>JAOUWY010000002.1:22410669-22426899 GCA_025728095.1 Prietella phreatophila
CCACCCTTGCGTGCCAGTACCCAACGAGAAGCCACGTTCCAAACAGCGTCCCGCTCTCACCCAGTGCACTACATAGGGCTCGCAATGATCACAGCTCGCGCCTTTTCTTTGTGCACTACCTAGCTAATGACACGGCGGTTTGGAATTGATCCAGAAGCGTCGACGGTTGCAGGCGAAAACAGCATGGAAGCCGCACGGTAACACAACTCAGTTACGGACGGTACAACAAGCGACTCTTGTGCGTTCGGATGTCCTCTGCTGCGGGTTTGTCTGAACACGCGGCGCGCGGTTTGCGCGCGTGACTGGTCGTCAGCTGCGTGAAGCGGGCTAAGCGGCCGTTGCTGCTAAAGCTGCTGTAGGGTTCGGCTTGGAATACTAACGTTAGCTCGCTAAGCTCGAGGGGAGTGGTTGTCAAAAGTGTCCCCCGTGTCTTCGGGAGAAAAGAAAAGTCGCCGTGCAGCTCGGTTCAGAAAAGGAACCGGTGCAGAAACAACAGAACGACTGTTTATTTCACCCGAAAGGTGAGGCATTAATAATGAAAAACTGGCTTTCAGTCATAAACGTTGACATTATTGATCCAGTGCAATCTGAACTGAACCTGATTTCTAATCACGGGCCTGTTTTTATTCTCGAATGATCTGTGACGTGTTTCAATGATGATGATGATGATTAAAAAAAATCCAAAAGAAATCAACATCATCATTGAAACATGATTCTGTAACTTTATGGTCCTGTTATTCTGGTTTTATTTGCTTTTATTGTGATGTATTTATGTGCTTACAGGAACTCTGGGTTGTTTCTGCCTGTAAGACTTGAACGATGAAAAATGGACTCTTAATTCCTCTGACCCTGTCTTTATTCAGCCTCTGTCACATAGGCGTAGATGATGATGATGATGATGATTTAGCTCGGCTTCATACACACGACACGAGCTCAGTATGCTGGAATGCGAGTGTGTTCTTATGATCGTTATCATCATTAGGGGACCAAGCATGAAGTACCGGAACTGTGTTGTATTTGCTTCCCTAAAACAGACCTCTGCTTAACTGGAGACCAAAATCCTGAAGTGCGAAGTTCTCGCCAACGTTTAGGCTGAAAGTCCTGGGCTCAAGTTGCACATTTTGTCGCCTTGACCTTGGGGTCTCGTGGCTACGTCATGGTCATCAGTAGCCACAAGTTACTTCGGTTGTGGCTTTTCAACCTTCCATTTATTCGTTTCGCAGACGCTTTTATCCAAAGCGACTTACAAATGAGAAAACACAAGCAAAATTATTCACTTGTGTGAATAAACAACACCGAGTGTTGTCTCTTGTCTCCAGTGTGTTAATATGGAGTCATGTCTTGTTTGAAAATAACCACCAGGACACGAGTGGCTTCGAATTGAACCCATTGTGTTTGTCCCGGTTTAAGTTTTACGATCGTTTCGTGTAGTTGAGGTGGTGTGAATTTTTACGAATGCCAGTAAATATTGAATAGCAGTCAGAAGCCGAAAGAGTACCTCATGGATGACTTTTATTTGTGATCCTTTTCTACTTAAAATTGACAAAGTCTTCATAACAATTAATATTATGAGTAGCGTTATGTTTACTCGTGAATCCCGTCATGGTTCGTTAAACCACGTCTAAACTAGCTCAATGATCCAGATTTAATTTAAGTTGGAGTACACCACCCTCGTAATTCTCCTATAACTCCGCATGCCGGCGGATAAACCTTGGATTTGCTTTAATCGTAGACTTGGTTAACCTAAAGCCTTAAATGTGCTTCTTTGATAATGTTGCATAAGGTGTTTTTGTATTCTTTCTTTAGAAACAGCAGCCCGTTTGTGTTGGAAAGTTCCTCGTAGAGATCTCACCTAATCCGTTTTGTAACGGGACTCTTTTCAAAAGCAGACTAAAGACTAAAAGCTTGGCAGCATGACTGTAAGTTGATCCACAAGGAGATATGGGGAGGAAGAGAAGGACATGGAGTAGAAGATAGGACTGACAGTGTGAGAAATTGGGTTTAGAGAGAGAGAGAGAGAGAGGTGATCTGTTTACACGACTGGGGAAAAACATAATTAAAGCCTGTCATGGACATTAGACAACACTCACAGACTCGCTCTCTGAAGGTAAAAAGGTTTATTACAGAAAGATGGTTAATACAGGATAGAATAAAGCAGGATAGAATAATGAGAGCGCTCTGAAGCGCTTGTGCTGAACCACTACTATATATGAAACGCAGAACATGACACACTTCTGTGTACCGATAAGAAGCAGTTTGAGGCAGTTCAAACAGGCTTTGTTTTAGGGTCTTGGAAGATGTGCAGACAAACCTTGAACAGAAGGACATGTTTATGTCTCTTTAAGCAGATAAACATTCTGTACTGATCTCAGTGACATGACATGGCCTTCTTAGGCGTTATCCTCAGATGAACAGAAAACTATCAAAAGTATTACAAAGTAAATGAGTAATTTTCCTCACTTTTCCCCCATTTTATCATTACAAAATATGATAACTAAAATTAACAGGGAAGTTACTATGCATGTACATAATACATCAGAACTTCAGAATCCTTTCACGGTTCAACTGAATTCATCATGAAACAGACATAATGAAGGCGTTAAGGCTGTTTTTGCGGATATAAAGTATACTGTAATCAAGCAAGCTTATTTTAGAGTGAAATGAGAGTCGTCATGGTCAAAGGAATATTTACAATAGATGTGAAATGGATGGGAATGGGTCGCCATCGTCAGTGTCGCTGGGAGAAGGTAGTCTTCGTAAGGGTCGTAGTCACTTTTTGTGGACGTTTTAATTAGCATCAGTGTTTGGTCATCATTCATTGCTCTTAATGAGGAAACACCCCCGCACACAGGAAATTACATATGGAGCCATGATTAAGACAAGTAGAATGACGGTGACTATAGGAACACAAATGTTCAGTATCCACCAGAAGGAGACTGGCTCAATGGATGACTTGTACCTAAGCACAAGGAAAGTGAAGGAGCTGTCCGTCATCGATGGGCGGCGGGCGCAGAACTGCGTTATCTTACTCTCCAAGTATGTCCTTAACCATGACTTGGCGATGTTGACTCAGCACCTTGTCAGTTTATCAGTTTAATTGCCTTTAGTAGGCCTGAACACTCAAGGAATATGACTCGCAGCCAAGCTCACAGCACATAACTTAACTATGCAAACAGCAACAACAACGAATTTGTAGCCTCTAATGTTTAACTAATGTATAAAGAATAATGCAAATTGTGAAATCTAAGAAGTTTTTTTGAAGATGTTTTATACACGGAGAAACTTACATTATTCTCATGGACATGAGCTGCTCAGTGTGGCACATGACCTGTAAGAGGCAAAATTGCTGTCTTATTCACATTTTTGTTATGGTTCATCATGTTTAGAGGCCAATTTCACAGAATGCTATTTTACCACCAGTGCTTAATTTCTAATTCACAAGGTCCTGGAACAGAAATGGACAGAAAGTTGGGGAAAGCCCGTTATTATTATTTTTAATAGTGAGGTGATGAATAAGGAAATACATTTTTTAAATTATTTTATGATTTTTATCATCACATTCTTATTTTATGTATTTAATTATTTATTTGTTTGTATTAAATCCCCCCTATTAAATCTACATAGCATGTAGAGCCTTACAGCGTTTTTAGATCGAAAGGTAGGATTAGTTAAAATTGCGCACATCTACAGATTATATAGAGATTATTTCCTCCAGTGTTTTTATGTATTTATTTATTTATTTATTTTTTTTGTGAAACCAGCACAAACTGACCAGGGGGTACGTAACATCCTAATGAGGCCATGAACGTGCGTTCAATAGCTATTGATCACAGCTTGCAGAGCACGACATCGATTAACCCAAACAGACTGTTGTGTGTAAGGCCATATACTGTACATGATGTGTACATCATGGGAGTACATGATGTTTAAAGTGATGATTCCTGATATTGCTTGTGTCATCATTTCTGAATATTTCTGCCCATGCAGGTTGAAAATGAGCAATGAGGAGATCAAGAGAGCCATTCTGGAAATGGACGAGAGAGAGGAGCTGGCTAAAGATATGCTAGAGCAGGTACTTAAACGCTTATAAAGCTGATCTCACACTTGTTGTGATTTGATGTATTGTAGTTGGTGAACTTCAGAATAATTGGCACCCTTTATAAGAATGGATGAAAAATTATATTGTGAATATTAACAAATAATTACTTGTATTCCTATAAAACAAGTAATTCGTTTAAGAGTGTTCCAGGATATTTTTGCTCTAAATCTAGGTTCCTCTGACAGAAATATAGACTTGGCTGTAGATGGATCTTTTTAAAAAGATAAGATCCGTTGGGCCGGATCACACCACCCAGTCTTTGGTTCTTTTACTGCAACAGCACGCCCATTGTTTTATTCTTTACATAATATCCTGATCTATGGTATTGTGTAATGTTGTTGTTTTTGTTTTTTGTTTTTTTTTGGCCAGCTGTTAAAGTTTGTTCCTGAAAAGAGTGATATTGACCTTCTGGAGGAACACAAGCATGAGCTGGACCGCATGGCACGCGCCGACCGCTTCCTCTACGACATGAGCAGGTACAAATGGCTTGTTTGAGAAAAATGAACCCTGTGGTCAAATTGAGGTGAAGAGAAACTTTGGTGGTAAGTGTGCAAGAAAAACATCTTTTCAAACAAAAATCCAACAAAAACAAATCCCCTCATTGTGGTGTCCGTGATTGCTAATAGCATGTTTTGACTTTTTTTTTTTTTTTGTTAATAAAAAACTAAACCACCTCAATAGCCTGTGGTCTCTTGAAATTTCCACAACCTCGCGTCTAGTCTCACCGGCGCCCCTAAAATGCACTATTATTTTCCCTCTTTATCATTCAGTATGAATAAACTACGCTTTGAAATCATCCTGCTACCCTTCCACCCTTTTTCTTTCGCCTTCTCAGCAGAGGGGGGTCCCTGCATCGTGATTCTCCACGAGTGCACAGAGTTTGCAGGAACTAATTAGGGATAAAAGCTCAGGAATCTGTGTGGGAGTGCCAAAACTTTCTTTGAAATGACTCTCCTCTGGAGACTGATTATTCTTTTCTTTTTTTTTTTTTGTCTTTCTGCCTCTGCCTGACTCCTGGTTAGGATTGATCACTACCAGCAGAGGCTCCAGTCACTATTCTTTAAAAAGAAGTTTGCAGAACGACTTGCGGAGACCAAGCCGAAGGTGGAGGGTAAGAAACATGCTTCTTGTAATATTTCTATAGCAACAGTTAATTCACAGGGATTAGCATGGCAGATGCTCCACATAAATAACACATCCTATACATGTATGTATGTGTGTGTGTATATATGTATGTGTGTGTGTGTGTATATATCTCTCAATCAATTGTTGATGTGGTGCATTCTGTCAGATGTTTATGGAAGGAGTCTCCAGTGCACTTTTTGATGGTTAGTGATGAGGAGCAAGATTTTTTTTCACAATAGTAAATACTATAAACTGTTTAAAAAATGTAATTGCTGGTATAAGAGGAATAAAACACTTCAGGACATGCTGTTTTAACTCTGGGGGTATTACACTACCACCGTCGTTGATTAATTTCCTATTATAGCATGTCCTAAAGTGTTTTTATTTGTTATTTAGTAATTTGTTGAATTACATAGATGATGAACAACAAAATGACGTTGTAAGAAATGGGACTTATCGCTTGAAGTCAGGAAAACACAGTATTACCATGTTTGCACTAAGATGGAGTCGGTGTAGTATCATTAGTGAATACCACTATATTGTTGGATCCCACTGTCCAGTGAAGCTGCTTTTTATATACAACCATGTAAACAGCAAATATGTAGTTACAGAAAAGAACTGCCCAATCAAATGAACAATATTTTATAATACTAATATACTATTATTCTCGTGAAAATGATCCCCTGTAGTTCATTTTCAAAATAATATAATATCATGATGGAGAGAATATGTGTATGAATCTGTATGTGTGTCTCTGGTGCTTGAACCTCTCTCGAGTTGCCAGGGAGGCTGTTTTGGAAAGCTGGCAAAAATTGAGGCGAGTCGTTCTCATGAACAAGGCTCATCGCATCAAAGAGTTCGAATACACTTCATGCAATTGGAATTGTGTGCGGGGTGGTGGCGGGGGGGCGGGGATAAGCGCTGTAATACAGTGGCTTACATAAATTTTCACCCTCCTTGAACTTTCCCACACTTTATAGTTTTACAACATGGAACTGAAATGGACTTAATCTGGATTAGATGTTATTAACCTACACTAAATAGACCATAATATTGAGCTGGTGGGAAATAACGTCATTATAGTTTATTTTCAAATTAAAAAAAAAACATTAAATATGTGATTACATAAGTATTCACCCCTGTTGTGAAATCCCTAAATTACAACCCCAATTCTGAAAATATTGGGACAGTATGGAAAATCAAAAAAAAAAAAAAGTAATTTGAAAATTCAATTCGCCCTGTACTATATTAAAAACACACTAACACATTACTTGAACGTTTACTTTGTGAATGAAATGTATTTTTGAAAATATACATCTCATTTCAAATCTGATGACTGCAACACACTCCAAAAAAGTTGGGACAGTAGAGTGTTTACCATTGTGTAACATCACCTTTCTTTTAATAACAATTATTAAGCGCTTGAGTGCTGAGTGAAGACACCTGTTGGTTAAGTTTTAGCAACTGGAATTTTCCCCCATTCATCCAGTATGCATTTCTTCAGATGCGCAACTGTACGGGGCCTTTGTTGCCTTATTTTGCACTTCATTATGCACCACACATTCTCAATTGGAGACAGGTCAAGACTGCAGGCAGGCCGTGCTAGCACCTGCACTCTCTGCTTACGCAACCATGCGCTTGTAATCTGGGCAGTGGTTTGGCGTTGTCCTGCTCTGGATGTCAGCACGTGTTCCTCCAAAATGTGTACATGTCTTTCTGCATTAATACAGTGGGGAGAAAAATTATGTGAACCTTTTGGAATTTCATGGTTTTCTGAATACATTTATCATAAAATGTGATCTGATCTTCATCTAAGTCAGGGGTATTGACAAATATAATGTGTCTAAAATAATAGCGCAAAAAAATTCTGATCTTTCATGTCTTGTTTGAGAACAACCAAAAAAACCTCATAGTGCTTGTGGAAAAAGTATGTGAATCCTTGAGTTAATGACCTCAGAAAAGCTAATTGGAGTCAGGTTTTTGCACACCTGGAGTCTCGTTAAGAAAATGAGTTTGGAGGTGTGGACTACAGCTACTTTGACTGATAAAAACCCATCAAATTTTTGGAGTTTGCACTGCACAAGAAACACACGCTTATTTGAGCCATGCCTCACGAAAAAGAGCTTTCAGAGGATCTATGATCAAGAATTGTTGATTTACATACCGTCGGTAAGGGTTACAAAGTGATTTCAAAGACTTTAGAAATTCACCAGTCTGCAGTTGTTAGGCAAACATTCTACAAATGGAGACACTGGGACTGTTGCTACTCTACCAAGAATTGGGCGCCCAGTAAAAATGACACCAAGAGCACAACGAAGAGTCATCAATGAGGTAAAGAAACAACGCCGAATGACAGCCAAAGATTTGAAGGCATCATTAGAACTGGCTAACATCTCTGTTCATGAATCTACAATACACAAAACATTGAACAAGCAGGGTATCTACGGCAGGACACCACGAAGGAAGCCACTGCTTACTAAAAAGAACATTGCTGCATGCCTGAAGTTTGTAAAAGAGCACATTGACACTCCACAGTGGTATTGGCAAAATGTTTTGTGTACTGATGATACTAAGATTGAACTATTTAGAAAAACACAGCACTACATCTAGTGTAGAAAGGGCACGGCATATCATCATGAAAACATCATCCCAACCGTAAAGTATGGTGGAGGAAACAATGATTTGGGCCTGCTTTGCTGCATCAGGGCCTGGCTAGCTTGCGATCACTGAGGGGAAGATGAATTCCCAAGTATATCAGAAAATTATTCAGGATAATGTGAGAATGTCTGTACATCTGCTGAAACTTTGTAGTAGTTGGGTGATGCAACAGGACAATGACCCAAAACACCGGAGCAAGTCCACAGCAGAATGGCTTCAGAAAAAACAAAATCCACCTTTTGGAGTGGCCAAGTCAGAGCCCAGACCTCAACCCAATACAAATGCTATGGAATTACTTGAAGAAAGCCATACACATGAGACATCCAAAGAATATGACAGAGCTAAAGCAGTTCTGCCAGGAATAATGGCTAAAATTCCTCCTGAACGATGTGCATGTCTGAGCCACAACTACAGGAAGCGCCTGGTTGAGGTTATTGTTGCCAAGTGGGGATCAACCAGTGATTAATTCTAAGGGTTCACTTACTTTTTCCACTGCCATTTTGAATGAGTGTGCTCAATAAAGACATGAAAGATCAGAATTTTTTTTGTGTTATTCATTTAGGCACATTATAGTTGTCAATACCCTTGAATTAGATGAAGATCAGATCACATTTTATGACAAATTTATTCAGAAAATTTATTCATGAAATTCCAAAGGGTTCACATACTTTTTCTTTCCACTATACTTACCCAACAGATGTGCAAGGTACCCATGCCATGGGTACTGACACACCCCCATACCATGATAGACGCTGGCTTTTGGACCTAAAGCTGATAACAGCTTGGATGGTCCGTTTCCTCTTTGGCCTGGGAACACGATGGCTGTTTTGTCCAAAAGCTATGTGAAATGTCGACTCCTCGGACCACAAAACACGATTCCACTGTGGTACTGTCCATCTCAGATTAAATGGAGCCCAGAGAAGTCTGTGGCACTTCTGGACAGTGTTGATTTATAGCTTCTGCTTTGCCATCGTAAAGCCTTAACATGCATCTGTGGATGCAGCGGCGAATGTTGTTGAGTAACAAATATTTTCCACAGTATTCCCAAGCCCATGTCAGGATATCCATTACAGATTCGTGACTGTTTTTAAGTTAGTGATGTCTGAGGGATCGGAGATAACGCGCATTCAGAAGTGGTTTTCTGCCTTGTCCTTTATACACCAATATTTAACCGGATTCCTTGAATCTTTTAATTCTATTGTGCACTGTAGAAGGTGAAATGATCAAAATCCTACCGATTTGTCTTTGGGGAATGGTGTTCTCAAAGTGTTGGATTTTTCACTGACTCATCTGTTGGCAGATCGGCGAGCCTCGACCCATCCTTGCTCTTGAAGGACTAGGTCTTTTTATGGAGGGTCCCTATATACTATTATCTTCTTATTTCAACTTGTCACATGGCTATTAGTCCTAAATTGCCCCTGTCCCAACTTTTTTGGAACGTGTTGCATGCATCAATTTCAAAATAAAAATTTACCTTCAAAAAGACTATGCAGTTGATTAGGTCAAACTTCAAATACCTTGTCTTTATAAGTTTTTTGTTTGAATGCAAGTCAGAGTACAGTTATGAATCACTCCTTTTGTTTTTATTAGCATTTGGTCAAATGTTGATGCCATTTGGGGGGCCTTGCCCTGAAAATGTTTTTGGAACCCCTGTGTTGGAGAACATGGCTAATCAGATATCATTATGAAGCACAAAGAGCTGTCAAAATACATTAAAACATTTGATTCGAACCTCCGAGGTTGGTGATTTGAATCCCGCCTCCGCTCTGTGTGCAAAGTTTGCATTTTCTCTCCCTGCTTCGGGAGTTTCCTCTGGGTACTCTGGTTTCCTCCACCAGTCCAAAGACGTGTTGTAGGCCAGTCGGCATTTGCAAATTGTCCGTAGTGTGTGAATGTGTGTGCGATTGTGCCCTGTGATGGGTTGGCACCTCGTCCAGGGTGTGCCGAGTTCCCTGGGAACTCCAGGCTCCAGGTTCCCCTGTATAGTATAAGAGATGTGGAAAATGGATGGATGAATAGAACAACTGTGACTCTGCCTAAAGGAGGCACCAAAAGTCGGTGACCAGATAAATAGGGGATTAGTCAGAGAAACAACCAAGATGCCAAGGGTAACTCTCAACAATACTCATACATGAGTGTGTATGTGTATCGATGCATGTCAGTGAATTTCACTTCATAAACAGAATCTACTCTGGCATGTGTCTCATGTAGACCTCATTAACAGTTTACCTCACCTTCAAGGGCGTTGCAGCACCTCAAGATACCCGTCTGCCTTACAAATATGTTGAGGTAATGAAAGTGCTCAGTCTTTGCACTGCACGTCATGGAAACACACCGTTTACAGCTGAAACTCTAACAAGCCACAAACATTAGTCTGTTATATCAGCTAACAATCCTGCACTTTCCCTCCATGCATCTGTCATGTTCTGTATGAGAGCATAAATCTGAGGGGCCACACAGTGGAAGGCTAATGCCCAGAGTGGCTTTATAGTCTACAGAGAATGATTTTAACTACCAGTGGAAAGGAACAACAAATGCTGGCCCAAGATCGGTGACCCACCCCACCCTCACATGCTCACTCGTGTCAAAATCAGAGGCGTTTAGAGTTTGTAGAGAACCATGACTTGGAGGCTGCGTCTAAATTTAACCGCACTTCTTTAGGATTGATTTGTAGGAGTGAGAAGAAACTTGTGGCAAGGCGTCAGAGCTGTGTGATGATCCAGTAATGGGAGCTCATGGTGGGAATCCCAGTACAGTGAGGACAGATCAGAGTTGAGACAAATTCATTCTCTAACACACACTGATGCAGGAATTTCTATACACATGATCTGGCTCATAGTGGACACTGAGGTTAAGTAATGGTTTTGTCTGATGCCAGGGGCTTTTTTGGGAAATTTGGTGGTTTTGTCCTTGTGTGTTCCTGAGAAATTCATTTGGTGAAAAGAATGAAAAGGGAACGATAGCCTTGCCTCAGTGAAACCTTTTATGCGATGTGTGTGGTTTAGTATTGATTGCTTTGATTAAATCTTGTTTTGGCCCATTTATCATTGAGAGAGTGATGGAGGTTTTGGTTTTAGGGAGGACTGCACTCGTAATGTAGGACTGATGTCAACATGCGTGGTGTGCAAGATCCATAATCTCTTTAACCGGCAAAGCAGAATCTCATTTCTTCTTGTCCTCAATGCAAAATTGATGCTATAGGAATTTTATGGAAAAGAAATTCAACGTGATTGTGCAAATAAGTTAAGTTTATATTCTTATTACATGCTCGTTCTAATACGTTATTTTTCTGTAGTAAGGAGTCTCCAGTGTCAAAGTTTTATAGCAATCAGTACATTGTCTACTTATCTCTCAGACATTCCACAACATTAAATAACTATAAATGGATAAAAAGTACTACATGTCATTCCTTAATAAAAAATTTTACGCAATAATTGGCAAATTCGTACTGTCATGAGTAAAACACTTGGGGTCTTGCTGATGGATAAGTATTTCACTTTGGGTTGTTCTTGGATTATTTTCCAATGACAGCATGCCTCTGAGTGTTTTATTCCTTACTTATCATAACCTGATAATGTTCATATCGTTTAATTGTCTTTTGCAATTCTTACTCAACATTCTCTTAACGGCGTATACAGTGTCCGATGTCAAGAAAGTCCGTTTTCTTCATGTTCTCACATCTGCTTTCTCCTCAGCTATTGTGTGTGCTTCCCGTGAGGTGATGAGGAGTAAACGTCTGACTCAGATTTTGGAGGTGGTCCTGGCCTTTGGGAACTTCCTGAATAAAGGCCAAAGAGGGAATGCCTATGGCTTCAAAGTGTCCAGCCTGAACAAGATTGTAGACACCAAGTCAAGCATAGACCGGTCAGTGCTGCATTTGAACTGCGACTTGAGCGATCGCTGCACTATGGGACATTGTGTTTGGGTGTAATTGGCCCTTGAGTATTAGGTAAATGTAAATGGTAAATGGCGCACTTATATACATGTAAATGGTAAATGGCGCAATTTACACAGTGTCCCATTCACGCACGCCAATGGTAGCAGAGCTGCTAACTTGCCATCGGGAGCAACTTGGGTTTCAGTGTCTTGCCCAAGGACACTTCGGCATGTGGAGTCATCCGGGCCAGGAATCAAACCACCAACCCTGCGATTAGTGGACAACCCGCTCTACCACCTGTGCCACAGCCACCCTGGTGTCTCTAAATTTACTCAAATATTCATGGCACAGTGTAGTTACCAAAGTAATCAGTGGTCATGTAAACAGAATGTAATACATGTTATAGCAGGCTAAAGATAGCAGGAGCTTAGTATTTACACCATTTAAGATGACATTTTTAGTTTTATATCTATATCTGCATATGTGAACACAGTAAAAGATTTTACTACTTGATGAAGACCAGCATTATTATCCAAATTACTATTTAAAAACAAAAACTCCCAAATAGATATTTACCATTAAGTGACGCAATGTTAACAGTACAGCAGGAATTTTACATTTAAATCTTATTAATTAGTGAATTCATGGGCATATGTTGTTTTTTTAAAAAAAATTAATAAATTTTTTTACAAATCCAATTATTTGATGACTCATAGACTTCGATTATTTAAGTGCACATAAACTTATCGACTAAATAAGATTTTTCTTTGAAGCCACTAGACAATTTTATATGTCAGTGTACTCATTCATCATTATTTTGGTTACGTTGGTCATCTTGAGACCTGCTTGGGAAGGGAAAGGATGTTGGAAACTCATAGTTAACCAATCAGAGTCAGGTTTTGCACTAATAAGGGTCATATTGAAGTTAGAAGGATCAAGGTAGCAAAAACACAAAATGGGGATATTTTGATATCGGCATGTAATGATACCAAAACATTTCAGGTTAAACTTAATGATTTGCAACAGTTGATATGCATATTAGTCCATGTGTTAGTGATTTGATGGCGTTGAGGGTTCATTTACTGTATGCTCTTCTCTCACAGAAACATCACCATGTTGCACTACCTGATCATGATTTTTGAGAAGAACTATCCTGACACACTCAACGTCCAGCACGATCTGCTCAGCGTACCAGAGGCAGCAAAAGTCAAGTGAGTCATATTTTCAACTTAAGCAACTCTGCAACCATTTTGGAATCTATTAGTAAAGAATCAAAGATAACAGAGCAACAGGCAAATAATCAACGACATGGTGGTTAAAAGAAGTTACTATTACCACCCAAAGTTGATTTTCCTCTAGCAGAAGTGTTTCACTCCTCCAATACCACAGGAATGTATCAGCAATTGCAATGGTGTTTTATTTATTAAAGAATGAACGACACCTACTTTTTATCTGTTTATAGCTATGTTTAATGTTTTAGAATGTCCACAAAAAATGTTGTGAAATTCACAAGCAAAAAATGCAGATCATCATATTATTGAGAAACAGGAAATTGCAAACTCCCCTGTCCTGAAGACTTTCCTGTGGTGGAAAACCTACTGAATGTTACACAGTGCTGACACTGGAGACTCCTTCCATAAATGTGAAATGTCTCCTTACACAAAACTTGACCATATCAACAAATATCCCTTTTATAGCCTAATTCAGTGAGTTATGAACACTGAGATGTTTTTGATATGCATGTTTGGTTTGATTTGTTGCTGCTCTGTGCACAGTCTGGCTGAACTGGAGAAGGATGTCTACAGTATAAAGAGTGGACTAAAGGCTCTGGAAGCAGTGAGTGTTCTATTATACATTCCTGTGGCTTATTCACATTTCTATTATGAACAATACAGAGGGATTTTACTGGCATTCTATTGTAGCAAAATGAAAGTCTCCCAAGCCTTTAAATAATGCTGCCAATTAAAGGAACGGTTGAGTGAAAAATCAAATTGCACAGTTTTCCACTTACTCCAAAAGTAATCGATAAGCCAAGAAGTATTTGTAAGTAAATGTCTGCTTCTTTAGTTTTACACTGGAAGTTGATCTATTTTCTGAAAATGCCCCGGTCTTCATACAAATCTCTCTCAATTTTTTATAATTGTTTCATTAAAAAAAAAATTGATTAATGCAGGTCTACAAAATTAAGTTGAGAGTGGAATTAAATTGCCATCTGCACAACCTTCAGCTTTCAGACTCAATACTAGCTTCGGAAGTGGGCCGCAATATAATTTATATAATGGGATAATGTAGTTCTGTTTTTATTTGACATATTTGAATCATTTTACAAATTGTTTAATTAAAGATGAGATTATTTAGCTCAATATCAAAAACCCTGAGTGAGATTTTCATTACTTGTTAGGTGCATTACAAAGATAAAGACGCAAATGGACGTCAAACGTGTCTTGGCTGTCAACTACATTTACAGTAGTACAGAAACTGCATGTTCTTTTTCTTCTAAACTATGAAGTTTCTTCTAAAATGAAAGAGAAGCCATTGATGGTGAAAGCAAGAAAGATTTTGTCTGAAAGGCTAGTAGCACTACCACCATGCGTGTGTGTGCAGCTGTCTCTGGTCATGATTCTCCCATTTGTGCAAATGCGTTACAGTGAGTTAGGAGTCGGTAGTCTAGTGGACGCATTGTTCAGCTGTGAATTCGGATAAATCGCGCTCTGCAGTGTGCTGCTTTCACTTCACTTTCACATCGTATCAGAATGGAACGGTGGCGCAAATCATGGTCTCACGGCTCTAAATGAGAGAAAAGCAATTATCAGTGATGTATGTCTATGGACATGTTCAGTAAGCAATTAAGAGAGGCATGTAGAGTAACGAGGCCAAGCAAAGCCATGACTCAGAATCGAGAATGTGCATTAATCATGGAAATTGAAAACAGCAGCATGTGGACAGTTTAAGAGCATGGCATGAAGATGCCAGAAGCCCAACACACTGTATTAACACATGATTAGCATTAAACAGTAGAACACTTGAAGAGCAATATGATCTGCATCGTTTTATAAACCTTGCCTTGCCGTTAACCCACAGGAGCTGCAGTATCAGCAGAGCCGGCCTCGGGACAGAGGAGACAAATTCATCCCTGTGGTCAGTGACTTCATCACGGTGGCTAGTTTCAGCTTCTCTGAGCTGGAAGATCTGCTGAACGAGGCAAAGGAGAAGGTAAGATTCAGCTGATTACCTAATCAATCAGTCAGTCATTATCATCATCATGATGAGTGAGGAACTGCTGAGCTAAAACTTGATACCGAGGCTTTCCACCAATTTGCATGGGACTACCAAAGTTCTGGGTCTTAATCTAATTACGGTATCTGCGTGCTCATCATAGAAAACCACCTACTTGTCCTCTCTGCTCCAGGAAACATATTTATACAGCTTTCATCTAAGCCAGATGCAGTTGCACAAAGGAATTTAAAGGAATAGAGAGTGAGGGCTTGGCGTTTACTCCCCTAGTCCTTGATTCTGCAAGTGTTTTATTTATGCTTGCTTTGAGAGTCTTTGTGAAGACATGGGGTGTTTTCCAACTGCTTTTCTTTCACTACTTGTGAGAAGAGAACAAGCTGCAGGATGGACTCTGTCTTTCCGTTCCCCTTCTCACAAGAGCCTGTAGTCTTGCCAAGCTTGTGCATGAGCCGTAAAGGGAAGGGAGAGTGCGAGAGCCTGAGAGAAGTCTTTGTGCACCCTTCCCAGTGTGGTGTGATGACTTAAACATCCCAGGGAAGCCTGGTGACTGGGTCTGAGTCCTTCAGAGCGCTTCTTGTATTTCTGTGTGCAGAGAGATAAAGAGAAAGAGCCCTCTTGTTTGAAACGTGGCATGAAGGCTCGGTCCCCATGCTACGCTGCGTCTTAGGGGAATAAAAGTATTCTAAAGGCCATCTTTCAATCCACTTTTTCCCTCTTGTTAACAGAAAGTCTGATTGGGTTGAGTCGGTCAGTACTATCTCTCTGCGTGGACTGATTACGTGCTGCCAGACTCGGCACTTATCCACACAGCCTCCACTGTGAATCCACCTACTATTCGCCTAATTATTTATTTAAGGAGCACCGTAAAAGTGAAAAGTCTGTTCGGAGCGGCATCACGGGAAAAGGCTGACTCTGAAAGTTGATTTGCAGCAAGGGAACAAAGGCACTGCTGTACTCCTGCAGTTCGGTCTGTTCCCTCCAGCTCTCCAGTGGCCAGACTCACTTTTACTGGTTTTAATGTCTCTTAAATTAAACCCAAATATTCATTTCCCATCTATGCGAGTCAATGAATTTTACTCATTGGAAGAAAGCAAATTAGTTTTAATGTTAGTTCAAAATTGTTGTGGGGAAACTGTGCAGTAATTTGAACATATTAAGCAAACAATAAGATATTAAAAGATATTAAAGGCAGAATTGTTTTCTGACATTGTTCACATATGTATATGAAAAGTGAACT
>JAOUWY010000002.1:22428381-22444514 GCA_025728095.1 Prietella phreatophila
CTACGTGATTGTGCCGTGATGGACTGGCATCCTGTCCAGGGTGTACCCTGCCTTGTGCCCGATGATCCTGGGATAGGCTCCAGTGTTTTCTACAGATGTCTACTACAGCTGGAAACAGTTCATAGCTAAATGCTCATACATTTTATAAAACCTGGGATGCAACCTCAGTCTTTTTATTTATTTATTTATTTTTTTACCTTTGGTTTATACACTCTCTGGTTAAAAGTATATGGACACCAGAGTATTGAACATCCCATTCTAAAACCATGGACATTTAATATTGAGTTGTTCCCACTAGATTTTGGATTGTGGCTGTGAGGATACGTGGCCATACAGCCAGAAGAACGCAAGAGGTGTCGAGCTAGAAGACCTGGAGCTCAGCTGTCGTTTCAGTTCCTCACAAAGGTGTACAGTGCTGTTGAGATCAGCTCTGTGCAGGCTACCGGGTTTCTTTCATGGCAACTTGGCAAACCATGTCTTCATTGAGCTCGCATAGCACACAGGGGCATTGTCATGCTAGAACATGTTTGAGTCTTTTTAGTTCCAATGAAATGAAATCTTAATGCTACATCATAGAAAGACCTTCTAGACAATTGCGTGCATCCAATTTGTGGGAACAGTTTGGGAAATGCCTACATATGGGTGTGATGATCGGGTGTCCACAAACTTTTGGCCATACAGTGTGTCTTTACCATGTGCACGTGAATGTAGTGTACCCTATTGAAGGTGTATAACTGGACCCTAAAGATCATCAGGGGTTCCCAACAACACTTTGGGGTATCCACTGTTCTGAAGACTGACACTTCTGGTCCAAATGATCTAATTATCAAACCTCTTCATAAACTGGATCAGACCTTAGGAATTGTGAAAACTTCAAACTGAGTAGTGCAGTGTGGGACCCGTGAACTGGAGAAACATTTTCTTAAATGAAATTTAAAACTACATAAATACACATTCCCAGCAGAAAGGTGCATAGTAAAGCTATATACCATGGAGGGTAGCACTCGTCTAGCGGGATCGAGTCCTACGTTTTTCCTTATGCAGGAAGCTAAAAGGCTAACTTTCTACCACATTGCTGTTTCATACGTTCGAAATACAGAGAACATGGGCAAACTCCCAGTGGGAAGGAAGCCAGCTTGAGCGGGGATAAATGCTAGATCTCTCCGGTGTAAATCTGCTGTGGGTTTGGGATGCTCTTGGCAGTCACTGCAGTCTGACCTTAAAATGGATTTACACTTTTAGAACCGAAATTGTATCTAAAGGAAAGGCCTTATTTTAGCTTTTAACACCATGGCACTCCCAAACCAGAACCAAAGAGCTATAGAGCAAGGCCTTGTTGAATGTAAGACTGGGTCATTTAAAAAAAAAAATTTTTTCAAAATGGATTTTGCATTAAAATCTAACATCAAACTTTTAAAGTTATGTAACAAATAGATTTGTAAATGCCTTTGAAGCCCAGAATTTTCTCTCTTTTCTCTCTCTCTCCCATCTCTGGCAGTAATCAGTGAACAGGTGGTAGTGATAAGAGAAGACATATGGTAGTCTAATGAGGCGTGACCTCATCCATCATGCACACGGGAGCAGTGAAGCCTTTTCTTGTTAGTGTGCACTTTTAGTGGTTGTAGTTGAGATTGATGTAGCTCACACCGTACGCAGATAAGCAGGCGAATGATGTGGCACTACATCAGTACTGACCTGGGGCACAATTTTACACTGCATGCATTTATACATCTCTGTAACTGTATAATAATATAGCCTTGCTTTTACAGTAGGTGTTGCAGTATTGCTGTGACACATTACCACCCCTGTGAAATCAGCCGTGACCAGGAAGACGGTCATTAATGTAGCTGAACCAGAGCCACACAGAATGCATTCTGTCCGGTGCTTTTACCCTAATATCCAATCCTTGGGGCGTTGTGACTGTTAAACACTGCACTGCTTGCTGAACTGGCTTATTTGAGCGATGGACAGCCTGAGCAGTCAGAAATATTTAAACTAACTACAACTTAATTTGTTCGCGTAAAATTTAAAGTGTCTGGTATTGAGACTAGCAGTTCTCCCACTTCTGGGCTTTCTCTGCATTTTTCTTATCACTACGGGTTATATCCTAATGTGTCTGTTCTGTTGTATCTACAATCACATTTAAAAAACCATGAACAAACATGCAGTAAAACAAATGTATAGCAACCTATAATCTTCACTGTATATAACCTATTATCAAAAAAGCTTTATGCTAACTATAATCTTTATTGTAACTAGCGTGGCAGTGTGCAGAGCAACGTAGCCAAAATAGATTGTTTTGTTTTAGTTCACCGTGTTCTTTTGTGTGTTTGATAGCCATACTGTATGATAACGTTATGAGCATGCTAGGAGTGGCATCAGAGCAATGTAATGTGTTTACAGTATTGGGGATATTCCAGATGTATTTTCTAGGTATAGGGAAAGTTCAGAGGGAGCTGGTTGGAAAATCCAACCTATATTGGTTTAAAAAAAATAAATAATCGGACAGAAATCCATTTTAATCCGAATTTTGAGTAAATGGTGGTCTTCACTAACACTAAATATAACATATACACTCTCTGCTATCTTCCAGGCAAGTTGCAATTGAAAATATTGCCAGTATTGCCTTCTCTAACTGAACAACTCAACTTTACACTCTGTGAAAATGATGAGTTGCCTTTTAAAGAAATGTAGCCTAGTTGAAGAGCTCCATTACAGCTGTGTGTGGAGCTAATATCCAATCCAGAAAAATGTCAACAGGAACCACTTCGAATCCCACCTCCACACAGTGCTTGCATGCTCTCTCTGTGCTTCAGGGTTTCCTCCGGGTACTCCAGTTTCCTCCCCAAGTCCAAAGACATGCACTGTAGGTTAATTAGAATTTCCAGATTTTCCGTAGTGTGCGATTGCGCCCTGTGAAGGGTTGGCACCCCGTCCACCGTGTGCCCTGGGTTCCCTGGGATAGGCTCCAGGCTCCCCTCTGACACCATGTAGGATAAGCAGTTTGGAAAATGGATGGATGATCATTACAGATCTAGAAACACTTTTAAACATGAACCTTTTTATCACTTGTCAATTTTTGCCTTTTTTAGTTATTAACCTTTACTCCTCTTCCGGTGTTCTAATGCTTCTTGTTCTCCACTGTTCTCAGTTTTCCAAGTCTCTGAAGCACTTTGGAGAGGAACAGATGCGCATGCAGCCAGACGAGTTCTTCGGGATCTTCGACACCTTCTTGCAGTCGTTCAACGAGGCTCGGCAAGATCTGGAGAACATGCAGCGTCGCAAAGAGGAGGAAGAGAAGCGAGCGCGCATGGAGGCCATGGTGAGCCACATGTTGCAAATACAAATACAGCCTACAATGTCCTGTTTCATCTTCTCATTTAAAGAACTTTCTGTGCATGATTGTCCCATTTTAATAGTCCTTAACTGCTGGTCTCAGTGGAGATCATTTCCTGACTTAAAAAAAGAGGATATTGAGGTCTCTTTAGGATTGCTTTAAAAGTCAAAACATTAATTGTAGCGTTCATATCCTCAATTCATTCATCACTGCTTTAATTCCTCAATCAAAGGAGCAGACTTTAAAATAAGGCACATCATGCTTTTGTTTGTTCTTTCCATCCCATCCATTTTTCCACGTTTGGCTCGTAAATTTCTACCTGGTTTCAGCATGTTGTGTTTACTCTTTATCTCCTCCCTCTTATTTTTGTTAAATGGCCATTCCATCAGATCAGCTGTCAGTAGACCTACAGCCCCTCTTTATTTTAGCCAGTATACTCCGAGGTCTTCCCCAGGGAATGTCGGGAATGTGACCAGAGAGCAGAAAGAGTATGGGAACCAAGCAACTCTTTGATTTCCTCTCATCCCTCAGCTGTACAGATTGCAGCAGGCACTGCTGATTAGCTTGTAGACTTGCACACACACACACTTAGGAAACATGGCTCACACAGTTGCACACTGATGTACATCTTGTTCTCATGTACGTAGTCGTTCATGAACACATACATACATGCATGTACTGTGTAATGCATGCAATTATTATCCATCCAGTAGAAATGATGGATAAACAGATTACTAGGTCATCTAGGGCACTGATGTCATTTCTATTACCAATATGCACAGCCATGTTTCGTCTGTATACAAATGAAAATTGATTCCATGCTGCTTAGTAGTCTGGTCTATTGGCAACATGCAAGGAAAATAAAATTGGACAGAGTACTGAGCCTTGTGGTACACCATGGAGAACATCATAATTATTTGAGACATATTTATATTCTCCTGAAGGATATACTGTCTTCCAGTTAGACAAAACCAAATTTAAGGGTTTTTTTTTTGTTTTGTTTTTTTCTGTAAGCTATAGTGTCAGATACAGCTGTTAAATCTGTTTTTCTCTTATGTGAAGTGTGGATGATTTCCAAGTTGACTACATTTGCCATGTAAATATGGTGGGAACTTGTAAGCATGATTTTACCCGTTCCTAGGTTTTATTACGATGTTAAAATCAATTATAAAGAAAAGTAACACACGCTGTAAATTATACAGTCGGCTGTAGATTTTGGCCTCTAAGATTTCTTATTAGAATTTTATTTATTTTTTTAACCAGACAGGCCATGTACAGCCGCACCAAGCTTTTGTGTTTTTGTTGTTTCATGATGCTCTGTAGGTGACTACAAAGAACAAAATGGGGAAAAAAGTTGACATTTTAAGCGGCCGTAGATTATTTCAATTGATTAAAGCACCTTTGGTGTCCACTAATGAAATATCCATGTCTGTATACCACCCCAGCTGAAAGACCAGAGGGAGCGGGAGAGGAGGGCAAAGAAGAGTGCAGGAGGGGGCGTGTCTGAGGAAGTGGGCGAGTTCGATGACCTGGTGTCAGCCCTTCGCTCAGGAGAAGTGTTTGATAAGGACCTGTCGAAGCTCAAACGCAACCGCAAGCGCTCCGTCAACCAGCTTGTGGAAAGCAGTGGGCGCGAAAGACCCATCACCAAGGTCAACTATTGATATTGACTTGTGGGGGAAAAAAAAAAACCTTTCATTCACTGACTTGTTGTATAATGTACGTGAAGGAAAAAATCCTAACTGCCATCTGCCTCCCTATTCACCCAAACATCCTAACCAGTGATGGCTCGCATCCCAAAGGCAGATTCATAGATCTTGGTGAACAGTTCTCGGGGTGTCGGAAATTCTTACAGCACTGTGCTCAATAAATAGGCTTTCTCTAACCTTGTCCTTATCCCACATTTGACATTGTCTTCCTCCTCCCATAGTCTGTGGTTTATTTCTACAAGCAAACTCAAACTGTCGCCTCAAACTGCCTAGCACCATGGGATGTCCCATGTACCCGAGTGCACAAGCTTGGGTCCAGTTCTTAATATTCTCAATACAGAGAAGACCAAGATGGCAGGGCAGGACCCAGTACCATAACCAATAGAACTCGTTCTGTTTGGGGAAAATTTGGACAAAATATCGGGGCATTCATGCAAGCATTTCTCAAAAAACTGTTGAAAGACACTGCCATCCACGTTTGGTGCTGATACCCAATGCGCCTCTCTCTCCACCTATTATATTTCTCTGGTGCTTTGACTAAGAGGACCATTGGTGTATATCGGAACTAAAAGAGAGAGAGGGATAGACCCATATCTGCAGCTCTTAACTCAGCTAAGTGATGGGTCCAGCTAATTTTTTTCCAAAAGTTAGACAACTTTGGAGACAAGTGGACAAAAATGAAGGAGGTGAACCCTTTAAAGTCAGGATAGCCAGCTAGGAAAACAGGACACTGTGGTCTCAGTCGTGTTGGCCCTTTACCCAAGTGCCTACCCATACCAATGGCATTTCCAAGGATGACGCGGGAGACAAGTCGGAAATGCCGAGAAAGCACAGCACTTCTAGGAAAAGACACCGCGAAGAACCGAAATGCTCTGAGATAAGGACGATGCTGTAGGCACGCCTCATTGGCAAGTAAAAAGAGTTTCCAAGGATTGTGGTGGCATTACCTGGTGCCAAAGCAAAAATCAGGAAAGTAACTATGTAGTAGACAATAATAAATGCAAGTAGAGGCATTTATATATTTATTTATACGGGGGGGGCAAACATGCTAATTTCAAAACCTTTTTTAATTCTTCATATTTTCTAGTTTGTACTTCTAATACTTTAATTTGATAGGTATTTCTTTCATGTATTTTTAAAAAAAAATAAGAAAAAAAAATTCATGATCCAAATCTGTGATGCCCCATCACTAGTGAAGCTTGTTAACCTAAATCACCAAAGTAGTGCACTTCTCATATTGTGATGACAATTCAATATCTAAACATGGTTTTGTTTGGTCAAAATGGTTTAGAGTGCCACTACAGATACTCGTGTTCTTGGAAAGTCTTACTTTAACGAGCTCAGATTCTACATGCAGCCCACGTGGTGTTTCTCGTTTCATAAAATTTTTGCTTATATTGTTTTTTTTTCCATGTTCTGTATATTAAGTGTTGTAAAGATCACGTGGGCAGTGTTCATTTTGGATGAACATGGCTCCCAAGAATAAGACGGATAAAGGACGGGGAAGTCTAAAATAAAATGACTGATAAAGGTTACGGTAAAGTCCTTGGTGACAAAAGTACGATTTGAAGTGTGAAAATCAGGAGGATATTCTGTTTAAAGTTTGGCTTTTATCTTCGTGGTACTTCGGCTGGTGGGATGGAGTATGAAGAAATTTGATTAAGTAGTGCCTAGCTGGTCAAAAGAAGCCCAAATTGAGAAGTTTAGCTTTATCCTAAAGTAGTTTGTGTTTGCACCTTTTGTGTCTAGGCATGTGTTTCTTTTTCTCCAGTCTACCACATGCAGCCATATGGGAGAACCATAGTAAGGTCAGAAGATCATTTGTGTCTTCCAAGAGATTTGCCGCTAAACTTTGTCTGGTTTAGGCCTATGCTGTTGAACATGTGCATGGCCATGTGCTACTTTGTGCCAACAGGACAGTTGGATACTTAATCATTATGCCAAAAGGTGGACTTGGCATCCTAACAGTGAATTATTCTTTCTCAGAGGGACAGGTTTCCTCCTTAACCCAAATGCTGTGTTACTTTTATCCACCAACAGCACTAAGAGTCCAGTCTAAACTGATCTGAGCTAATCAACACTGCCTTATTTAATCATTTAACGTCAGCCAAAAATTAGCTCTTATTTAGATAGCTTCCAGGGCTGGAGCACATCCAACTCTTGATTTACCCAGTATGTGCCAATACTTCCCAACACTTCGGTTCGTGTGGTGAACAGTAACGTATTACAGTAATTCTGTAAATGAACCTGTATTTCTGAAGCTAGTGCCAGGTCTGTTGCTCTTCAGAGCTGTTTGCTTTTCCCACCTTTTCCTTCAACTCAATGGCGAGAGGTCATTTCTCCTTTAAAAGAACACTATAAAAACACAGTATGCCAAATGGAAACAGACACTTTGGAATGGCTCTCGCATTGGAAATACGTACTTTAAAAAAATTAATAAAAATGAAAAAAAGAACATGTCGATGAAGGAGTGTGTGCCAACTGAGAATAGATGTTCATCAGTTAAAAAAGAAAAATCAGCTTTGTTTTTCAGTCCAATACCATGTAGGTATTCAAAACCATCAGTATTATTATTATTATTATTATTATTATTTTGTTTCGTATGTATATTTGGTAATTGACTGGCCGAACACAACGGAAAGAATAATAAATGCAGCTTGTTGCTTGATGCACTTTTTTTGAAAGATGGCCTTTTTCTACCCCCTCAATATTTACATACTCATTTAGCTCATGGTTATATTAAAAAAGCGAGTCACAATGCAGCTTAAGGAAGGACAAAAGAGTAAAATAGGGTTGCGTATGTTTTTATAGGTAATGAAATTTGGCCTACTATTATATAAAAGGCTGGGTCCTACATTTGAGTGGACCTCTCTAAGCAAACTGATCTGGCCCCCTGGTACGTGGTTCCATTCACAACAGGACAGGCAGAGCCGTTTAGCCTCCCTGTAAAATATATTTGGTTTGGGTTTGATAACAGTCCTAAGGTGATGAATATATAGGGAATGTAGTTTTTTTTTTCTTTCAATTTAACTTCACTCTAACATAGAGCATCAATTTCCACTGCCTCAGTGTGCATCACCTCAGTTTGTATCCTTTTATATCTTTGTATTGATGCCTTTCACCTTTATGCACTCGTTTAGGTAAAAAAGTGGTGCACAAGTCTGATCCTTTGCTATGTAAGATGTATATTATGGGTAAGTAATTACCGCATGGTAAGAACACGCCGGTTCCGCACCCTTTGTATCGTCCAGCTGCAGGTTGTATAATATGCAGTGCAAGTATTTTAAAAGGATGGCTTCACCTGAAAGATGTATAGTTCTAAACAAATGTTGTACGCCACTATAGTGGGTGGGGGGGGGCAAAAAAGGAAAAATATGTTGAGGAATGTTCCTTTTTTTTTTTCTTCCTGTAAATTGAGTCTATTTATTTGCCTTATTTAGTTTGCTATATTTTGTATGTATACACATTACAGCAGAAATGTTACATGAGAAGTATAAATATGAGTAACTATACTGTGGTCTTTGTATGTCAAATTCTCAAGTATAAATAGCTTACCAATTTTTTTATTTTTTTTGCTCACCATGCATCCTTTGTAGGGTAAAATAAACCTGTTTCCCTTATGTGTCGTTTCTTTTCTGTTTGCCACACCTTGAAGAAAGCTCAACACTGCCCTCTGATGTTAATGTATACACCACCATCGTCTTCAAAACTGTAAAAGACAAGACACATCCCAAGTAGTTCATTAACGTTTTATTATTCTTATGTTAACAGAAAAAATCCAGTAGACACCTTTTTTTCATTAGTATTATTTAAAGACTTGATTTGGGTAAGGGTTAACGGATTTACTTCTTAATCTTGCCTTAGCTACATTATTGCAAAAGTAATGTTTAAAGAGCCAGTTTAACAAATGCAGTGGTTAAAAACAGTCAGTTTGCTTAAACGTGTCTAAATCTTGCTAGAAAAGTGGGATTTCCTCACAGTGAATGTCATGATTTGATCACGTTTCTGGAAAGCCATGTGCCTAGAATCTTTTAAATGCAATTTTCTCCCTGATGAGACTTAAGTGCTAGAACTTTGTGTAGTTGAGACATGCAAAAGAGAAACAGATTTAGATTCAGAAAAGTCTAAAGTCTTGTATATTAGAAAACGTCAACATTCCAGTGTGAAAGTTTTTCCTAAGCCACCGCACGAAAGCAAACTCGTGTACAGTCCCTTCCGAGACGATTGGAACGGCAAGGCCAGCTCGTTCTGCTTTTGCTGTAGACTGAAGACATTTGGGTTTGAGATTAAAAGATGCCAACAATCTTTCACCTCCTGAAGAGGAGACTGAATGGAGAAACCCCCTGAAAGAAACACACCAACTGAAACAGGCTGCGTTTAAAAGCCTGGAAAAGCATCACAAAAGAAGAAGAAACCAACTATTTTGTGGTCAATGAGTCACAGGCTTGAAGGGCTATGCTTCAACCAAATATTAAGTATTCTTTACTTTCATTTACTCAAAGACTTATGTTTCTATGTACTTTTTTTCACCTAAGAAATGTTTTTTTTTTGTTTGTTTGTTTGTTTTCTTATCACTGGTTTATGTTGTCTAACACATCTAGATGTAAATACCAGGAAATAAAAGCTGAAACCCTGGATCCTCATTTCATATCCATCTTTCTGATCTCAAACCTGAATGTCTGATGTAAATCGCAAAAATAAACGGATTGGCCTTGCCATTCCAATAGTTTTCAAAGGGACTGTATATTGTTACAGGAATAGTAAAAAATAATGCTTATTTATTTTACATACAACTAACTTTCTTTGGTTTCCTACCCACTGTGTTCATCCATGGATTCAAAGCGGTTTTTAAAGAAATGGGTCATTTTTCATCAGAAAGTGAAACTATGTACGTGAGGAGGATGGAGGAGCCGTGGTTGCTATAAATCACCCAAACCCACATTTCGATCATCGTCAGTTCAACTGAGTAGGAATTGGCAAAATTAGTTAACGTTTTGACTTTAAAACCTGGCATTATACTATTAGACTCTAGGTCTATAACGTCCAATAATCAGCTACAATTCCAGAGGTGCTCACTGAAGAACAAGAACTCTAGTAGATACAAGAGCATGGAAAATGGGGGTTGATAGAAGGATGACGACTTGGAGGCATCATCAAAACATTTAGTTTCAGCACATATCTGTGGTGGCACTGTGATGCGGGGAAATAAATCAACGGCACTCGTTGAGACCCCGTTACCCCGTGAAGTCCATCTGAATGGCACAGTGTACCCGAACCCTGGTGCTTCCAGGTCTAGTAACATTACAACAACTCACAGTGCCTGAATCTCCACCTTAATCAACATCTTCATGAGATGAGATGGAAAGCGTTGTTTGCAGCAAGGTACAATATTTCTCTACGGAGTAAAACAATAGCTTTATAAGCTGCTCTGTATTTGATTGATAAGCAGATGACCAAACACTAGATCAGGACAGTGATTGGATCCTTAAGTTCACAGGTCATCAACATGTTCAAAATGATTAGATCACCGTGAAATTTCTGCTCATGCGACAATTCTAATACAACACTGATATCTCTAACACTCGACTTCGTAAACATCATTCCGGTATTAAACTCCCAAAAAACAGCGGCAAAATCGAGTCAGGAAATAGCTTTGTTTTTCTGCTACAAAGGCAGTGAACACTCCAAAGTGATATTAAACAATTCTAAAGGCACAATAACGATTCGTAAGAGCTTTGTTATGGGTCAATACGTCAGTTTGATATAGCTACGTTATATATTTATAGATGATCTGGATGTGGTTTAGTATTAGCTGGGGTGATGAAAATCACCCCGCTGTCCTCCTGTCTTACTCAAAAGTCTGATGTCGGTTATAATTAGGTCATGACTGACTGCCTTACACATGTCGTAGAGCGCCAGGGCGGCGACTGACGCCGCAGTCAGAGCCTCCATTTCCACTCCGGTGCGGCCTGTTGCCTGGCATGTTGCCAAAACAACAGTCACATGTACTGCTTCCAGTAGCTCCACAGTGATGGAGGTGTGGTCGAGGGATATAGGGTGGCAAAGAGGAATGAGACCAGATGTTTGCTTAGCGCCCATGATGCCTGCTAGCTGTGCGACCGCCAAGGCATTGCCCTTAGCTATCTGGTTGGCACGGACCAGGCTGAAAGCTTTGGCGCCTAGAAGAACGCGGGCGCTTGCTGTGGCGGTACGACGTGACGCTGCTTTATCTCCGACGTTCACCATCGAGGCTCTGCCGTGCGTGTCGGTGTGCGTCAGCTGCTCAGAGGTTTCGTTTTGGTTTGGGGTGTGACGGGATACACTAAGGCCTTTGCATGCATCCTTTCGGTTGTGACACTCCCTTACATTCTGCTGCATTGTGTGTTTCTTTTTGGGGATTAAAGTGCTAAGAAGAGATGTGGAGAAAGACTGGATGCCCCTCGACGAGTTGTGCCTGAGATAACCAACAAGTCTGTGTGCGTGTCTCAGCCGTGCAAACCTATCTGTGCGTGTTTCAGAACTGGAAGCATACTCGAAAGCAGGAATTGCGTTACTACAAAGTTCCTCAGGGAAAACCTGCTTCCTTCCCTGGTGGACATGGTAAACATTTTGACGTTGACGAGAGACGCCGGAGTTTGTAGGAGCTGGTGCGTTCATGGTAAAAGTGCTGTCCCTTAAGTCCTCACTAGCCTGGCCGCTGTGGTGTAGGTGGTAAGGGTTCTCAAAGTGCACCGTAAAGTGCACCGATGCTCGTCCTGGCAGAGGTGTGTGGAAAGTAGGGACAGGATACCTCCTCTGCTCACTTCTCAAAATGGGCGCAGGCCGGCTGCCTTCTCCAGCTTAGGAACGATCAGAAAATAACAATCATATACATTACATCCAGTATAATAAGCATATGCATTAGGGCAGTCAACATTTTCCATCGGCACATTAATTACTTAAACAATTCTCTTTAAATGCATTCAAATTGTCACTGTCCTTTCATTGTATATTCTGCTATACTATGTGCTCATGTCACAAACCGGGGAAGGTGAAAATTCCATTGCTTTCATAAGCAAAGAAAATCACAAGGAGATTTTGTCAAATATTTTCTCATCGATAATACTGCAAGCTTCCTTTTTTTTTGTGCCACCCAAGACATTTTTTTTACTAATTAAGCCCCTGCAACACCATAATAAAGAATATCCCAAACTACTACTTATTCACTGTATGAGCTGCGTAATGACATTCTACAGTCTACATAATCTATAGAAACCCATTTAATGTTCAGTCGCATTCAATGTTTGAGAACGCTGATATTGTTTCAAACGTGGCTCTTTTTTTCTCTCTCTTTAAGGATGAAAATATTAGACAATTTGCGTAGTATTTTGGACAATGAATTCAGCCATTGTCTAAATAATTGGCTTAATTTAAAATTGCTTAAATTAAACTGTTAAAATTGTTGACAATATACACTACCAGTCAGGGTTTAGACACACTCGTACTTTACCCTCCCCCCTTTAAAATAATAATAGTCATCAAAACTCTGCAGTAACACAAATGGAACTATGGGAATTATGTTGTGATTAAATAGTAAATAGTATTTTAACATCTTCAAAGTCGACATCCATTTCACCTAGAGTTTCCAGAATTGTAATCGACCGATTTCTTGAGGAATTTCCCCAAGATGCTTTTTAAACAGTATTAAAGTGCTATGCTGCACTCTTACTGGCTGCTTTTCAGAATATTTCGCTCAGAATTGTCCGTTTAAAAAAAACAAAAAACAAAAAAACATTTTTTGTAAATAAATTGTTAGTTTTCTTATGAAAGAATTGAATATATTGGCATGATTATATTTTTTCTACAACACGGATTTCAAAACATTTAATCATGCACCTTCAGATCCAAAGGTTTTTAAGATCATGAGAAACGTTTCAGTCGAGTGTCCACAAACTTTTGACTGGCAGTGCATATTGCCTAGCTGTTTAAATTATTGTCTAAATAATTGACTTAAATTATGAGAACATAAGACAAGTGACAACTGCTTGAAGGTCTATTACGTACAGCTGTGTCACCCACCAATGAGGATCATTGGCCTGTTCTTCATCTGGGATATACTGAACATGCCTGTGGAGATAAAGACAGACAGACATGCTTAGGAGGAATAGACAGACTGTGTTTGTGTTAGACTGCTATTGAGGAGCGTTTGCCAAATGACCAAGATGCTCCTTCATTAAGAGCATGACCTGTGGACCAAATCAAAACTGGGAAAGACAGTAATGTTCTTTCTACTGCCTGAAAGAAGCTCCGCGAGACATGTCAAACTGGGACATAGTGAAAGACTGAAAGCAGAGGAAAGACAGAAGCATTATGTCTATATGGAGGTTCGTTTTTGTTCCATCAGTGGATGCGTGTACCAGCGTGCTGTTTCTTCTTCCGCCCCACTGCAGCTCCTATTATCTGCAGAAGTTCCTCATCAGATGCTCCAGAGCGCAGACAGTCTCTCAAAGACACCTCGGAGTTTCCGAACAAACACACCTTCAACACACATACACGTGTAATTCAAAGACCTCTTACAGACCTAAACAGAAAACGACATGACACAGTTAAGGCTTACACGATACAAAGCGTGACTCATTTTAAGGACCACCTCAGCTAACCACACACACAGAGAAACACACAGAAACATACCTTCAGGTTGCCATCAGCTGTGATGCGCAGACGGTTGCAGGAGCCACAGAAATGATCCGACATGGAGGTGATGAAACCCAGCTGGCCCTGAAATCCTGGTACTCTGAAAGCCTGAGACCACGCACACACCAATAAAACAATCATAAATCGACCAAACAAACTGAGGATTTGTTTTTAATTTATTTACTTTTGTATTGCAAATATACAGCTGTACATGTTTAAGCTTGAAGAACTGCAGCACAGAGAACAATCATAATTAGACACCAGTTTTATGGCGAAATAACTCTTGTCTATGAAGACTCAACATAATGGATAAGTTACAGTTGGAACGATTTAATCAGGGCTGACCTTGGCGGTCCCCGTCTCATCCCCAGGAAGCGGCTCCAGATTGGGCCATTGCTGCTTAATGCGGTCAAGCATCTCGGCATAACTCACCATCTTCCTGAAGTTCCACTTATTGCCTGCAGAAGGAGCCAAAAAGAACGGATCCACCAATCACCAATCGCACTGGCCTACACAAGCTGTCCAAAGATTTCTACTGAACATCCAGAATTCATACTGTAACTGCAGGGTTTCACAATAAAGTCTCAGTCACAGTGGACCAAGAGGGAAAAATGACATTGTTCTTAGACTCTTTCCATCATCATCTCTGAATGACAGCTCCTTTCACAAATGTCTCTAATCTGTACTTAATTTGTGGCATTAGTATGTTATTGACCCTGAGACCAAGAAAAAAGAAATCTCAGTTTTCAGGTGAATAAATGAAGTAACAGATGTTGTAGACAGGTTTAATCTGCAATACTGAAGCAGGGCTTTTGGTTCAAGGGTAACTAGGGCACATGCTGCCTGTAACCAAATCGGGTTCAAAGTTTTATGGTTTGCTAACTTCATGTTATATTTTTTTGAGCAGTACTTGCTGTTCAATACTACACGCACACTTATGAGCAATTAGTCACCTTTGTATTGAACAACATTTGAGTGGGTTAAAAACAGGACTGCAACTAATGATTATTTCTTGATAGATTAGTTGGCAGATTATTTTTCAGATTAATCGGATGGGGCAAACTTTCAGGTTAGTAAAAAACTAATGTGTTCCATTTGAGAGGATACTACCTTTCTAAAATTCATACAGTAGACCAGTGGTTCTCAACCTTTTGTGAGCTTTGGACCCCTAGGATATTTCGAACAATCCACAAGGACCACCTCACTCCACAACAGTTAGAAGCTATATATAACATTTCTATACATGTTGCTTTATTTTATTAATATTTAACATTAATTATACCGCTGACCATGCGGACCCCTGGTTGAGAAACCTTGCACTAGAAGGTAGTGCATAGTGTAAGTGCAGAGTACTTCATTTGGGACACAACTTTAGTATTTACTCTCCGAAGCGTGTTGTCTGAACAGAAGTAACGTAGAGTAAATGTGCCACGCAAAGACCAACTAATCGATGATGAGATTCGTTGACGATTTGCATAATCGATTATTATCGATTTTATCTATTAGTTGTTGCAGCCCTAGTTAAAAATTTAAGAAGTGTACCATCAAAGGGCATGTACTCTATGAAGCGCACATCTAGAGGCTTCTTCTCGGTCAGAGTCACAAAGTCCAGCAGCTCGTCTTCATTCAGACCCCTCATCACCACGCAGTTCACCTGTGACCAAAGCAAACTTAATACTGTAGACTTCTAACTGTTACTCAATGCCCTGAATATCTGACTACAGCATAGATTACTCAATAGTATGGACACCTGGTTGTACATTACTCAAGGCTTTGGACACCATTAAAGTTATTTAATGCACTGGATGTCTGGTTGTAGGCTAGCTGTAAGATACTCAATAGCCCAGATGTCTGGCTGTAGGTTACTCAACCCTCTGGACATGTGACTGCAGGTCAATCAACGTCCTGAACATCTGACTGCAGGTCAATCAATGTCCTGGACATCTGACTGCAGGTCACTAGGGGCGGCTGTGGCACATGTAGTAGAGCGGGTTGTCTACTAATTGTAGGGTTGGCAGCTCCCGGCTCAGGTGACTCCACGTGCCGAAGTGTCCTTGGGCAAGACACTGAACCCTGAGTTGCTCCCGATGGCAAGTCAGCGCCTTGCATGGCAGCTCTGCTACCATTGGTGTGTGAGTGTGTGTGTGAATGGGTGAATGAGACACATTGTAAAAGCACTTTGGATAAAAGCGCTATACAAGTGTGCCATTTACCACTAAACGTCCTGGACATCTGACTATAGGTTACTAAACGTCCTGGACATCTGACTGCAGGTCAGTCAATGTCCTTGACATCTGACTGCAGGTTACTAAACATCCTAGACATCTACGTCCTGGCCATCTGACTATAGGTTACTAAACGTCCTGGACATCTGACTGCAGGTCAGTCAATGTCCTTGACATCTGACTGCAGGT
>JAOUWY010000002.1:22500652-22514845 GCA_025728095.1 Prietella phreatophila
ACACACACACACACACACACACACACACACACACACACACACACACACACACACACACACACACACACACACATTACTCCACTAGTTTTCACACAAGTTCAAACGTCACAGGAGCATTTATCAGTATTACTGCTGTCGAGACCTCTGAAACTGCCAAACAAGATCAAAAGCAGCGATGTTCAACAATGTGTGCAAATAACACCATGTCATAGCTAATACAAATGCTCTCAGTTCAAACTGAACAAAAATGCACATACCCAACACCTCCACCCTCACAGAAACATACACTGCTTTATTTAAAATAAATAAATAAATAAAAAAAGATGTATTATTGAGCAAATTGACCCACTCATACTTTAGATTTTTTTTTTAAATAATTATTTGGGCAGTGTCCTTGTGGTCCAGTGCCCTGCTACTTAATAGAGTACTGAGCTAATTTCTTTTAGTTTTTGTTTTAAAAAAGGCTTATTTTTCTGGGTAGAAGTATACTACTATAGATACAGTCTTGCCTTTAACCCAGCGTTGTATTCACGGTGTTGCTGTATATAGTATCTTTGGGCCAAGACACGTCGTGTGACATCATAACAACGCGCATTCAGCCGAAGCCCTCTTCGAGTCATGCACGTCAAACATGAGTACAGCTAAAAGGTGTCATTTACCAACAAAGATCACTGTGAAAGAAAATTGCAATTCGCAAATTTTGAAAAAACCTGCAGCAAAATCAAGCATTTTAGCCGCAACAATCACAAAAATAAAATAAAATATAAAAAAACCCTAAGTAAAATCCTGTATGGACTAACCCTAACACTATCCTGGTGAGGGTTCATGGTATATCCAGAGGCAATCCTGGGAACACTGGGTGCGAAGACAGAAAAACATCCTGGATTTAGAGTGGACAATCCATTTATCAATCAGAGTGTTTTTTGGGAGCTGTGAGGAAAATGTGACACAGGTTCGATCCTGAGCTCAGGTGTCTGTGTGGAGTTTCAAACATTCTCCTCGTGGCAATCTGAGTTTCTTCTGAGTTCACCGGTTTCCTCCAACCTCCCAAAAAACATGCTGGTAGGTGGATTGAATATATTAAACTGCCACGTGTGATTGCGTGTGCATACGGTACCCTTCAATGGACTGCTCTAGCATTTAATGTTCACTCCCTGTGTTCTCTAGATTCACCATGCCCCTGACCAGGATAAAGCAGTTACTGAAGATGAATGTATATAAGAAAACCAAAGAACCCAGAGGAAACCCACACTAACACAGGATTAACCCGAACTCAGGATCGAACCAGGGACCCTGGATCTGTGAGGTTGCAATGCTGCTTCTGAATTGACAGCTAACGTGATTGGCAGGTAAATAGACAACCCCTTGTCCTGATTGGCTGGATGTTGGTAGTCCACCTCTTTTTTTCTTGTTTAGTGAGAGATTCTAACATACTACAGAAACTGGGTTTTCCTCTAAACAGATATTATACTGAGAACTGTTCCTTTGTGTCAAAGATTACAAACATATTTTACTCACAATAGAAAATGAGACAGAGAAACCTGTACATCCGGCAGCCCTTGAGCAACAGAGCTGAGTACCTCAACCATGGTGCCATAATTACTCACCATTACCTGTTCCACTATGAAAGGGAAACAGAGAAGAGGATGCCATGAAAGCCATGCAGGACTGGAAACACCATGGTTTCATTGAGGCTGCTGATATTGGCTCTATCGTGTGGACTGCATGGGAAATGATGGTGGGTTGATAAGTTAGTGGGTAAAGCACAACACCTCATTACAAAAATCACTGCTGTAATTTTGGATTCAGGAACATGGAGCTGGCATAGGTCAGGCCATAATACTAAAAAAAAAGGTTTTAAGATTAAGACTGCATTTTAATGCTGAATTCACAGCATTTTAAATAAGAATTTGTTCTTAGTGGCTTGCCTGGTTAAATCAAAGGTTTAACACATGGAACTGAAATCAAGAAAATGGATTTATTCTGGCTCTCTCATATTGAGAATATGCTTGGGGGAAAAAACAAAGTGCAACAACCACAACAAAAAAAAATATAAAAACAAGACATAATTGGGACACATGGTACGTTGTTGACACTTACATTTTCATAAGAGTTCACCCAAACGGATGTGTTTACAGTGCAGAACAGTAAATATTTTTCGTAGTCTGTTCATGGTGGCATCTTGTACGAGTGTGTTTCTGGGTAAAGATTCATAGACATGAAGGACAGTATGCCGTGTTATCTGAATTCAAGGCCATCTCTTCAGCTCAGATATTTATTTTGATGTCTCTTCAGACCGGCAGTGATTCCCACCTCGCTGTTTTTCTACATTTACAGCTTTCCGTTGGCAAACGCTCCCTCCTGAAACTGAGGGATAAAGCTCTTGAAGTACGCCCTAGAGGAAGAGAGGGCAAGAGGGAGGAGTGTGTACACACACACACACAAGAGAGAGAGAGAGAGAGAGAGAGAGAGAGAGAGAGAGAGAGAGAGAGAGAGAGAGAGAGCGAAAAAAGATTGGAATACAAGAACATATACACACAGTATACATGAAAAACAACTTTTTTCTTTAGACATTTTAGTCAAATACCTTTCATCTAAATGTTGTCTTAAAACAACAATTGTTTTGTTCATTGTGTATTTGAATGCCTAGTTATCTCATTTTGTGTTGCTTTTAACACAACCTGTTTGCTATTATAGTTCTACAAAATATGGTCAGATTTAGAAAAATATAGGATAATATATCATCTATTATTACCACAACACTGTTGAATTTGCCGTTAGTCAGATGAGGTGGTTCTGGCCGCAAAGCGAATCCCCACGTTTATATCGATGCGCTCGTTTGTGTACAGTAACAGCTAATTCAGATGGTGGGTGCTCAACATAAGACTAATAATAAATGCATTCGGAAAAAGAAAAACGTGTCGTCGTTGATCATGTGATATTGTTTTCTGTAAGGAGACATTTATTTAACATTTATGGAAGGAGTCTCCAGTGTCGGCACTTTTGTACAGCACTTTCCAGTTTCAGAGTGACAACACGGGATGAATTATTTTGTCTTATTAATTTCACGAGGGATTAAAAAAAAAAGAGAGGCTGGTGAAGGAATGACATTTATGATGTTTTTACAGCTGCTTTCGCAGAGACGTGCTATAGCGTAACTATAAACGGACAAAAAGTACCACGTGTTGTTAACGGAGAGATAAAAAATTGTGATCTCGAAATTGCTGTGGTGTAAGAGGAAATGTGATGTGATGATAATCAACATTAGCATCATAACAGTAGCCCCAGTTCATTTGAGGCTGCATCACATCATCGTATAGCTGATTATTTCCCTAAAACCCAACGCCCTATCGTGTTTTACTGCTTATGTAACATAGGTTATTTTGCTTCACCTGCACAACAATCATGTACAAATTGAAAGGCAGGAAGCTCAGCTGCGATGCCCTCAGAGCACGCTAATGGTAGTCTACAATGTGACTGGACAATGATTTAACACACGATATGCTGACTCATTGTGTACATCTTTAATTTAAACATATTTAAATGGGTTTACGACAAGAAACGTCAAAATATATCGTCAATTAACACAACATCGTCAATTAACACAACATCCCGAATGCGTAGTCTAATACTGCTTTGATAATGTAAAAGAAGAAGAAGAAGACGAAGGAGGAGGAGGAGAAGAAGAAAAAGACCTAAACATTGCTCCAGCTCTCCTGAGGACCTATGAGCAAATGGTGAGAGGAAAAACTATGTCAGCGAGTGTACGATAACATATGGATTTTCTATTATGGAAGCCAGCAGGCAAACATTAGGAATGCATTATCATCAACATTTATCGCTTTACGTAGCAGTAAGGTGTGCCTATGTACACAGGTCAAAGGTGGGTGTAATCCGTTTTACCACACATGCCTGTGGTGCACACAAATTCCTGATATGAGAAGAGGCAGAATGAATCGAGATGAGTCAATGAGCAGATCTTCAGCAGAAAAAGTCTGTATTACTTTGTTTTTTTTTTTCAGATTGCTTTGCCGAAAGTTCTTGACCTGATATGAACATGGAAATCAGAGCTTGTCTGCAGGGAAATGATTCCGAACAACAAATGCATGTTTGGACACGGTAACCCCTGAGGTTGTTGCTGCAAATGTAAAGCTAAACTGATAAGGTGTTAGAATCAACACGTGTAAGCTTGACAGACTTACTTAGCTCTCTTGGCCATCTCGTTTCCATCCCAGCGTGGACTGTATGGGTACGACTTCTGCACCTGCGAGTAGAGCTGCCCGCTGCTGCTGAAGTGGTAGATGGACTGAAAGGTCAGAGTGGGCTGGTCTCGTGGGAAATACAGAGGCAGATCCACTATAGTGAGAACAGAGCAGAAAGAAAGTGCTTTCGTCACAGATCCAACATCAGATCCACACCAAATACAATGGAAAACCCGTTCTTCTGACTGTTTTATATTCTCTCCAGCCAGATCTCATACTTTTGGTAGGTGTCAGGAATGAATGAAGTCAAGAACTGCTTCATTTCACAGAACTTTGCAGTTTGACTGACATGGCAGACGACCACCCACAGACCTTTGCCTTGAGTCCACTTGCAAACACATGATATCTCGTTTACGCACCACTACATACATGCTTCATACAAAACTCTAACAACTTTACGGTCCAGTGACTATATCATGCTCAGAAAAAAAGGCTCATTGTGAGTGACACGTGCAAGTGCTGAGAGCCAATCAGATTGCAGCAGTCACCATTCTGAGGTTAGGGCCAGAAAAGTATACAAAAACAGAACTATAGAAAAAAAAACATCAATAGTCTACATCTATGACGCACTCATAAATCAGACCTTGATAGTGTTTATAGTTAACACTAACACCGTGTGGGAAATTGTTGTTACCAACGCAGACAAATCCTTCTGTTTTCATTAGGCAGTCCGTACAAGATTTCGTGGAGCTTTTTGGTGATCATTACAGTCAAAAAGGCTTGATTTTGCTGCAGATGTTTTTTTCAGAAATTGCGGTGCAACTTGCAGAGTGTTTTTTACTTTTTTTGTGGAAAACTACTCGAATTGGCGAAATTGCACAAATTTGTTTTCACAGTGATGTTTGTTGGTAATTGAGACCATTTACTCATGTACTCATGTTTGATGCATGTGAATCGAAGAGGGCTTTGGCTGAATGCATGTTGTGATGACATCACATGACGTGTCTTGGGCCAAATCTGCAGAAAATCCACGGTAATTTCAAAAAGCTCCTCCGAAATATTCTCACGTTTGCTTGATTTTGTGCTCATTTTTGCGATCATAAAATCCTGATGGGACTGATTAGGGACTGTCATGCAATAGGAAGTACACTTAACCAGTATATGGATAATTCTGAATTTGGATTAATAGCCATGCTGTCCCATGCTGTACTTCTCAAGGTCTATATGTAAAATGACGTTAAACTGCTTCGAGAAATAGTGAGTGAGTATGATTAACATCAGTACTATTACCTGTATAAGAGTACTTTCTGGATGTGTATGTAGTATGTAGTGTCTGTTGCTCACCGTGCACCAGGAAGCAGAAGTCTTTCCACATGAGCAGAAGCGTGAGCTTGGTGAAGCCAACAGCATCGTACTCAACGACCCCCCTGCACAAGAACAACAGGCAGAGACAAGCTATTTATCCCTAGCAGCAAAATAACATTCATCAAAGTCTCCAAAATCCATGAAGCATCAAATTACATACAATATGCATGCAAGACAGGAAACGATGGAAGAAAGAACGAACTCACATTCCAAAATGACTAAGAAATGCAGCAATGTATTCTCTCCTCTTGTGATAGCCCTGGATTACATACTGCACCTGAGTTAAAGTAAAAACAGGAAGTGTGAGGAAGGAGGTATGGGGGATATTCAGGAGAAAAACATTTAATAGGTGAAGCTAGACATGAATGACAAGTGTGTCCCATGATAGTGCTGGGGGTGTACAGTACAGTGTGGCTTGCTAATGAACAGGCTCACGGCTTGTGTTCATGACATGCAAGTGACATGGTGCTGGTGTTTTCTTGAGGCAGACAGAACCCCAAATAATCAATGCAAATCCATATCTGTATTTCACGTGTCAGAAATGTATAAATGGGAAACGGTTGCCATTGGGAGCAACTTGGGGTTCAGCGTCCCAAGGACACTTTGGCATGTGGAGTCATGTGAGCCAGGAATCAAACCTCCAACCCTGCGATTAGTGGAAACCCACTCTACCACCTGAGCCACAGCTGTCCAGAGCCAAAAGGTATAAGGCTTCCCTCAGTTTAGATATAAACAAATCAGCACAAATTCATTCATTTTATAACTTTAGCTGTGTGACTCAATATCTGTTCACTCATCTGTCTAAATGAAGGGTTATCAACTGGCGGACCACGATCCCGATATGGATCCGGCAAAGTATTTCAGCGGAGCGCTTGAAAAAAAAAATACTGTAGCAGAAATGTAGCAACTTTGTTTTTTTTAAGCATGAATCACCACGGCTTCTGCAGCAGAGCCTCATACGCTGTCGTGGCCAATTACATGCATTTAGGTCAATTATTTACCAAAAAGCAGCTCATTGAGAAAGGAAAGAGTTTTCACACACTATTATTGATGTATTATTTTGTTGTTTCATTAACCATCTCTGGTCTGATAAGTGAAATGCCAACATGGCTTCTGTTGTCCAAAAAAGAAAAAAAAAATGTTTATGACTAAAACCGAATGTTTAAAGATGACTGGACAGAGCAGTGTGTTTATTCTCTAGTTCAAGTTCAAAACAGGTGCATCATGGTGCTGGTGAAAGGTTCAAACATGAAGCACCAGTGTGAAACAAAACAACCACTTTAAACTAATGTGTCTTATTTATAGCTGTGAACTAATCACTAAAGCAGCTGTCACCAACCCTTTTCCTGGAGATATACCTTCTTGAAGAATTTAACTCCAACCATTATCGTGCCATCTGACCATCTAATCAAGTTCTTGATCAACTAAACCAGGAGTGTTAGATGTTGGTTGGAGATGAAATCTGCAGGACGGTAGACCTCAAGGAACAGTTATGGTGACCATTGCACTAAACAGTTAACGGTTAAGGCTCTGAGTTACTGATCAGAAAGTTGGGGGTTCAAGCTCCAACACCACCAAGCTGCCACTTTTGGGCCCCTGAACAAGGCCCTTAACTCACTGAGGCTCTGTGCTCTGACCCCAGCTTCATAACAAGCTGGGATATGCAAAGAAAAGAATTTCACTGAACAGTAATGTATATATATGACAATAATATGTATGTATATATGACAAATAAAGGCTTCTCCTCCTTCTTCTTCATGATGTTTGTCACTTATCTGGACCTTTGCAAGCAAGGACTTTAATGTAACAGGACCATTAGACATTTTAGTCAAATAGCTTTCATCTAAATGTTCTTTATTTGTGTTTGACATGGTGGTTAGCACAGGCGTTACCTCCTGCATTGGCAAAGATTCAAGCTTTACCTGTGGTACTTATGATACAGTATACTATAACTCATTTAGTTAGCCGCTTGAGCTATGTAAATCATTCAAACTTGTGAGTAAGTTGCAGACACCGAATTAATCAGACCGTCAGTTTACTGTGAATGACCAACGTGTACAACTTCACATGACTGGTTAATTCTGTGATGACAGTAGCAAACGGTCTACTCTGAAAAACTGGGAGCTGCTAGGTAAATATCTTCAGCTTCACAGGAATCACACTGCATTTTTCACATGCAAAGTATTTAGAAGACAATCCTGGCATGATGCTGATGATAGACACTAACACTAAAGTCATTTAAAAACAGTCTGTTCAGCTAATGAGTTTCCTCTATAATACACAGACTGACACAGACTGTAGAAAGCAGAATTGAGGGCACACGGCCTGCTAACGCACCATGACGAGAACTCGCTTCGTTTATTATGACACACCATTAGCGCTTGGAACACATTAGCACTTTTTCCGCATTAGCACGTTCGAGTACTTTGAGAGAAATTCAGACCAGAGAGATGACACCTTTTGCACTTTTTGAGGCCTGCATGACTCAGCTAGTTCTAACTGTGTCTGCAAAGCATCCATTTCTGAGAGCGTTAATGTGCCACACACACACACACACACACAGTGCTAACTCACACTCTCTTTGCTGAATTTTTGCTCAGTTGAAGAATTAATCAGAGCAGGAACTGTGGATCACTGTACTTCACGCCCTTGCCGGAGGCCAGGCCCAGCCCTAAAATTGGCAGGTGAATGCGGGTGGATAGGTGAGTCATCACTAAAATATCTAGTCCTCAGACATGCTACACTGCATAAGCCAACTTCCTGTGAGTGTGTATAAACGTGAGGGCAGTAAGTACATGCACTTCACTGCTCTGAGAAAATTCTGTTGTCAGTAATGTCCTTGACCAATTTAAAGGAGCACTTTGTGACGTTTAGAGCGCTGTGAAGAGAATTCAATAGTAACAAACACACTGGCTAAGTATCCTCTTCTTTATACTTTATCTTTTAAAACTATGCGTACCATGACAGTTTTTTTTTGTTTAGCTTGGTCAAATGTAAAAAGTGCCTGACAGTATTATTAGTCAGTTTGAGGGTATTAAAAATTATATTATTTGATTATCTCAGGTTTATAACCACTTTTAAATATTACCGACTGCATACTGAACTACTTTTACATTAAGTGACCTGTTTGCTTTGTCTATAATTAATGTCCTGCTGTGTTGCTTGGATTTTTTTTTTTTTTGGGGGGGGGTCCTCTAAAGGTAGTTGTTGCCAATCTTACCAGATTATGCATAACCCCTAGAATAGTATGGAATTAAATTTGTGCCAAAAGTATTGAATGTAGCTTTACTAGAAACGAACAAAAATATACAATGAGAAAGAAGAAAAACATTGACTACGTTTACATGGACAGCAGTAATCTAATTGACCGTATTCTGAATAATACAATATTGTGATTAAGGTGTTTACATGAGTCGCTTTTAGAATATTGCTTTCATGTTCCTGTTTTACATATTATAGAACATAGAGCGATTAACGGCACAAGTCATTACATCACCGCGCCACGCCGTCTGACGTCCCTCCAGAATTTCACGTATGAACATACAGTTCGTCTTCGTTATGGGACCGTATACAGTTTTGGGTGTTTTTATTTGAATTTTTTACAAAAGCTTCAAGTGCAGTTAATTATTTGTCATGATATACGTGAAAATAGATGAGTGCTTGAAGTCGTGGGCTGCATCCCAAACCGCATACTTACCTACTACATAGTAGCTGAGATACATGTATTTCGCCTACTATAAGCCTATAGTAGGTAAGTACGGGGTTTGGGACACAGCCGTGCTCTCGTTTCCCGTAAAACGGTTGAGCACTGCTGCGTGTGTACGTGTCCTGTCACAAAATGCAGTGAAAACTCTCACACAACGTTAATAGTGCGATTAAGGTGTTTACATGTCTGTAATACATGTTGATAAAGTGACAAAAACAGGAATACTCCACATGTCTTAATTCGATTCGTGTTTACTTCGAGTATGACTTTAATCGGATTAAGGTAATTAAAATTTGCTGTTTACATGCTAGTTTCTTAATCAGAGTATTGTCTTAATCGGGTTAATATTGGAATATTGTTGTCCATGTATACGTACTGACTGTTTCAATGAACTTTAGGTAAAAATTTAACAAAGTCTTCGAATAAACAAAGTTCTTTTTTAACAGGTTTCTAAGCTTTGTTTTTCACTAATCATGGTTTATGAATTATCTCATATGGGCGGGGCTTAACAGCGAGTTACACTCATTGGCTAGTGAGATTTGGATCGACAACTCGAGTGTCCAGCTGAGCAGGAGGATGATGACATCGATGATGATGACATCTCATCGAAGATGAGCTCATCTCGAAAAAATAGACTACCCGAACCTCAAATATTAATTACGAACTAATATACTGATAAAGTAAGTAAGTAATTACCCCACTACAAAGTACAAACACTAGAACTATACAGAGAACCGCATCCAGAACGCTCTCCAAAATTCATGACACTGAAGTCTCTACTTCCTGGTCAGGGAGCTGTTGATCCTTATCTCACTAGTCAATGAGAGTAAATCGCTGTTAAGCCCCGCCCACATGAGAGGTTTGTGTCAGAATGAAGAACGTTAACTTGCGGAGCGTAAACGAAAAATTAGAAATTGTGAATGAAAACTCTGGCAGGGCACTCATAAACCATGATTAGCGAAAATGAAGTCTAATTAATAAAGAACTCTGTTTATTTGAAGACAAAATTTTTACCACAGAGTTCACTGTTTTCAGTTTCAGGGTGTTTTAATTCTCGCATTGTATATTTTTTGTTCGTTTCTTGAACGAACGTTTCAGTATTTTTGCCACAAATTTCATTCCATAGACAAGAAGAGACATAAAGCCATTCACTACACTGGTTACACACCGACAATGTCACATCTGAACAAGCTCAGAGGACAGCACTAATGGCCTTTTTCAATTATTGGCAAGCATTACATTAATCGAGAGGAATGACTATTCAAACAAAGCCATCTATCCAATCCAGAAAGCAGCCCAATTAGGCTTTCTTGGACTGTCAGCTATGGATGTTCTTGCAGCATCACCGGGTTTTGAAGCCATGCAAAGAACCCATAGTTTGAGCCTTAGTAATTATTCAGCCTTGTCACATTTGAACCAGTTCCTCCCGGACATGTCCCACGACCCTAGTTAAGGTGAGCGGAGCCTGTGGCTTTGGCAAACACTAACAAGAACAAGGGAAAGGCCTGATTATGCATGCTGTCGTATGAGTGTATGCGCTCCTCTTCAGGTGAAGAGAAGAGCAGGCAGTACAGAGGTCTTCCCTACGGCCACTGACACAACACAGCTTCTCCACTCCATCTCCACCTGTCAGCTCTGATCACCTTCCGGGCCTGCACCAGGCGGTGGAGACCAGCCAATGTAGACCTACACATGCTACATGTGTTCAGCCAGGCACACATGCAAACAGAATTTAGAAGCGAATTTTTTTCACAGAGATTTAAAACATTTCATTGGAAAATCGAAGCTATTACTCAAGATGTGACAAGCCGGGTTTTCATTTTGTCATAAAATATAAAAATCAGACTTTGGGTGACTATGTACACACAGCAAATAATAATACTTTATTTCACTATACTTGGCTTATGTACAAGTTCACACCTCAGAGCACATCTGCCCCATACCAAACCCATGATGCACGATATCTCTGTGCCCACACAGTAATTACAGACTGAACAAGAAGGTTTTTTTTACCTTATTTGTAAGTAACTGGCAGACTTGAGGCACATAGTCAATGAGGCAGCCTCCACTTGGAAAGGCTGGAATATGCAGGGCTGAGGGTCCTCCAAGGGCGCTGTGGAAGACACAGTGATGGACATGGTTAATTCAAATCATTCCTACGTTACTATTTCAATAGCTCAGAAATTACGCAAAGCAGTCGAGACACATTCCAAGCAATTCCACCGGTCGCCCACTAAACTCTGGAATGGCGTTTATTAGGATATTAGGAATGCTATAAAGGTGTTAAGTGTACTTGTTCAGGATAAATTGAAACAATTTTTACAGGTGTATTTTACGGACACAGCAATCTGATACTGGAATAGTATAATTGTGGGTCAGTGTAACCAGATTTGTCATAGTTTCCACTCTGAACATGCGATATACTGGCTGACACAATACAGAGTAGGCATGTGAATACAAGATAGAAACCGTCTTAATGCATGCCGTCATTATACCTGTGATGATTCTCATAACTTGGCAAGAGATGCATGGAGAAGATATCAGCATGGTATCAGTGTCAGGAACAGATCCTTCCAGCTTTGATATCGGAATATGGGATCTCTAATTCGTAGTTATTTCATTAAATGTAGCTTAAGTTTTTTTTTCCCTGAAACGTGTTGCATAATGAATATTTTATATGAGTTAATTGAGGCTTGTAGTTATTTTTCATAATGATGATAAGCATAATAGGACAGCATAGTGGTGCCACAGTTCCTGGTTCGATCCTGACCTCATGATACTGTATTAAAGTGTAGAGTTTTACATGTTCTGTGGGTTTTTCACCTGACTTTCCGGTTTCCTCCCTCCTCCAAGAAAATGCCTGTTTGTGGATCAGCAATGTGTGAATGAGTGTGTGCTCTGTGATGGACTGGTCTCCCATCCAAATTGTATTCCCACCTCGTGCCCACTGGCAAGGAAAAGACCTTGAATGGAGCATGAAACCATGTTATGATGCATGTGTGGAGGCAGAGCAGGTCAGTCAAATGGTTTTTCTTAGAGAAAGTCAGTTGGTTAACCTGCAAGCAACATCCCACTACCTGCACATCCTGTCTTCCAGAGAGTCTCATGAGAAATTCAACCTACTCATAACTCACTCTTTCCTACAACATTCCTGTACTCGCTTGCTGACTAATGAGGAGCTACGTCAGCGAGACGACTAAAGCTGTAGGGTCGCCCTGTTCCGCTCAGACAAAGTTCACTCGCGTGGCAGATACTTTGACGTGAGATGGCAGACGACACTTGCCCTTGCCGTGTCCATCATGTCTGCGCTGGTAGTGCTCAAGGATGCTGTATGTTTAGCATTCGCCCATAGCTTGTTGATTAACTGTGACATTTACGGGAACAGGATGTTGATGTTTAAGATCTACACAACATGGCTCTAATTTTTCCATAACAACGTGCAGACCTGGCCACAGAACATAGTGTCCTGTAGATTTGTATTAAGCTACGTTAAAAAAATAAAATAAAATTCTACATCTTTAAAAGGTTTCCTTAACTCAGCCCAACCCTGCTCTTGAAGTTTTGCCCTCGGGTACACTTCGGCTCCCACCCTAATCAAACACACCCATTGTACCAATTTAAGTGTTTAAACGCACTTAAGCCTCCTTGGCAGGTGTGGTAGATTAAGGTAGGAGTTAAATGCAATAGCAGGGTTGGGCAACTTGGCTTTAATACCACCCTCGTTAGTACAGTGTGATTATAAGTGTTATCATACAGCAGTGCAAGAGCACAATTTAAACTAATGCAGGGCAGGACTTATTGTAGTGGTTACTGTATCACTGTTTATCGTTGTCATTCCAGGAAAAACACTGCCTGACTTTCTTTTTAAAATAAATGAGCTCATTAGTGACATGAGATCTGTTGGGTTTGAAATTAATACTACATGGTGTCCCAAAAGTCTCCATGCATATGGGAAATGAACACTATTTTAGCAAAATATACTTAATATTATATATCCATCCATCTTCTACCACTTATTCCTTCTTCAGGGTCGTGGGGAACCTGCAGCCTATCCCAGGAAGCATCGGGGTACACCCTGGACAGGGTCACAATCACACTCACACACCCATTCATACACTATGGAGCGAACTCCACACCACTCCCCGGCGGGAATCGAACCCCGGACCCTGGAGGTGTGAGGAGAACGTTCTAACCACCGTGTGCCATAGGTTTTTCTGTAATCTTACAAACAGTGTAATAAAATTATTATTATTATTATTATTATTTTAAATTACCTTTAAGAGAGAGAATCTGATGACGGAACAACTGTTTATGGCTGTTACAATGTAAATGCTAACAGGAATTAACTTGTTTCACAACTGAATAAAAATAATATGAAGACAAATATAAAGAATGACATGTCCTTATTCAATAAATAAACAAGTAGAACTCAAAAGACTAGTATGTCTTGTTCCTCATTTGTACACTCTTACAATGTTTCAAACAGAAAAGAAGCTACTCAAGAAAAACTATGCCAGACATTTGACCTTGATTCTGTTTGGATCAATTCCAGAATCTAATCAGTTTTTCTGCTGGTTACAATAATAATAATTTCATACAACCGTTCATCTGCTCAAAAAAAAATCTCAGATGGACGAATGGACGGACGAACTGCCTAGTGGTGGAGGCATAAACACTTGTAATGGTTAGAAATGTGGTATAAGATGAATAATCGGTCTAAGTCTAATAAGTAAGAGATTAAAAATGAGAGGAATGTAAAAGAGACAAGCAGTGAGCGCAGAAAGAATCCAGGAACGGACATGACCTGAGCAACTCCTACTTCCTCCACAATGCAGGACTTTATCATGAACTGACACAAGATGACACCAGGGTTCATGCAAAGTGTGATTCGATTTCCCTGATTAAGAAAGTGGTTAAGAT
>JAOUWY010000002.1:22564755-22575510 GCA_025728095.1 Prietella phreatophila
ACACACACACACACACACACACACACACACACACACACACACACACACACACACACACACACACACACTCAGCCCAGAGGAATCAGTCAGTGCTCTATAAATACCACTGCTCTGTGTGCCTAGATCAGAGGTCAAGCCCATTAGATAGCTGCTTTATTGAGAGTACACAGCGTTGAAGCTGTAGCAACATGACCACTCAGCATTAGGGTTGAAAATAACTCAGCCGAATAGACCGACTGAGCCTGATGACCTCTGCACGTCTGGCCGTCTCGACACGCTTTTCTCTCCGGCTCGATATCAGGGAGGAGAAGGAGTTTCATTGTTTAGAAGAGGGCTTGGCCCATTTTCGCAGGCTGCACAGGAAGCCAAGGTGAGGGCAGGACACGCTCGCGCCAGTGATGACATCATCACCCCAGCCTGTTAGCGGTTACCGGGAAGAGCGGGATTCCCGCAACAGCGTGGGCAGGGAACACAAAGATGGCTACTGAACGCGCGGAGACGCAGAATGAAAGAGAGAGAAAGGATATAAGAGCAAAACACACTGTGTCAGCAGGGGTATTCTGCAGACCGTCAAAGAACATCTCTGACTCCCACAGCTGTCCGAATGTGACCGGTAACCCACAGTGGTGGCGACAGTGTGATAACTGTGCTGAATCTCTAGCTGAGAACAATAAAACAAAGACCTACACAGGTAGACTGATGCAATATTTACAGTGTGACTCATTCAGAAAGTCCTGTCTGCCTGGAAACATGCTCGTATTTGGAGGAGGACAAAGCAATCCTTCAGCACAGCAATAAGTTTATGTACACACACACACACACAGCTTTCTCACATTTACCCTCCAGTAAGGCACTATACATGTCGACGCACGATAAAAGATCAGTTTTATCGAAGGCCGTTTCTGGTGCTTTTGTTGTCTAAATTGTACACCAGAGCATGTTTAACTAGTAATACTGGTCATATTGAAACAGTAATACTAGTTTACTAGTTTAGATTTGTTCTTCTTAGTTCTTCAGTGTAGTGCACTAAGCTCAAAATAACAGTATCAGTAGCTGTCTCTGAAAGTTTTATGGCTTTTAGTGTGAACATGTTCACCTTAAAGTGATTTCCAAGCTAGTGCGCTCCAAAACGATGACAACACTCGCATTTAGAAGATACATGCGCTGGAAATTTACAGCCTCTCTCTCTACCACCAATACAAAGCAACAACTTTGATGGCATCATTCTGCATTTCGGTTTCTCATCAGATTTTCTGTCCAATCAAATGCTCTGTAGAATCGGAAGTGTCCTGCTCCCAACATGATCAAAATCCGTGGGACTAACTGTCGAGCACGGATTAGCCAGGACTGTGAGGTAAGATAAACGCTATTGGCTACTTAAAAGGGGGACTCGATATGTCCCGCCCTGACTTCATGTTTCAGTGGAAATTATGTCAACACATAGAAAAATGTGGACTTTAAACCTGAAGTGGGTGACGTCTAAACAACAAGGGTTATTTTTTCTGACTTTTCTTGTTAGTTCTTTTTAGAACTACACCACTATGTGTTGGGAAACACTGTTAAAAAACAAACAAAAAAACAAACAAAAAAAACACAGAGGTTCCAGCACTGTCAGCATGGTGTGTGAATTCTGGTTCCTCAACCTCAGCGAAAATCACTCCATATTCCATAACTGGTCTCAACTAGAGATATGCAAGGGTCTGTTTTTTATTTATTTATTTATAGCCCACTTGTGCAATTCCGTTTCGCTAAAATATAAACAACCTAGTAGCCTAATTTAAACCACCGCAACCCTGACCAGGCAGTTACTAAAGATGAATGAAGGAACTATGTAAATGTAACACATTCATGCTTTTAGTTTTGTTCTGTAGGTTTCATATCTTCATATCCAAAAATAAAACAGTTCGCCTCCTGTTTCTATCCGTATTCATATCTGTTCGGAACGTATTATCTACTTCATTATTCTGAATCATCATTTATTCATATTGTTTTCCAGCTCCAGTCTTCAGTGCTTGGCCAGGTCTGTAACAATAACCAATTTTTTTTTTCTATTAAAACTAGAAACTAGAAATATACTCCCTTCCTAGTAACATGTCTGCGGTTAAATCTGTTACGTATAAGATTGCAGAAGTAAAAGGCTTTCACTTGCAGTCTGCCATTGCTGACGAAAGCTGAACGCACCACAATGGAGCCTGCAACATCTTCCTTTCCTGTTTGGTCCTCAGAGCTTTTGCAATCGAATCCCTGTCCTGTACATTGCATGGAAATCCACAGACATCCACATCTTCAGAATCATCGGGAGAAATCAATGCGCATGGCTGAATGTTGATCTGCCAGAGCTGTGCCAAGGACAGATGTGCCGTGGGCATAACGCCTCCAGATTCTGCATTACTTGCTACACTTTGGAGGAAACGCCCGGTTGTTGTTTTTTTCGAACCTTGGGACTTCACTCCCACACGGCAGAGCGTTCGATGTGGCGACTGACACGTTATAAGAAATGTCTGTGAAAATGGTGGCATCAGTGAGAAATCACCAAGAAAGTGGATTATTATTCGAATTATGTAAGGACAATGCTGTTATTTAAGCAACGTTACACTCACAGTCATGCGGTTATTTAAATATCGGCACGGCTGTGATGCGGACGTAGGCATGAGCCCGCAATTTAAATGCCGTAGGTAAGCAAGTGCGATATTGCTTTACTTTATATATCCATCCATATTCCATAGCACTTATCCTACACAGAGTCATGAGGGAGCCTGAAGCCTATCCCAGGGAATTGAGGGCACAAGCCAGGGTGTCAACCAATCACAGGACACAACTGGAAATGCCAATCAGCCAACAATGCATGTTTTTGTACTGGTGGAGGAAGCCGGAGTACCTAGAGGAAATCCCAGAAGCACATGCAAACTTCATGCTCACAGGGTGGAGGCAGGCTTCGAACCCCCAACCCCAGAGGTGCGAGGTAAACGTGCTAACCGTTAAGCCACCGGGCCGTGCCGTTCTATACACAAGAACTCATATCGAGTAAGTGACATTTCTGACACAATACGGCCAAATGATCTGTTTATTTTTGCTAGTGGAAATAGAACCAGAAGAAGCCACACTCGCTTTACAGTCTGTCAGCTAGTTTGCTCACACTGATTTATACATTCCTGTTGAAGGCGCTTCCGGTAAAATTGCCGTACCTTCTTCCTTTTCATCTTCGTCTGACGAGCATTCATATTTGAAGCTAAAGGTTATAGTCCTCAAATGTATTGCTTGGAATGTATTGCAATTTTATGAGGCAAACACAGCCAAGCGGAGTGATACACACAGTAAAACATCCCAGTGCAGTTAAAGGAAATATAAGCTCCCTTGGAACACCACTTGACCAATCAAATTAGTGGTGCTGCATAGAAAAATAAATAAATAAATAATCAAAGAGGGATTAATGCAATGTTACCAAGCCTAAAATGGATTATTTCCCTATAATAGCATGGCCCAAAGTGCTTTATTTTGTAATGATTTGCCAAAGATTCTACGTTATTAATAAACACCACGTTTAAACATTTATAGTTATATTTAACGTTATTGATGTGACATCCACAAGACAATTCACTTCCTATTATAACTAAAAACTGGAAAGTGCAAAGTCCTCTGTACTGAAGACTCTCTCATTGGGGAAAACTGCTACACAGACCTGACACTGAAGAGTCCTTAATTCACAAGTCTTAAACAAACATCTCCCAACAGAAAACATCACCATACCACTTACACATTTACACCCCATTTCCAAATTTGTTCTTGACCAATCCGCCCCCACCATCCAGCTCTCCTTTATAATACGACAGCTAACAACCGGGGAAAGTGACGGCTAACACGTGCTTCCTCTGAGACATGCTAAGCCCGCCAAGCGAATCTTTTCAAACTGCTGCTCATGCTTCATCAATGGGCAACGTAACACACTCAGAAGAAAGCGCTATCCAACCTCTTCCGCATACATGAGCTCACAGATGCAGCTGATTGGCTAGTGTCACTGTCATTGACACGGGAAGAGAAATAGCATACCATCCCTCCCACCCTATAAGCACAAGCAATTTTGCTCTCATGGTCTTCCAGCCATGGATTAAGCAATACTGACATGTGAGGTACTACTTTAACAGGTTTTTGTCAAGCCTACGATTATATAGTGGAAACTGGAAAGACACATATTACATAAATCAGCAGTAGCTTGATAAGTGTCCAATTCACACTGCATCCTATGTGCCTTCTGTCTCGATGAAGCTTTGTGCACAGATGCTGCTGGAATTATATAAAGCAACATATATTTGTTTTAGTACTTAGTATTTTTTTTTGAGTCATTGGCCAGTAAGGGCATTAAATCAGAACAAATCTAAAAAGTAATTACATTAAATGAATCCAAGTTGGTTTAATTCCAGTATAGGCAAGTATTCTGCTTCTCTAGTGCCAAATTTAACATTAAACTGAAGACTTCCACCACAGCGCTGTTGAATTCCCAAACCAGAACTGTGAAGAAGGTGTTGATTCATTTTCTATAACAGCAGCTCTGACAGTAGTTACAGCAAATTGTAGGTGAGCAAACAATATTGCAGCATGTGACTGACAGGTTTCTTGTTACCCAGGTGTGTCCTGTTAGATTGATTGTTTAAACAATACATAGTTCTGAACATCTACTCTTGGTTTTGCCTTCAGTTTCACCTGTGAAGACACCTGGGCATTGGTGTTAAAAAGGATAAGACAACATGAAGATCAGAGAGCGGTCTATAGGAGAAAAGCAACCCGTTTTGAAACTGAGAAAAGAGGGAAAAATCAATCAGAGGCATAGGCAATAAAACAATTCGGGATGTCTCGCTCGAACGTGTGATTCTTTCAATATGTTTTCAACAACTTACACACTCACTTGTATAGTGGACATTTTTACTGTTTAAATGTGAGGAAATGTTTACGTATTTAACATTTCTGGAAGGGAGTCAGCGCTTTGTGACAAGAGGAGGTGGAGTGGTTCGTTTAAGATTTCTGATAGTCTTCAGTGCATTTGGCTCTGCTTCGCCTTCAGCTACATCCCACCACTCCGTCTTTGATTATTTCCCTATAACAGCTTATTCTGTCGTTTTATTCCTTAATTAGCTTAAGAAGTCCATTAAGACAGACTCTATAATTACTCCCAAATGTGCAAAATGTGCAGAGTCTCGGTTTGACACACATGCAAATAAACTGCCAATGAAGTAACTACAGGAAGTACACAGAACTGTAGGGATGCGTTCTATCTAACTTGACCTCAAGAGTTCACATCAGTCCTTTGCAGCATGTATACTTGTTTTTCCCAAGGAATTCATCATCAGTTACAGAGATGAGTATGATAAACCGTATGTCTGAAAACATTCCCATGTTTTTTATTGGGCTGTGCAGATAAAAGCTACAATAATCACACTCGCACTCATAAGTCTGGAGAACAGGAAGGAAGAGGAGGCAGGGTCTAAGCATGCGAGTGTAGGTTGGAATGAATCTCTTTATGGGCTTCATTGTTGAGGCCTTTTTTTCTTTTGGACGGGATGCAAGGTGTCCAGTCCACGCAAAAGGAAGAGTAAAAATGCTGCCAGAGTGCTGGAACCCCAGCCACCATTCAGTTTTTCTGACCTTGACTCTCCCACAGGGAGTGCTTCACTTTCTTGACTGTATATTCATGCATGCCATGATAAAATGCCAGCATGATTGTTATAAGAGAGGGTCAAGGTGTTAATATCATATGTGACAAATTCCTTAAAAAAAGAAAACTGCCTCCCTGAATAGTTGGGGGGTTCGGGGGATTATTTCCTTTTGTAGACTTGCAATAAAGTCCAAAATAACGTGAGTACGCCATCAAAAATAAGTGAGGTCATCTTATGAAAATGTATAATTCATATCAGAAATAAACTCCACTTTAAATATTGTTCACAGAACAGCATATATAACGTGTTGATCAGCCACTGACAGGTGATGTGAATAACATTGATTATCTCATTACAGTGGCACCTGTTAAGGGGTGGGCTATATTAGGCAGGAAGTGAACAGTCAGTTCTTGAAGTTGATGTGTTGGAAGCAGGTAAAATGGGCAAGTGTAAGGATCTGAGAGACTTTGACAAGGGCCAAATTGCGGTGGTTGGACGACTGGGTCAGAGCTTCTCCAAAACAGCACGTCTTGTGGGATGTTTCTGTAATGCAGAGGTTAGTACCTACCAAAAGTGGTCCAAGGAGCGACAAGTTTCATTCATCCTATACCAAGGCTATTCATCAATAATTATCATTTTTTTATTAATTCAAGAATGGCACATCGTACTTTTAACCACTTGTAGTTCCATTTAAAGTAGTGGAACATCAGTGAAACAAGTTAGTTCTGGTCATCACTTATGTTATAGCAGAAATAAAGCTGACATGACCAGTCTCTCTCTCTCTCTCTCTTTTTTGCTCTTTCTTGATTTTAATAATACAAAAATAATGCAGCTTGTTATGTGAAACAGGAAATTTAAATGTTCCTCAACATCTTATTGAGCAAAACTTACTGACCATTACAAAGTACTAAACATGGAGACTACATCAATAAAATGTTAAACATCTCATTATAGAGAGCTTTACCATATCAACTATTCAATCATTTTTTTTATTTGTGTATTTAAAAAAATAAATAAAATTGTGCAATATTATAGAATGCCTTCTTAAAAAAAAAAAAAGTCCCTCTGAATGAGTTGAATGAACACTTCTGACCAATCAGATTCAAGAGTTCAGTGGTGCTGTAGTATAATGACAAAACGTCATTATTTTTTCTTTTTATTCAATAACTACAGAATTAACCTAACTATGATCAACGTTTTGATCCTACTATAACATCTGATGTCTAACTTGTAATTCCAGCAGTCATTTTAACTATTGAACTGGCATGGATGTTCGCTCACATACACATCTGCCCTCTCCGGTATGAAGGGTGAACATTAGCGTCAGTCTTGTCACGGTCTACAAAAAGTGCTTTGTTGCTGCAAGAGAGCCTGTCAAAATATCTCACGAAATCTGCTCTTCAGCAGACATCGGGCCAGCCGCTGGTTATTTATTCTGCTGACTTATTATAGACATAAAGATGCTGCCTCCACTCTCCAGGCTGTCTGAGTTTAAACATGAGGGAAATTTGGGTATTTCCCAGTGCACTCTCAGACTACAGGTGCTTACATAGGGAATACCAGGCAAACCACTTACACCATTTATAACATGGATTGCTGAAGAAATGAACGAGGGTTAAGCCTGCAGGGTTGAGCGGAGCGGAGCGGCTCTGAAAAAACAAGACCAAGCCTAGGGCGGAAAAATGCTGGGGAAATCCCACGGAGCTCATTTAAGGTATAGAATACGCAAGTACAACCATAGAAAATTCAAAAATGTCAGTGTAATGCTCAGAAATGTCCAATTCCCCTACATAATACATTTCTGTCAAGTTAAATTCCAAGCCACTGTGCATCAGGAGTACCAGGACAGACTGGTAGCAAAAAAAAAAAACAACAACACTATTAATCTGTCTGCTGCAACATGACGAATTATAAGGATTTGAACACGGGCTTGAACAAGCTTCAACACGACATTGTTTTCTTCGAGAAAGTTTCAAGAAGATCCTCTGTGGGTTTTCCTGGCAGTGTCCCCGGTTCAACATGAAGGCCATGGGATGGATGGGTGGACAATGCCAAAGAACAAGCTCCTCTGGCTCTCCATTGTCGGGTCTCCGTCCAGAACCAAGAGACTCGTAAAAAAAAAATAAATAAAAAAAAACATCACAGAGTGGGCAAAGACTGCCCTGGAGTGCTTATCCCATTCCCGTACACTAATAAGAAACCCCACAGTGGAGGCAGATGGGAAATCATGAACACTGGGAGGGAAAAAAGGGGGGGGGTGCTGCCAAACACCACTGGCTTAAGATCTGTAGAGGTGATATAATATCCTTTCATTGTAAGTCTGTATGGGTCACGAACATTGTTTTGGCTTAGTATTTTCTTTTTCCACACGATTATAAACAGCCAAATTAAGTGACAAGTACTGAATACAAATCAGTGCTACTAAAATAAAATATAGCTTTTTAGAGTGTTAGTATTGCAGAACTGAAATATTACTTTCCAAAACTTTTGTGCAGTGTTTCTAGTTTAAATTTGGCACGCGGTAATGATAGACAGAGCATGGATCATTAATATAAACCTAACCCAGAAATCAAACAGTATTAGATATGCGTGGTGTCTAGACTACAAATCTAGTTTGCTAAAAAGCCAGAGGAAAGACGCACGGCCAGTGCTTTCATCTCTCCTCTCATTTTCCCATGGCTATAAAGTCACATTTCCACATACAGACATAACCACTGCCTCATCTAACTTCCCACAATAAGCTGCTCTTTGTTTAGTAGCTCTAAAACCACCAATTAAAATCCGAATTTCTTGCACTGCATCATCACAGCGGTGTCAATGCATTACAGCCGTGGATAATTCAAGTAAAATGACTCATTTGAGGGAACGGGGGAGACGGAAGGCATTCCCTGTAGTGTTCATTTAAAGCAAAGCTCCACCTCTACAAACACATTCTCTCTCTCGTGCTCAAAAAAAACACAACAAAAAACCCAAGACAAAAGACAAATGCAGCCTCGGCTTCACACCTGAAGCCTGCAAATGGAAAGTAGAAAGGTCAGACGATTCTCCAAATCTCCTGCTCACATACAGAAATATTAGTTTTGTACACGTAATCTTAATGTCACCTCAGAAACTGAGACGACCACGTATGGAAAATGAAGTTTGGTACATGAGCAATGACATCACTGAGAAATAAAAATAAATAAATAAAGACTGCTGATTGGCACTCTGCGATTGTGCAACATACTACCCAATCAGAAAATTACACCCACCCTTAATATTCACAAAGAGAAGCCTTTTACAATAAAGGGGTAATGTAATATAACCACAGGTAGAAATAACTGAGCTTTATCCATAGCTATTCTGGGTAGCGAACAGCTTTCTAATTCAAATCAAATCCATTCACATGGATCAGGCTAGTAAGACAAAGAATAAAGAAGTCCTAATTTGGATAAAGAAAAAAAAAACATAATAATAATAATACACAGCTTGCTAAACATTCATATGCACAGAGCTTCACTTTTTAATCAAACACAGCTGTAGCATGTTTACAGACAAATAGCAAAGAGTACACTGGTACATTTCAGAGATATCTCTAGTGCGGTTTTGTTTAAAAGGACGCATTCGGATAACAAAAATAAAAGAATTTACATCATTTTAATTTATTTTTTCTCCTCCAAATCTGCTGTATGGATCCAGAGGTGCCATTACAAATATTGAACTCATTGGGCTCAAATTGGAGCGCTTAGCTCGAGCGGAAAACCAACTAAGTAAACATTCAACACTACATGCCTTGAGTGAGTGATTCAGTACATTTGGAATATGAGGAGAAAATTGTGCAAATATGAGTTATTCATTTTGAAATGCCCGTGCAGGAAAAACAACAACACCATGCCAGCTGCAAGATTTCTCACTTTAAAGCTTTAAATATACACTGAGCAGCAGTGATAAACTGGATTGGATCTTTAAACATTTACATTTATTTATTTGGTCGCTTATACAAGTAAAGCAGAACAGAAAAAAAAGCTTATACCCAATGAGTAGATAAAAAGAAACTGACCGAGTCATAGGCTTACAATATGAAGATTGGACTCTGATACAAACACTAGTTACAAAGTCTTGAGTCTTACTAGAAGATGATTAAGATGATACAGTCTTACATGACGGAGAGGGTCTACTTATTATAACGTAATGCACTCTAGAGATAAAAACTCTTGAATACAGTGGATTCATAATTAGCTGGGCCAAATACCATCTTTTTTATTATCCTCTGCTTGATTATCAGTGATATAAATGAAACAAAGAAGCTCTGTTATGTTGGTGTGGTGAGTTCAGGCCTGTGGTCACTACAGAGCGTTACGCATGACAGCATGTGCTGAAAATGGAGGATGATATATTGATGGTGACTTCTTTTGCTTGACCACGGTACATGCGGTTAAGTCCTGACAGTAATTTCTATTCGGTCCCTATTTTTTCATTTGGGAGGCTAGAACAGTGGTGGGTGGTGTTCACTTGTGAGCTGCCTTTATTGAGAACACACAGAGAGTACACCAATAAAAATGAAGAAAAGGATCCCGAGTGGGGCAAAAGAGGTCACTCCAGTGTGAGGAGATGGCGAGTCTGAGTCTCGATCATGATGCCACGGGGTCCAAGAGAGAGTCTGAGTCCATGCTCTCTAGATTTCCTCTCCCTTATCAATCACTGCAACACTAGCCAGTTGTGGGCATCTTGCGAGATCGTGCATGCGGAAGAGGACGGATAGTGCTTTCTCCTGCCTGATCCGTTTAGGGTGTCCTACCTCTGGATGGAGCTCTCATCTACTCCAATTCCAAATTGCTGGGACTACGGCTGCTTCTAAGGCCAAACAGACTTCATATAAATCCATAATGAACTTTTCATACTATCTGTTGTTACCCAGATGAGAATGGCTTCCCTTATGAATCTGGTTCCTTTCAAGGTTTCTTCCTCTTAACATCTTAGGGAGTTTTTCCTTGCCACCGGCTTGCTCAATTGGGATAAATTCGCACTTTTAATATTTTTACATTATTATTATTATTATTATTATTATTATTATTATTATATATGCAGATATTTTTGTAAAGCTGCTTTGAGACAATGTCTATTGTAA
>JAOUWY010000002.1:22880569-22895330 GCA_025728095.1 Prietella phreatophila
AGACATTTTAAGGAACCACCGAGTTTAAAATACAAATAAAGAGACGAAGTAGAATAAGTCAAATATATTATATGACCCAAAAAAATGCTAATTAATTATCATTATAATCGAGATCAGCAGGAGACTCAAACTTCGCGTCTTACTCTACCGAACGCCGAATTCGAACCCTATGTCCTGTTTTCAATGAGTATGTCATACTGTCATGTAATAGCAGAAAAGGACTAGAAACTATGTTTCCCATCAGCCACTGCACCATGTGACATGTCTCATTCACCTGTTTCACGTTTAGCTCATTAGCACTGGTGTGTATATATAATCACGTTGCTAAACCATCGAGCATGAAACATCAGTTACTGTTTCTCTTTATGTAGTAGTGTTTTTCTATAAAAGATAACTTCAAAGTAATAGCTAAGAGACAGATTTATTTTAGGTTTTTGCGGCGTGTCAGTGTGGTTGCGTTAGTGTGCTCTCTCTGCTCTTTTTTCCCCACTGTTTATTTGCTCTTCTCTCTCTGTCTGTCTTCTTATAGGTGGATCCCTGTGGCATTCTCCATTAACTGGTTGATAAGACCAATGAGAAGGCAGGAACCTGGCCAAAAGAGGCAGAGGTGTCCATTTAAAAGGAGCACATTGAAGCCCTTGTGTTAGCTTCTTGACCCACTGTTAGCCTGTTGTTTGTTTGTTTGTAGCTTTATTCTCCCTTCCACCCTTAAACTAGCTCCCTGGGTTTGAAAACAGGTAAGATTGTGCATGCACCTACATTCCATCCTGCAGGTCTAGACATCCTAAGCTAGTGGGCAGGTGCCACCCCTGTATTTTTTGTTAGCTTAGTCTACTGTAATTAGCTAGTTTTTGTTTGATGTTTTGGCAGTCAGATTAGCTACATTAAATACAGCTAACTTTAGTTTGCTGTGTTCATTTCTTTGGCATAAAAGACAAAAGACTAAATTTCTTTGTCTTGGATGAGACTAGTTCCCCTGTTCTTGTTTATGGTTGTCTTGTGTCTAGAAAATCACCCCCATAACATGATGCTGCCACCCCAATGACAATGCACCAATGTAGCACATTCTTTGCCTTTCACAACCCAAAAGACTAGTTTAAGCCTCACCCTATAGTCGCTGGCTACCAGGTTTGTCTGTATTTGTAAATAAAATATCAATGAAGACAAGGACATGACTAGTTGACTTGCTCTTCAGATTAGTAAGCTGTCTGAAATAAAATGTGAGATTCTTAAAAGCAAACTGGCATTTACTTTTTACTTATTTATTTTTAAATAACCAATTATAATTATATAATAAAGCAATTATATAATAAGTATAAGTATATAACAAAGCAATTATAACCAACTAGGTCGTCAAAGTCTAAATATAGAAAACCACTGCTTTCACTGTTTTTCCTTTAAAGATGCATTTCAAATGTGGAAATGGAGGGCACTGATCTCATAGCTGATCTCCTTAGTGACTTTCACTACCCATCTGGTGAGGTTTAGGAAGAAAAACATGGCAGCTGAGTAGTGTCTACTGCTGGCAAAAAATCTCAGCAAAACATTTGTTTATAATGTTATCAGTATACAGAGCCGCACATAGCCGCACATTTTCAGCCTCCAAACGTTTCATCTCGCATTCACTCTCTCCGGCGCTGCTTCGTGCAGCTTCTTTTGCGGCTCAGAGTTCATCTACTTCCTGCAACTGATGTCTGTACCTGTTTCAGCCGGTGCAGTGCTTCATCCCGGACTGTGCTGGTTCGGGTGAGCTGAGCCTCTCGTTCGGACAGATCAAGTTCCAGTTTCCTTTTTTCTGCAACTGCCAGACCTGACTGCTTTCTTTCCTGCTCCAGCTCTGCCTTCAGTTGATTCAGCTCGTTCCCCACACGATCAAGAAGGGTGTTTACAAACGCCTTTCGGAGTGTATCTTCATGCAGCAACACCTGTGTTCTTTGTAGCTGCGCCTCCCTTTCAGACACGGCATTGCGTAATTCCTCCAGTTCCAGCCGCATACTTCTCATCTCATCCGCCATCTCGTGATCCGCTCTCCCGCTGTGCTTACGTCGCAGCTCCCGCGGCTTAGGTTCGCCGGCATCTGTAGCACTCCTAGTGTGGCGGTTTCCTTTCTTCCCCATGGTCTGCTGCTTCCTTGTCAATGGTGGGTTAATCTGTGATGAAACAGGGTCGTAGTCGATTCTGGATGCAGGCGCAGATCAGGGCTTTATTCACTTCAATTGCAATTTAAATACAGACGGGCATAAACAGCATCTCCATCCTGACATATATACTAGCTCTCTAACTAAGAGCAGACAACTTATTGACTTTCAAACATATAGTCATATAGACATCTAGACGTTGTTTCGACTTTAACCCATGCCAGGCTCTCAAACCCCGGCGTCTAAATAGCCATGTCATTAAGTCCCAACCACATACACCTGCTGTGAGTCCGCACTCACGCGCAGATTAACACCTCCTGCGCGCGCCCGGCTCAGAGTCCTCTTTTGTGAGTGCCACAGCGGCCTCTAGTGGCTGTGGAGTGACAGCTACATTCCTGCTAATGTACAAATCTTTGCATCAAATTAGACTGAACTTTAAAGTGTATCATCTTGTAGAAGCAAAACATAAATAAAATAGTAACCAAAATATAGGATAAGTAAAAATAAAAATATCAACCAAAGGGAAACATGAAGTCAAATATGCAACCAAATGAAAACAATCCAGGCCTATGCAGAAAAGGCAATAACGTCGTGGTTATGCATGTAACCCTGTTCCCTGAAAAGGGAACGAGACATTGCATTTAGCATAAAAGTAAGGAAAGCGCCCACGTGACCGTAATCTGAAGCTTGAAGCCTGAGGGTCACTGCAAGACACTCGAGCCCATGGTGGAATGAATATCCAGGCTGCAATAATGGATGAACATGTGTAGCATAGACCATCCTGCAGTACACACACATCCTGCAGGAATACCCCTTTGGACAAAGCCTTCGAAGAGGCGACTAGTGGAATGAGCTCTTATGCCTAGAGGCATGGCGAAACCACGCACCTCATAAGCCATAGAGCTTGCTTCCACTATCCAATTCGAGATGCTGGCTGGAGCGGTGGACGTAAGTACAGAGAGCCCTTACTGGACCCAGCAGGTGCATCCTCTCTGTTTCCGGTGAGAGGAACGGAGGAGGGCAGAAAGCGTGCAACACCACAGGGTGGGCAGCTGATGTAAACACTTTAGGAATATAATCTGGCCTAGGATACAGGAAGGCCTTGGGTAAACCAGGGGCAAAGTCAAGGCAGGAAGGGGCAACAGAGAGAGCTTGTAGATCTCCCACTCACTTGAGAGATGGCAGGGCCAGTAGAAGAGCTACATTTAGAGTCAGAAACTTCACAGAGACTGACTCCAAGGGCTCAAATGGGGCCTCTGACAGACCTTCCAAGACCACAGAATGGTCCCAGGAAGGTATGCGTGGCCTGCAGATGGGCTTCAGCTGTCTGACACCACACATGAACCTTGAAGTTAGAGGATGTTGCCCCACAGAGTCTCCATCAACAGGGACATGGCAGGCCGAAATGGCGGCCAAATAAACCCTGATTGTAGAAGGAGCCAACCCTGCTGAGAAACATTCTTGTAAGAACTCCAGGACTGTAGCTATTGCGCAGTTCACTGGGCCAGCTGACGTTCCTCACACCACAAGACAAAAAGCTACCACTTGAGCACATACAGTTTCCTTGTGGATGGTGCTCTAGCATTTAACATGGTCTTTACAACCTCAGTTGTGAGACCAGAATCTATGAGCTGGTGCCCCTCAAAGGCCAGACCCACAGTTTCCATAGTTCTGGCTGAGGGTGATAAATCAGCTCTCCGGCTTGAGACAATAGATCGGATGGGAATCTCCTAAGGAGTGCCGTCGAGCAGGGAAATGATCTCCGAGAACCATATTCGAGCTGGCCAATAAGGTGCTACGTAGACGGTCTTGGCAAACTCTCACTAGAACTTGTGGGAGCAGAGCGATCAGGACGAAAGCATGACAACATGACCTTGGCCACATGTGCACCATGGTGTCCAGCCCCAATGATGCAGGAGGAGTGAGGGCGAACCACATCGGGCAGTGTGTTGTCTCCACAGAGATGAACACATCCACTTCCACTTGTCCGAACGTCCACCAGATGGACTCCACCACTTGTGGATGGAGCCTCCAACCCCCGCGCTTCAGCCCCTGCCTCGGCAGGATGTCTGCCCCTTCATTCTGTCTGCCTGGAATGTACATTGCACTCACTGACAAGAACTTTCCCTCTGACCAGAGAAGGATACGTTTTTTGGGACGCTGTGTAAAATATTAATAAAAACAGACTGCAATGAATGCAAATCTCATAAACCCATGTTATTCACAATAGAGCATAGAAAACATATCAAATGTTTAAACTGAGGAAATGTACAATTTTAATAAAGAAAATAAGGTAATCTTGACTTTGATGGCCACAACATATCTTAAAAAATTTGGGACAGGGGCACCAAAAGGCTGAGAATCTAAGTCTTACTAAAAAGGAACAGCTGGAGATTAATTGGCAACAGGTCAGTAACATGATTGGATATAAAAAAAAGAGTATCTTAGTGAGGCAGAGTCTTTCAGAAGTAAAGATGGGCAGAGGTTCACCAATCTGTAAAAAACTAAAAACCTTACACTCCCTAAGCAGCATTTAATAACCGACACCCAAACTGATTCTATGGGCTTAAATGTGTGATAAATGTAGGGGTGTACTTACTTTTCCATGTGACTGATCTGGTTTTGTTAATTTTAATTGTGAAAATTACATTTTAAAAAAATGTTATATGTCCTTTGATATGTTATATACCCATTTGATATGTATCCACTTTATTAGTAGACACTGTTTCAAAGAGCATCAAATGTTTGCTTTTCCAAATATGTCGAAAAATCCAACAATTTCCATGGGATGAACTTATTGTTTCACATAACTGTATATATTAAAATTCCTCAGATGCAATATCTCCAAATGCATTACATGAGCAACCCAGATCCAGAATGCAGCTGCACATTTCCCCAGGTTCTCCCACATCACTCTGTTTCCTACACTCACTTCCTATAATGCCGGTATCAAACTTAAAACACTGTGCTTGCCTAAAAAGCACCTAAAAATGGATCTCTATCTACCTGACTCTGCAGCACTTTCCCTTTGAGCCTCTAGCACAGATCGGCTTAACCCACCATCTATCAAGGTACAAGGAAGACATGCATGCTCTTCTCTGTCCGAACTGGCTGGCTGGCTGTCCAAACAGCCGAGAAACTGGCTATATTCAAGTAAAGATGTACCTCTTCACCAGACACCTAAATAATTTGAAAGACCTTCAACTTGCACCATTTTTGTTGCTATACTATATCATGTTTTCAATGACTTTCAAGTTTTAGCTTAATGGTTAATTTCTGGTTAAGTGTCCCTGCAAAAGGCTGTAAACATAAGCCCACATTTTCACAATCTCAGTAGTTGTCCCAATTTTTATTAGCCAAAGTCTGAATCAGTTTTCCAAGACTGTGCTAAAATCAAATTCCATTTTTATATTCATAACTTCTGTTTACCATACTTGAAATAAATTTCTCTAGCTTAAAGAATATCCAATTCAAGCTCTTCAAATTCCAAACTTTTAATTTATCATTCAGTTATGAAAAGTCTCTTGCTTGCAACGTCTCTGCTTAATTACAGTTCGAATTAAGCATGCATCCCCCCCCCCCCACATCAGAGTACTCCTCATAAATTAGAGTACTCCATAAATCCAGAGCTTCTTTGTGCCGAGGTTGAAGTAGGGACAATGGAGCTTTACTCATTGTTATAGTGATAGACATGAGGTCCTCTCCATGGCCTATGCCCCGTGGCCTTTTTTTTTTAAACAAAACATCTCTTATTTCTAAGAATTTCAGCCAGTAGTCTAAAGTTCTAATGTGGAGAGACGTAGACAACAAAACATCCATCCATGATCTTATCCATCAAATCATTTTCTATACTGTTGATCCTAGACAGGGTTGCGGGGAGCCTGGAACCTATCTCAGGAAACTCTGCACAACGCGGAGGGAGCCTGGAGCCTATTCCAGGAAACTTGGGGCACAAGGTAGGGGACACCCTGGACATGGTGCCAACCCATCGCAGGGCACAATTACACACGTTTACACACCCATTCACACACTACGGACAATTTGGAAATGCCAATCAGCATACAGCGCATGTCTTTGGCCTGGGGGAGGAAACCTGAGTATCTGGAGGAAACCCCTGAAACATGGGGAGAACATGCAAGCTTGGTGGAGGTGGGATTTGAACCTCCATCCCAAACTTGCTAAACTTTAAGCTAACATATGGCATAATATAAAATATATGGCAACAGAAAATTTAAATAATATACTGTATGTAGTGAAAATAACTGAAAGACACTACCCATGACTGTAGGCAGCTGTTTAGATTTTACTATGTGAAATAGGAATACTATGTGAATGGATCTACTTAACGAACTAGCTATTGATATACCACCATGCTAACATTGTAGAAGATCTATAGGTTTCTAAATATATGTTCTTATCCTTCATTAGTCCTGATCCATGAAGTGACTTCATTCTAGTCAGCTGTTGTGTAAGTGGATGTTCACAGAGAATGAGTTCTTTGACTCCGTGTTGCACAGTTTAGAAGAGATTGTGCTGAACATACAGCTGTAGCATCGAGTGTGCTTCTGAAATTGATACAGGTGGATGGAAATCAAATGCCCAACTCGCAGATCTTAGTGGGATTTCTGTTCAGAAAATACCTAGACCAATGCATAAATATGACCTAAAACAGCATCAGATTTTCAGGCAAGTCCTAAAAGTAGATAAAGAGAACCCAATTAAACAAATGATAAATATTATCAAACATTACATATCTGTGAGTGGCAAAAGCATGTGAACCACTGGATCAGTTAATTTGAAGGTGAAATTAGACTTGGGTGTTTTCAATCAATAAGATGACAATCAGGTGTGTGTAAGTGCCACGTTTTATTTAAGGAACAGGGATCTATCAAAGTCTGATCTTCACAAGACATGTTTGTGAAGGTTTATCATTTCATGGACAAAAGAGATTTCTGAGGACATCAAAAAAAGAATTGTTGCTCATCAGGGTAGAAAAGCGTCTGGACTCCACCACTCCACAGTCAGACAGAGTAGGACAATTGTTACCCTCCCAGGAATGGTCAACCAACGAAGATCACTCAAAGAGCAAGACATGTAATAGTCCATGAGGTCACAAAGGAACCTAAGGTAAATTTTGAGGAACTAAAGGCCTTGCACACCTTGGCTAATGTTAATATAATGTTAATATTAATGAGTCCACCATCACGAGGACACTGAACAGCAATGGTCTGCATGGCAGGGCTCCTTTCTCTGCAAGGAGAAAGCCACTGTTCTCCAAAAAGAACATTGCTGCCAGTCTGCAGTTTGCTAAATCTAAAGATCATGTGGACAAACCAGAAGGCTATTGGAAAAGTTTTGTGGATGGATGAGACCAAAATAGAAGTTTTTGGTTTAAATGAGAAGCATTATGTTTGGAGAAAGGGAATCACTGCATTTCAGCATAAGAACCTTATACCATCTGTTAAACATGGTGGTGGTAGTATCATGGTTTGGGCCTGTTTAGCTGAATTCTGAATTATACCATTGAATTCTAAAGGAAAATATCAGCACTGTCTGAGAACTAAATAGAAAGAGAAGTGGGTCATGAAGTAAGAAAATGACCCTAAGCACACAATGCATTCTATAAAAGGTGGATAAATGGTTAAAGAATAAAGTTAATGTTTCAGAATGGCCAAGTCAAAGATCTGACCTTAATCCAGTACAAATGTTGTGGAAAGGCCTGAAGAAAGCAATTCATATGAGGATACCCTCCATCATCCTAGGATTGAAGCTGTTCTCTTCTGAGGAATGGTCTAAAATTCATCCAATTGCTCAATAATTACTGGAAACTTTAGTTTCAGTTATTGCTGTACAAAGGGGTCACACCAGATACTGAAAGCAAAGGTTCACACACTTTTGCCACTCACAGATATGTAATATTGGATCCTGTCCTCAATAAATAAATGACAATTACAATATTTTGTCTCCTTTGTTTAATTGGGTTCTCTTAATCTTCTACTTTTGTGTGAAAATTTGATGTTTTATGTCATATGTATGCAGAAATCTAGAAACATCTACAGGGTTCACAAACTTTCAAGCACCACTGTATGCTAAAGTTGAAGGTCTGATTTTAGAATGTAACTGACACTAAACATGACTAAGTTGTCAAGATCCTTGTATGTTTGAGAAAAAGCAAATGGGTAAGTATTCATGGAGCATGCACTTATTTCACAGCCAACACAGTACATGAAAAAAGAGGTCTTGAGCAATATCCTGATTTTATGTGCTTGACAGGAAAATGTCTTTGGTGATATAATACAAGATGTTTGGATAGGATTCTGTCCCATAGCCTTCCTAGAGAATCAGTCTTATCTTTCCTGGCTCTACCCCTCCTTGGAATGGAGCAGCCTGGAGTCTTGTCTGTTACAGACTGCTGACCATCTAGGTTCTTGGATATATTGCAGATGACCTCAAGTGAGCTTCAACTGGCAGTTTATGAGCATCACAGAGATTATGTAAACAAGAAGTTTCCTTCCTAACTGCGTCAAGCCTTTTTTGTATGGTTTATGGCAGGATAGGAAAGGGCATACTTTAGGGCCAAAGTTCCCACACTGTAAAGATAACTGTGGTAAGGAGCCATTTTACCAAACACAGTGGTAAGTACAGTCTTCCAAATGACTAAAGGTCTAAAGGATTAAGGTCTAAAATCTTACTAGCTAAGAATGATTTTCTCACACAAGCAAATTTCATAGTTTGAGAATTTCATAACTGTGAGAGCAAAAATACATATCAATTCAATTAAAAAGACATCCCTTGAGGAACTAGAATGAAAGTTTTTATGACGTGTTTATATGACATTTTCTGAACATCCAAAGTTGATGTCCACAGGATGTCTATAAAAGGTTAAAAAATTGTTCGAATGTGATCACTGTGGATATATTTTCAACGTCTTATAATGTCAACTGCAGACTCATTATAGACATCAGTTATACTGCTTCTGGGCCAAATATACAGTCTCATGCTGCATTCAATTACAACACACTTTCATTTCAATGTAATTTACATTTGTAGCTCCAAAACAACTCTTTAGACATTGTGTAAAAATGTAAACTATACATATCAATTCAGTTCGTAATGAGATGTAAGTGATGCCCCTGCACTGCAGCCAGAATGGAATTTGTAAATGCATTTCTCCCCCTTTCAATTACTGGGGTTAACCAGACATTAAAGGGCTACAAACTTGTGGTTGAGAAACATGCAAAACAGAAACATATATCATAAAATGTCAAAGCTTCACTATGTGAAAAGTTTTGCCAGGCCACCACACACATGTGCTTTATTTTCTTTTGTTTTTCTTTTCTTTTTTTAACATAGAACATGTCGTTCATTTCTAAGTAACCTTATTCCCATCACAAAATTGTTACTTGTTAATGTTTCTTGTATTGCTTTTGAAAAGAAAAACTGTTTTGCTACTGGTGTAGTAGTGTTGCTTCGAGTATACACCCAAATCCTCATGCAAGTCATCCACTCACCTTGTGCTTATGCATTTGCCCAGATTCTCCTTCAAAATAATTTCCCTGATAGCCATTTTCCCTTGCCAAGAATTCAAGCAGTGAGATAATTACAATTCGGCAAGATGACGCTGGCAATCAGAGTAACACCAGCTGCACCTGCTCACTTCACAACAGAACATGGAGAAATAATTCTTTACCACTCTCAAGACCCCTTCTCTCTCACTGAATGTTGTGAGTGAAAGAGTCTCTTTGATTTCTTGTCAAGAATCAGTTGCGCTTTTCTCTCTTCAGTGCCTGTTTTACATATCCATGTTTGATATTTCTGGAGACTCAGCTTGTACAAAGACACGTGTCAGGAGCTCATATATATATTTGGTGAAAATGTCATATTTGCTGTCTTTATCTATAAGCTGCAGAGATGTGTATAGAAAATAAGATGGAATACTCTGTAGTGGCATAGAAAGTGTAGAAAATTGGCCCAGTAATTCATTGAGACAAGCAATCAAAGTGCTCAGGAAGGTATTAAAATGTACCACAAATATGGTTTGATTAATGAGATGAGACATTTATTTATTTATATAGTGAACAAATATAAGTCTTCCAAAGACACTGAGGGAGCAGGAGATGAACTGTACAGATTGAAATTTTCTAATACTCCCTGTTCTGGTGTGAGTTCAGCAGAAGAGCACGAGGCTGTGGAATATCAGGGGTTTCAAAAATAAAGCACATTATATTCCCATCAATACTCTTGCCTCTCTCATCCCCCATGCTGGAATGAGCTTTTTCACTGCATGCCATTTTTCAAGCTTTAAATGCTTTAAATACAGCGTTAGTGGAAGTGTGTGTATGCGTGTTAGGAGGGTGCTAATAGACTTGAAAAGGCTTTGTTAAGGGAAACCATATTTCATAAATGTTTTAAATGTTACATGCAGTGAAAACACAAAGCCTGTCTTGCTTGCACATTCAGATGATTCTTTTTGTGTTTGTTGCCTTGAGACAAGCATAAATCCATGGGATAGGCAATTTTCCCTATCATGTTGATAACTAAGGTAATTATTTGCAGATGTACATTTTAACAGTGCCATTTAGGCTGAATATATGTCACAGAAATGGTATCTAGTGTATGATGATAAGCCCTAAAGTCAATCATTTTCCCCATCTTAAACTATATTTCTCATTTCTTTAAACAGTCATCTTACACATTGAATAAGGCCCCCAGCAGTGTCAATTGATGGCAATGTCATTACATATCATACCATATGTGTGGAAGCTTGGGAAACCTCTTCACATTTTCTCATACAAGTGTGAGGTCATCACACCCACTGAGCAAAGGAACATCCAAAAAACATCTATCGAAAGTCTTTGTTGCACATTGAAAAGACGTCCCCAGATGAGCCAGAATGAAAGTTTTGATGACGGTTTTTTATGATGTCTTCTGAACATCCAATGTTGATATCTGTACAAGGTCAAAAATTAGTTCAAATGAGTTCATTGTGGACATATTTTCAATGTCTTATAACGTCAACTGCAGACTCATTGTAGACATCATTTATACTGCTTCTGGGCCAAATAATGCTGCATTCAATTAAAACTCACTTTTATTTCAATGTAATTTCCATTTGTAGTTGCAAAACAACTCTACAGACACCATTTTGGAACTCTTAAAACTCCATCTCAATTTTTATAGAGTAAAAAAAAAAAGGTGTGTTGAACTAGCTTGATGAGTTTGCCTTACTGAAACATGGTCCTTGCATAAGCAGCACATCACATATTGCAAGCAGCAAAGCTCATGGATGTGAGTCACTACCCTATCTGAGTAGCACATTTGCGACTGTTTGCAACAACACTTGGACAGACTTGCAGAACTGCAGTAAAAGTTTGTTATAGTATAATTACTTTTGCTAATGATTATTTGGGACACTGTTGCATGGTTGCATGTCATAGTGTAGCATTTTTTTCAATTCAGTTCAATTTGCAGGGTCTTTATTGGCATGGAATATTGAACTGCATATCTACATCCAAGAAGGGTCGTAGTCAGACATCAAGACAATGTTGTGCAGATATACAAATATGGTCCTGGAGTATACCACTGGCAGACTTCTTATGTTTGCTGGTCAGTTAACAAGCTAGCAATTTTTAAAAAATGATTTAGCCTGATTGTCTTTACAACCTCACTTGTTATAGCAACATGACCTTTAAGTAAAACAAATATGTGTAGACATTTTGCACTCTGTGTTGAAACCTGAGATTCAAGACTTTATTATTTGAATATTTATAACCTGTGCTGTTTACCAGGGCAGGTGTTGCAGTCCTGTTAACAAAGAACACAATTACATTGCCTATTATGGTTCTCACCTTTATTTAAACTGTTTTAATGTTATCTGCGTATGTAGCTCCACTAGCAAAGAAAAAATAACATTTTACAGACCCGTCTTACTGGAAGAGAAGATAGACAAGGTATTTTACACATCAAACCCTTTCAATTTGTAAAGACAAGATAAGTGGACAGGTGTTAAACTGCAGAGCAAGGATTACATAAAAGTAACATGGAGAAATATGATAAGTGCTTATTGTTAGGGAATGAGACTATGAACAGAAGCAAGCGCAGATAAAAGTCTTTATTTTCAAACAGAAGTCAATAAACATTAAAAGCGGTCTATACTGGAAGAGATAATCAAGGTTAAGCATTAAACTAGATTTGAGACATGAAACAAGAACAGGACATGAAAACACAACCGCTTTGCATACTTAAACGTATTCACATATACATTCAGTTATTCATTTAATACTGCGCGAAGTGCACAGCATCAAGAGGGCTTTAAATAACAAACATAATCACACTTGAATACAGACAGCTGGGACCAATCATGATACACCCTTGAACATCAACCAATACCTGAACAGGAAGAGAACAAAACCAAAACAAAGGCACGTGTCCACAGGAAACAGTCTTCATTACGTAATCTTGTGCATGCGCACACTCTGCAGCTGTCTGTGCACGTCAACGCAGCAGTGCCATCTGCCGGTGAGAAGGTGACACTTATCTTGGGGTACTTGAGCCTTCCCTATCAAAAGTTGTAATTACAAATCTCCTCAGGGGGAATCACAGAGGTGAAGTAGTGACATAAAACATCTAATTTTAGTTTCATTTCTGTGGCATGCTCCTACAGGTAAGGTAATAGAGGGACTATTTGGAGCATATTGGGAGAATCACAGCTATGTCTATTGTGGCAGAGGGGGCGTGGTCCAGAGCTGGCTGTGAATTGGAGGAGGAATCTCTGAGAAGTGAGTAATGAGTGAGTACACCTGTGTGTAATGAATAGGATGCTAAAAAAGAAACGTTCCTTTTTCAGGAGACTGTATATTAAAGATAATTTTGTAAAATCCAAATAAGCTGTACAGGTCTTTATTAGAAAGGGTTTAAACAAGGTTTTTCATGCTTTTTCAATGAAACATAAACAATTATTGCACATGCACGTATGGAACAGTCCTTAAGACACTAACAGTTTACAGGTGGTAGGCAATTTTAAATCACAGTTAAAATAACTTAGGACACTAAAGAGACCTTTCTACTGAAAAACACCAGGGAAAAAAATGCCTAGGGTGCCTTCTCACCTGCATGAACATGCCATAGACCTGCTGCATGGGGGCATGAGTACTGCCAGAACAATAAACTGCAATGTCTGTAAAGCAAAATGCCTAACACTCTGCTACAGGTAGTCAGGAAGGACAGCTGTTTCTTTTTTTGCTGAGTATATACCCTGTGTGTCCTGCCAGAAAGAGAGTCGGTGCTGAGCAGAAAATGAAAACATTTTGCTGGGCCTGTTTGTCAAGTCTGTGTGGTCTTTTTATTTATATATTTTTTAGTTTTGTTATGTTTTAATTTCTGTTTTGTTTTAAATACCACTGTGTCACGTACCATGGGTGGCGATGGGAGCAGTTTCAGGTAAAGACATTTATTAAAGAGGCAGGCAGATAAATCCAAAATGTGAAACAGAAGCATAGTTGAAAACAGGCAATGGGTCAGGCAATCGGCAAACAGGCATATACTGGGCTAGGCAGGAATCAGAAAACGAGGTCACTAGAAACGAGGTCAAAACATTAAAAATGAAATCTGGACAGCGAAACATGAAGTGGGAAACAACAGCGTGGTATAAACTAAACTATCTATCTAGCTACGTAACTTAACTAATCTAATGTAATACTCTGTAATACTCTGTACTGGGAGGCTTGTGGTATGTAAGCAAACATAATCATCATCATCAAGTGATGGTGGCTGACACCAATCTAGACACCCTCGAACAACAGCCAATGACCAAACAGGGAGGAGACATAACAGAAACAAAACAAATGCACATGTCCACAGTAAACAATGTCCGTCATCAACATTCGAAGAGTGAATGCTCGTGCAAGCACGCCCGCCCGTCGGCACTCAAAGCGCGCGGTAGGCTGCAGCTCTGTCTAAAGGAGAGATCGTGACATAACACCACCCAGGGGTTATTTTCCTGTAACAACATATCCCAAAGTGTTTTATTCCTCTTATATTACAGCAATTTGTCATTGAGTAAACTTTTTATTAATTAATCAGCAATGTGACATACTTTATGTGCACCACAGCGTGGTGGAATGAATATCTAGCCTGTAATAATGAATGAATGTGTGTGTAGCATAGATTACCCTGCAGCAGCACACAAATCCTGTAAATATACCCATTTCAAAACTTTTGTGGAGGCGACTGGCGTAGTGGAATGAGCCCTTATGCCTAGAGGCGTAGCCAGACCACACGCCTCATAAGCAATAGAAATTGCTTCCACTATCCAATTAGAGATAATTAGATGCTTTGACACAGCATCACCACTACCGTCGCCACCAAAGCAGACCAGCAGCTGCTCCGACTTATACCAGTGGCGGGAGCGGTGGACGTAAGTACAGAGAGCCCTTAGTGGACACAGCAGGTGCATTCTCTCTTGTGGTGAATGGAGGAGGGCAGAAAGCCTGCAACACCACAGGGTGGACAGCCAATGTAGGCACCTTAGGAATATAATCAGGCCTCGGATACAGGAAGGCCTTGGCTAATCCAGGGGCAAAGTCAAGGCAGGAACAGGCAACAGAGAGAGCTTGTAGATGTCC
>JAOUWY010000002.1:23024086-23035318 GCA_025728095.1 Prietella phreatophila
ATGGATCTTGTATAGTAGCACTACTTGTATTGTTCTCTGCTCGATATATCGCTTTGCTTATTTGTAAGTCGCTTTGGGTAAAAGTGTCTGCCAAGTGAATAAATGTAAATTTAAATGTATGTCACATACTGTATGATCCAATTCAAGATCACATATAAAAGTCATTCAAATTTGAAAAGATCAAACATTTTTGTTTTCACAGAGAACAAAGCTCTGAGAAACAGTTTTTTTAAACATTTAGAGTGAATCATTTTAAAGTTTAACAGACCTTATATGCAATATTGAAACATTGTTACTGATTTGTGTATTCCTTTTATGACAATGAAATTAGTTTTTGTCTTAATAGTCAATATCATTTGACTCAATTAGTACTTTGTGCATTCTGTATCATATTTTACATTTATGTTTTTTACTTGGGTGAACATTATTTTTTGTGTCCAGTTAATTTGGCTTTTTTCCTGAATGGTACATCTTTATGAGTAAAAAAGTAAAAGTCTGCAGTTTCCAGCTACAGTGGTTTCTGCTGCATCTTGTTAATTTTAAATATTTTTCAAATAGGTCATTATTGTTGGTCTCAAAAGTACAGCAGCACAAGACATTTCTACAAGACACAGGAATCCATGAGGTGATATGTGAATGATAAAATGCATTAGTTATATATTTTTTTACCATGCATAATTAAAGTTAGGGTCCTTGGCCACTTCATATTAACTAGCTAATTGATAAATGGCTGATTTACTGCTCTGGCTCTTTATAACTGTCAAGCTGGGTTCAGTGATGAATGCAGAAATGTTGCCCTTGGTTTGCCTCTTCTCTCTGATTAAGCCATTTATTTGTTTCCCCGCTCATTTATGTAGTTGTCTGCTAGGAAGGTGATTTTCATGCAGATGTACAGTCTTCTCTATTTCATGCCCTTTACGCCAGGAAGATTCCTTGTTAGTTAATCAGCCCATTTTGCTAATGAAAGTATCCAGCAGAACTAATCAAAACATGTGCGTAATTAATCAACCTATAGCAATCTGTAACCTTTTATAAATGCCGGTGACATCTCTTTCATGCTTAAGCTAAGCATGTTTTTACACATTGATAGTACTCAAATGTTAATGGCCATGCATGGAAATCGAAAAGAGGATTTTACAACCATGAATAATATATATATATCTTCTGAGATGACTTATATATTACTATTAATCAATGTATTTTACAGACAACATTTTAAGAAACAACCTCTTTTAAATTTCAGGTTTGCAATGAAAAATGAACACAGGAAATGGAATTGCTGCTATAACCAACAATTTAATGTTACTCTTTAAGAAGTATAAAATATAGCCCAAGCAGTCAAACTAGTTATAGCTTGATAAGTCTAATTAGTATTGGACTAATATACAAGTCTAATACTATTATCCGCTTAATTCTAGAACCAATCTTGTTTTTTAAGTCTGCCTGGTCTAAGGTTTATTCTCAAAGAAAAAGTTGATCATTGAGGAATGTCTCTCAACGGACACTTTGCTTTTTGTTTGCAGAATATCAGCGATTTTAACATATAGTGATATCTGTTACGCCATCGCCGGCAGATGGCACTGTGACACGGCTGCTGAGTGCATGCACGCAAGTGTCACAAGGTTGTAGATGGGACCTGAGGCAGGTGCAGATCCAACGCTTTATTAAACACAAATATAAAACTCAAATCAAACGTAGCATAGACAAACCAGGAGTAAACGTAGCATGGACAAACCAGGAGTAAACGTAGCATGGACAAACCAGGAGTAAACGTAGCATGGACAGAACAGGAAACCGCTACAACACATAATACTTGTGAACTAAAGTAATACTATCACTATCAATACCGAGCAATGTGCTCAGTCACTCAGGGGCTTTAAATAACAAGCGTTACTCAAACAAAGGATCATTAACAAAAAGACATACACCTGTGACACATCAGGATGGTTAGGCTCACGCTAAATCAGGAAGTAAGTGGAACCAAAACAAAAGTCACATGGTTTGCCGAAGACCGGTCCCAGTGCACAGTGCAATCTGCTGGCCGTACTGTGACAGCCAGTGACTGAACTGGGTGAAGTGGACGTGTGACTTTTTTTTGCTTCCTGTTTGAGCATTGGTTTATATTTGAGGATGTCTTTCATTTGCCATAGGTGTCCATGGTTTAGTTTGATTGAGTTCGTCATTTAAACCTCTCGTGTTGCTGCGCACATTGTGCAGTATTATCCTAATGTCTTTTCGTAGATGTTTGACATAGTAGAGTTTAGCATGCTAGCGGTCGTAATTCCATGTTTGCTTCCATGTTCCTGTTTAAAGCCTGATTTGCCTAGACCGTGTTTCCTTGTTTAGTGTTTGTTTATCTGTTAATAAAGACTTTGCTCCTGCATTTACTTCCTGACTCAAAAGCCCTGTTCCATGACAATAACTGAAACATGTGTGGCTCTCTTTGAAAATGCCTAACTGGAATACAAGGTATAAAAATAGCAATTTGGGTGTGTCCTAACCTTTTCAAATGTGGTTTCAGGGTGCCTTATATTCCAGATGGGTCTTCTCTAGGGGTACATTTCTCCTCAAAGAGAAAGGTCAATTCTTTGGAACATCCAGAGTTGCAAACATGCCTTTGACAGAGAGACACAACTACATAGAGAGAGTGCATAATGTCCTTCCTGACAGAAATGTGCGTGCAAAACAATTAAATGTTGTTTTTCTTATGTAATCAGTAATCTCAGAGACTCAGCATCTCTGACTGTATTTCTGGCTGCAAGGGGTATATTAATACTCATTCTAATATTAAAGTGTTTCAGTACTAACGATATAGACAGGGACTTGTACGGTGGATGAACATAAACAGATTATAAAATGAATGTAATCAAAGGGTTCACTTTATTGTCTGGCGTCTGGAAGTTCAAACGCTAATTTATTTAATATTTTTGGAAGGACTCTCCAGTGTCAGGGCTTTGTAACAGTTTGAGGTATTTTTTCCCCGGCAGCAAAGACTTCAAGATGGAAGACTTAATGGGTTCTTTGTAATGTGATTAGCTGAGAGAAAAATAAACATATCTATAAATGGATACAAAGTATGGCATGCCATTCTTTAATAAACAAAGCATTATTATTATTGGAAAATTGCTTTGGTATCAGACAAAAAATTACTTTGGGACCTGCTTGTCTCACTACACCTCTTCATACTGCACTTTCATTGGTTATTTTCCTACAACACCACACCGAGTTTTATTCCTTATATGTTGACTCACTAGAGAGTAAGATTGAATATTTCTCAATTTACATTACAGTATGACTGACATTTCCCATCAATGTTACACTGACTTTTGCTACATGAGCATGACATACTTTCCTGAGAATTAATACATGTAAATGTGACTATATGCAGCTGGGCTCATTAGACTTAACATCTGATCATATGACATTTCCATGTAATGGCAAATGGCATGTGAAGGTCTGAGTGGTACTTTCCAGCTTGTTGGGTCTATACCTCCCAAAGCACAGTAGGATTTGCTCCTGCCTACCCTTTATGAGTTAATGAGGTAAAGCCTCAGCATTGCCTCAGCTGGAAGTTGCCAGCTACACGTGATGCCACAGTGCCATAGCAGTGAGTCAAGCCTGCAGAAGTCCCTGCTGAATTGGAACATGCCAATGCACACTTTGTGTCTGTGTCTATGACTTATTCTGTCCCAGATTATGACCAGCATGCAGATTCATACACAATTTTAAATAGCTTGACCTATAAAGCACTATATCTGATAGGATGTACCTTTATTGATCCATGGTAGGGAAAATTCAAATTGACAGCAGCACAAGAAGGATGAGTTACATAAAAGAAAGATTATTTCTTTAACAATACCTATGCAATATAAAAAAAATTATATAAACAATAACAGAGCTATATGTACATGTGCAATTTCTTATGTACTGTATATACATATAAAACACTGCAAGTTCTTAGTGTAATTATACACACACACACACGTGAAATGACGATTGTTGAGTGTGTGTTTTTGTGAGACTCAACCAGTATAGGAGGTACTGGATATTGTAACAGGAATTGGAGACAGGAAGTAAGTACAGGAGAGCAGTCTTTATTGTGCCATTTAAATAAACATACGATTAGGCAGGAAACCAGATCCAAGTATAAAACTCTAACCTAGAGCATGAACACTTCATATACCTAGAGTATGAACACTTCATTTAACTAGAACAGGAACATCTCAGTTAACTCAGACAGGAACATCTCAGTTAACTCAGACAGGAACATCTCATGTAACTAGAACAGAATACAAACACTCAACTATGACATGGTAGAAACTAAAAGAACAGGAAAACAGACCGAGCATGGCAATGTCACAACCTGGTAGCATTATACATTCTTTCATCTTCTCTATTAGTCCTGGGTTGGGTTGGGTAGCTTTGGTTAACTTTATTTTAATGCCGCACGATGTGGGCAGCAACGTGAGGGGTTTAAGTAGACCCTTGACTGCCGACAGCTGGCGACACTTAACCTTGCTTTAGTGTCCATGCGCACTTCAAACACGTGCACGCTCTCAAGTTACTCGTGCATGTTGTCGCCACAGCACCATCTGCTGGCGGTACCGTAATAGGTATTTAGTTATCTTGCTCACCCTACATTAAATAGAAGTCAATTTGACTACACAAAGTTTAATTCAGCCTACTGTAGGCACTTTTTTTCTTTCCAGTGATTTTCTACCTAATTTAGTCTTGACCTCCAATTAGGTCTCTCCTATCACACAACAGCTCCCAACCAGGAGGACAAAGGCTATCACAGCCGACTGCATCTTTTCAAACTGATGCTCATACAACATCAGTAGGCAACATTACACACTACCCACAGATTTAACTTTTGATGCCCCATGAGCACAGACAATTCTGCTGCTTTGGACTCCTGGCCACAGGTGACTGTGGCATCCTCAGAATTCAAATTCACTATCTCCAAATGATGTGTTTGTAATGACATTCTGTTGTGCCACTCGGGAGCTCAGCTTTGCTTGTTTTGTTATTTCTTTCTTTTTAAGAAAATTCACCAAACTGCTGATTTTTCTTTCTGTAAATATCACTCCTTTAAATAAATAATTTTCTCTACAGCACATACAAGGATATAGAACACTTACAAAGTGGTACACCATTGTCATTACAGTAGGGCACCTGTTTTTCATGGAAAGGTCATGAGATGCTGTGCTCTCTGGACTCTTGTGAATTAATGTGTTGGGCTTGGTCCAAACTATGCAACTGGGAAATGTCTAGCCATCTAATGCTAGACTAGGCAAAACAACATAATTTGGTCATAACAGTTTGCAAGTGTCCTTGAATTAAATGACTGCAAGAAAATATTAGTCTAATATTAGTTTCAACACATGTCTAAAATCTGGTCCTTTGTGTTTGTTAGAATATCTGCAATGATGCATTGCTTTGTTAATATTTACTCGTTCAATATAATAGATAGATTATACAAAATTGTCATATTACCACTCTCACAGTCTGTCTGCAATGCCACTCTAATAGTCTGTATTGCCAATGTCGTGGTCCACAGCACCACTCTGATGAAGTCAACCTATGCCAACTGCATGCAAGCGTTTCATCAAATCACAATTTGTGGGAATGATTTATATATGAGGTAGGATCTAACCCACAAATGGCTAATTATCTGAGGTGCCACTGTGCCAACAGCATCTTTTTGGCAGTTCAGCAATTTTAATTTACTGTGCAGTCATTAGAACATAACCTTATCCAATAAACAGCCAATACATACCTCATTTAATAACTGCTCCTTTCTTACCTAAACATTACCTAATTGGCTCAGCCTAACAAACAGAAGATTTTACGCAGACTTTGGTATTGTAATAATTTTTTTTCAAACCATATCCATCCATTACAATTAAGGAGGACACTAGAATGCATTCAGAAAATGTAGAAAAAATTCCTTTCCCTTTTCAGTCATTAAGGACACATTAGCATAAAATTATATCTCTGAGTCTCTGGAATAAAAGAGGCTGATAGGAGAAGGCCGGTAGCTGGAAGCATATACGTGTTGGTCTCCCAACTTCCTATTCTTTTACCTTTTGAACAAGTTCTAATGCCTCACCATCAACACCAAATAGTCAGGTGGCTATGTACTCTGACTTTGAACTTTCTTTTGTTTTGAGATGAGGTGTCAAGACATTTGCTATTATATTGGACAATTTAATGGCCAATATACAGTAGATTATATTCTCTTTTCATCTTTAACAGAGCATATGTAAATGATATATTTTGAAAACCCAATGACATTATATGAGTTTCATCGTCAGTACTACTTTACTATATTGACAAAAATTGCTTTTCATTCAAACTGCCAGCAGTGGTTTTATGTATGCTGCAGCTGTTCTTCACTGAATAAATGAATAACAAATCCGTCTATGCATAAGCTAGGGTGATAGCTCTGGGCACATCCAGCTGGACAAGTACTGCTCTCAACCATTAGGCATTTATACTTGAGACATGTTTTGAGCCCAACAGCATTGAGCCAGTCAAAAATGCCAGTTAATAGAAGTGTGCAACTAGAGACTACTTGAAAATAAGCATTACTTAAAGAGAACTAAAGTAGCTTAAAGTATGGAAATAAAGTGTAAAATTCCAGCCAATAACAAAGTGTTTCTCAGTCTGAAAAAGCACCATCCTCTTCCTCAGGCCAGATCTGGGATTGCAAAAGAGGCGATTACATGAGGGTGAAGTTCAATGAAATCCTTATATCAGAATTGATATATCTGAGTTTACCACAGTGTACGATCATGCTTAATAAATGGGAAATATAAAATAGGCATGGTATTCTCTTGTTTATTATGTAAGATATTTTTGACTTTGCAAGTGTTTTCATATGCAGTATTTAATCAGTTTGAATTGTATCATATTGCAATAGCGCCATTTAGGAAAATGAGAAGGAGTGGATGAAATTAACTGGTTTGAGAACATCTTAGCAAGTTCCAAGAAAATTCTAGTGCAGTTAATTGCAGTAAGAAAGCAGTTAAACCCTGAATTGACAAAAAATACAAGGCATGAGCAAAACCAACTATGTCAAAAAATGTTTGTAAACACAAGACCTTACCTTTTTACCATCACTGTATTTTGGACCAGTAAATGAGAGTTCCCTTTCAAAGGAATCTCAACACTGCGTAAGCTACATGCTGTAGGAAGCACCCTCACACGTGAATGGTATTTGAAGCTTGTGTAACATCATGACTATTTATTGTCTGTGTATCGTCTACTCCTCAGTGAAAATTATTCTCTCTCAAACTGCAGAAAACTGCCCTTTCTTCCAGAAGTGCATGACAAAATATCACGCTTCTGGGGTAAACCATACATAAGCTGTATTTATAACCCCACAATGTTAGATTATTCGGCCATTGTGAGGAATGAACCGCACAGCTATTTAGCTATGCCGAAGGTGGAGGAGGCGCCAGCGCTAGTGAGGCACAGAAATCGAGTCTGGTGGCCCGTCTCCCACCGCAGAGAGCGAGGGAAACCATTGGAGCCTCTGTGGGGCAATATCCCCTAACTTCGAGGTTTGTGATTGGTGTCAGGCAGATGAGTCCATCTGAAGACCACGCATACTTTCCTGGGACCTTTCTGTGTTCCTGGAAGGTCTGTCAGGTGACCCATATAAGCCTTTAATGTCAGCCTCAGAAAAGCTTCTAACTCTAAAGGTAGCTCTTCTGCTTACCCTGGCATCTCTCAAGAACGTAGGAGATCTTCAAGCTTGAGTGTCTATGTCTGCTGCCCAGACAGTAGTGTTGCAGGCTTTCTCACACCGGAACAAGAGAGAATGCACCTGCTGTGTTCAGTAAGGGCTCTCTGTACTTATGTCCACCATTCCGGCCAGTGGCGTGGGTCAGAGCATCTGCTGGTCTACTTTGGCGGTACAGTAGTACTGCGTTGAAGCAGCACATCTCTAACTGGATAGTGGAAACAATCTCTTTTGCTTAAGAGATGCACAGTCTTGCTATGCCTCTGCATATGCTCATTCCACTAGGTGTGGCGCCTCCTCAAAGGCTTTGTGCAAAGGAGTACCTTTACAGGATGTGTGTGCTGCAGCAAGGTGGTCAATGCCACACACATTCATTCAATATTACAGCCTGGATATACATTCCACCCTGGGTTCAAGTGTCTTCAGTGACCCTCGGGCTTGGATCTTTTTATACAGGACATACCCTCAGTATGATGGAGTGGTTATTTTCGTTACCACAGTGTGGAGTTCATGCAACGTTGAGTTCCCCTTCAAAGGGAATGTCTGGGTTATGCATGTACCTTGTTCCCGAAGAAGGGAACAAGACATTTGCGTAGCGTTTTCATACTGGGGCATACCTGTGAATTGTGTCTTTACTTCAGATAATAGAGGCTGACAGTGTGGTTCACAGATGCCATTCTTGTATCATGAGACAAGCTTAATTGCCACATCCCCTGATCAAGGCAGTCCTATAAATAGGCATGATGTTATACAAGCTTCAGATACCACTCATGCGTGAGGGTGCTTCCCACAGCATGCAGCACACACAACGTCTCATTCCCTTCTCAGGGAACAGGGTTACATGCGTAACAGACGTTTTATGGGTACGTTTTCAGGCCCATCTGACCTTCAAGTCAGTGTTTTCTTTATGTGCAGTATGAAACTGAACTAAACCTAATAGTATCACTTTTGCCCTGAAAACAGATTTTTAGGTGTGATTTGTAAATTTCATATTTTCATCATCTGAACTGTGATCAGTAAAAACAGCAGAACAGACCATTGATATCATTTTAAAATTCACATTTACATTTAATACTGCACCCAAATACATTACTGGTACATCTGAGTAGTTTGTTTAAGTATTAGACATGGCTAAAAAGGCTTGTTGTGGAACTGGCTAATGTTAGCTCTCAAATAGCAATAAAAGTTTTTAGAAACTTTCTTTTACAGGAAAAAATGACAATCAGTGAGTTCTGTTTGATAAAAGAGTATCTCTGAATCAAAGTTCAGTCTGAGTTACTAACTACTGCACAGAAACCTTGCCATTTCAATGCTGATGGAATTTCTGAAATCAACTGTGATTTGATGAAAAGGAAGTCTGAAAGCGGTACTTCAGAAGCAAGGGAATTGTCCTGAGTGAACATGATGTGCATAGCAAGGCACATAAAAATGAAGTAAGCCAAGATGTATATGTACTGGGGCACAACATTGCTTTAAATCTCTTATTGATCTCTTTAAATCTTCACATAGTAGTTCGACTCACAAACCCCACTCATTCATGCACTAAAATGCAAAATGGCTGCAAGCTGTGTGCTGAAACAGAATAATCAGCATTCAAAAAATTAATTACTTTGATGTGTAAACTAGCATACACTATTATTATTATTATTTTTATATGAATTGTAGTTTTAATTGCAGTTTGTTCTTTTACTTCACGTGATGACATGTGATAACTCATTCATTCTAATGGGATTTAATTACAATAATAATGATTTCCCAATGTCCCCAAAATTGCTGAGAAATAAAATGGTAAATGTGCACTTATATAGTGCTTTCATCCAAAGCACTTTCCACCATGTCTCATTCACCCATTCATACACACACACCAATGGTAGCAGAGCTACCATGCACGGCGCAAACTTGCCATCGAGAGCAACTCAAGGTTCAGTGCCCAAGGACACTTCGGCAGTGGAGACACCCGGGCCGGGAATCAAACCACCAACCCTATGATTAGTGGACAACCCGCTCTACCAACTGCGCCACAGCCACACAGTATTTAGAATAACCCACACTTCTCTGTGTCTGTTGATCTTCAAGATAGCAAATGAGCTGTGCTTAACAAGTACCTCCCCAACAGCAACTTATTAATTTGCAGGTCAACTGCCAGACGGACATGCCATGGTTTTTAGTATTTTAGAAATTGCTGATCTCCTTGGATTTTCATGTACAACCGTCTCTGGAGTTTACAGAAAAAAAAAAACAAAAACAAAAAAAAAAAAAAAAAAACCAACAACAGCAACAAAAATCCAGTGAGTAGTAGTTCTGTTGAGGTCAGAGGAAAATGGCCAGACTGGCTTGAGCTGACAGGAAGGCTACGATAACTTAAATAACTACTCTTTATAGCCATGGTGAGCAGAAAAGCATCACAGAATGCACAACACATCGAACTGACAAGTATTGGCTACAACAGCAGAAAAACACATTGGGCTCTGATCTTATTAGCCAAAAACATGAATTTGAGGATATAATGGTTCACAGGCTCACAGAAACTGGACAGTTCAATATAGGAAAAAACATCAATTCATTTTAGTGATAAAAATGTCCGTCCATACATACAATGTAAGTTGTAAGTAACTGGACCATCAACACATTAGATAAAATGATGAGGTTAAAGTGCACAGCCTAAGTGCTGACTAATTAACCAGCTGACACTGATTACTTTCAGAGGTTTCATCCTCGGATGAAACCTCCAACCTTTCAGCCACCACTGAAACATGTGTCTCATGTGCAATAAGCCCAATGGTATGACATTGGCTGCTGCTGCCATAAGGCCCAGCAGTCTCTCGTATAGACTGGAGGGAATGGCCCGACCTACAGTAGCTTTATCTTGCTCAAAGTTGATAGGCTAGATCCTACGCCTGTTTTGGATAGAAACTCCCTCATCATAGTTGAATCCCATATAACTCCTAGAAACGTTGTCCACTGCACTGGAGAAAGCATACTTTTCTTGAGGTTCAACCTGAGCCCCAAGCTCCTCATGTGGGTGAGAACAACATCTATATGTTGAACCACCTGTTGCTAGAATTAACTAGTCGTCTAGGTAGTTTAGTTCACAGATGTCCTGGAGTCGCAAGGGAACCAGAGCAGCAGCCATGCACTTTGTGAAGGTGCAAGGGGAAACAGCTAGCCCGAAGGGAAGAACCTGAAATTGGTCTATGCTGTCTCCAAACGCAAACCTCAGGAACTTCCTGTGGCTGGGCGATATTCCTATGTGCAAATATGCATCATTCAGATCTATCGTCAGAAACCAGTCCTCGAACTGAATCTGTGGCATGATAAGTTTGAGCATCAGCATATTGAACCTGTATGTCCAAAGAGTATGGTTCAGATGACGCAGATCTAAAATTGGCCTCGTACCATCTTTTTTTGCAGACCAGGAAATAATGGCTGTAAAAACCTCTCTCCCTTAGGTAAAGGGGTACATGTTCTATAGCCCTTTTGTC
>JAOUWY010000002.1:23082291-23099313 GCA_025728095.1 Prietella phreatophila
TCTGACCTCTGTGATTGCCAACAAGGGTTTTGCCACCAAGTACTAAGTCATGTTTTGCAGATGGGTCAAATACTTATTTCCCTCATTAAAATGCAACTCAATTATAACATTTTTGACATGCGTTTTTCTGGATTTTCTTTTTGTTATTCTGTCTCTCACTGTTCAAATAAAATTATAGACTGATCATTTCTTTGTCAGTGGGCAAACGCACAAAATCAGCATGGGATCAAATACTTCTTTCCCTCACTGTATAAGGCCAAGAGTTCACATGAGATATACACCCTTGGAAGCAAAAGCACCTGTCCTTGTCACTTCATAGGGCACATCTTTTGTACCTATAGTGTCTTTTACATGGATATATGCATAAAGTGCACCTTACATATATTACTCTAAAGTACATAATGAGATGTACCTTATATCAGTTTAAATGTACAGAATATTCATGTTGCCATATAAAAGATAAATTATATTGCCAGAAGTTTGTGGACACCTGTCAGAACTGACCATCAATTTGCTTTGACCCATGTACTTGCATCCAACTCCAGATTTAGTCACCCCTTTGCTGTTATAATAGCCTCCACTCCTTTGGGAAGGGTTTCCACTACATTTCTGAGAATTGCGGTGGGGATTTGCCATTCAGCCACAAGAGCATTAAGTCAGTCACTAATGTTGGGCAGTAAGGACTGTCACACAGTCAGTGTTCTAATTCAACAAAAGTGATCAATGTTGTTGAGGTTGGGGCTGTGTGTAGGTCAGGCAACATCTCCCACAACAGCTTTGTCAAACCATGTTTTTTGAACCTTGCTTTGTGCACTAAAACAGGCTTGGGCTCCTGTGCCCTTTAGTTCCACTGATGGGAAATCTTAAAGACATTCTAGACAATTCTATGCTTCCAACTTTGTGGCAACAGTTTAGGGAAGGCTCACATATGGATGTGATGGTGAAATGTCTACATAGTATTGGCCATATAGTGTATATACTACAGTTATGAAGGTAGATGCTACTAGAAAAGGTACTACTTTTACTTCTGAGAGCGTAGAAGCTGTTTTTTTGGATTGCATGAAAAAAGTGCAATCTTAGAAAACGAGGGTTATTCATAGGTGCATTGGATGGTAGCTTTCTAAAGAAGTTCTACTTGTGACCTTTTCTAATAAAGAATCTCTCTGTGTGTTTTTGACATTTCACTGAACTGTGAATTAAAGGTGTATTAATTTAGCCAAAAACCTTTGCACTCCTACAACGAAAAGGCCTTCAAGGAGCTTGTTATCACATTTTATTATTAACTTATAAATCTTGAAGCATTGTATTGAGTAAGTAATATGAATCATTCAGTAAGTACTGCAGAACTAATCAGAATGGCATTTAGTATTGATGGATGTAATGTTGGGGCCTGGGAGTTTAATGGTGTCAAATCATGAGGCAGTAGTTTGAATGTAGGAATGGAACAGATTGATGGATGAACTATAATGAGCACATTTTCAAAAACTACTAACTTATATTTACTTGGTTGTCCTTGTATTTAGTTCAGTACTAATGAAATGTTTTACTTCATTTCCTTTTCTAAATAACCTCATGCCTTGTGTGGTTATAAAGAACTTACAACCTAAATATAAAGCAAAACAAAATGTTACCTCTGGCCAACATGCTGAGCATGCACACTGACAACCACACTATCAGATGCACACCTGAAGAACTGATGGCCTAATTTGTGTATGTGACATTACAGAAATGCCATGGCCTGTAAGACATGTTCCTCACTGAACTTAGAACTGTTGATTTTTTTACCCACTGGACCCAATTTACAAAAAGTGGTAGAGAGAATTGTGATCTTTTCAAAAAACAAAAAAAAAACAAAAACAAAAAAGTAAAAAACATGTCTGGAATAAAAAAATACACCACAAATATCAGTTTTCATATGATCTTGCTAATGATACAAATTAGAGGTGCAATAGTGTAGTGTGAATTAGGGCTGTAGTGAAGACCAAGATCCCCAAATTGTTTACATTTACAATTAAATTTAAAGCATTGGTAGACCATCTGATCCAGAGCTTAAAACAGTTCAAAATATTATCACTAATAGGAATAAAAACTACTGTAACCTCTCACCATTCAGTTATGTTAGTTGATTATCTATGAATTCAGTGGAAGCACTGAATACCCTTGCTCTATGGTACAATGTTTCAGCTGTCAAAATCTGGATGATAAAGATAATTTCTTTTAATTTCATATTTAACCATCTAACATTCTGGCATTACATGCAAAGTGCACATTCAATAACATCAGTGGGAAATCCCACAATGGGGGTCTGCACATTCCTCTACATCTCTCCTAATAGGAACTCCACTGAAATGCTGATAGCTAATAAACGTTCAATAAATCTTTCCCTGCCGTCATGCCAAGGTCAGACACAGACAGAATGGAAGATACTATTACTCTATCAGTACTATCAGTAACTAGAGACGTAGTGTGACAGCTGAAGCACTGCTCATGTTGTGGGGGGGGATTGCAGCATGGTTTATGCTCTTTATGTGAATCTTATCATCTATTATAGTTAATAAGACTGATTTTTATAGAGTATTACTAGGTTCTCTATAGCATTCAGGTCTATTCATTGCACAACCACAAGAGAAAATCCAACTGAAATTAGGTAATACTCTTCACACCAAGATAAATCACAAAAGGAATCCTCTTTCATGGGCTCCTCCTTCATGGGAAGAGATTTGCTGTGCAATTAATTGATGCCATGAAAATCCCATGCATGCGTGCATACTGTGACAGGTTTTTGTTTATGGACTAAAACATTTTTAAAAATTAAAACCTTTGCAGTGACAATTATAGTGGCAGTACGATGATCATTTCCTGTAAATATTTCCTCTTATGCTAGTATTCATAATCAGATCATTCAATCAAATTGGGCCTCTAATAGAACAGATTTATTCATAAACAGTTTACACAAGAAATGTGCTATCATGAATATCCGGTTTGTTTGAGAAAAAAAAACATCATCAAACTTGCTCTCCTACATGATCTCTTGAGACCAACTAAATTTGACATATAATGAGACTTACTAATTTGAAGTTTGATTGATTGATCATATACTTGGTGATGAATTACTGCTATGTTACTGATTACTTTTTGTTAATGTTGAATAGCATATGTACTAGCAGTGGCTGAGCGGTATTTATTGGAAGATTTAGTTCACTCCACCCTTAGGAGGTGCTGTTTTGTTTTTTGGAGTAGGCTTTATTCATTTTGTTGCTTCGAGCTCTCTGATAGTTTTGTGGGCATTACAAAATGCACTGTAAACATTGCTGATTGCCATTCATCAACACACGAAAAATCCAATTGTTGTTGCTCAAACAAGGTTCACTGAGTGAGGCTGCTCCAGAGCCTGTGCTCTGTCTTCTTGTCTAAGGTCAGATATGATGATTTTCTGATGATGAGAATGTTACGGATGAGCATTGGGATTCCTGACAATGGCAGAAAGTAACTGGAGCAATGACACCTCAGGGACAGCGAATGAAGCACAGATGGACTGTGCCTGGCAGCTACACACTGAATTAGTTGCCTCTTTTGGGATGAAGGAAAATGGTTCTCAATCTCACAGTGAAATATGAGAATCTGAACATTAGCATGTAATTTCTGCACAGCGATCCAGACAGATGAACCACGTTACACTTGTACTTAAGAATGACGTGCAGTCTCATTTTTTAAACACGCTTCCTGAAGATACCACTGCATTCATTGAAGAGGAGAAGTAGATTGTGGCTTCAGGCTCTCACTTTACGGCACTGTCAATCATTCAGTGGTATGAGAAACAATGACTTTCATGTTCAGCATGAGATGCTTGAATAATACATGCATTATATAAGTGTGCTTTTTTAAGTAGAAGGCTTCAACGTGTTCTGGTCAATATATGCAAACAACATTCATGTATTCAATTTCTTAATGCATTTTACTTTGTTTGTTTTGTGAACATTAGTGTCAATCTCAAGTGGGTATGTCACGAATCCAATGCCCACAGAGTCAATTAAAAGAGTCATTTCTAAATTTGATTTGTTATCCCTTTAACACTGTATCCTTCATAACATCATCTATATATTATGTTGATTAATCGAGTGATAGACTAGGCCTTTAATTAATGTTTCACACTTTTTTATCAGCTGTGCTTATGCATTTTGCAAGAAAATAAGATGTATAATATGATATTCATATTAAAAATGTTTCTAACTATGACTGTTCACTGTAATGATCCAAGTCTCCTTATCTAATCTTGACCAAAAGATGATGGGTTCCCCTTTGAACCTCTTAAAATGTCTTCCTTTTTTCCATCTCCCTGGTTTGCTCATTAGGGATCTATATCTAGCCCTGGATTTCTGTAAAGCTGTGCTGTGACACTGTAACTGCTACTAAAAGCTCTGTATAAATTAAATTGAATTAAATTCTTCTTGTGTATAACCCCTTAAACTCTTCTTACATTCCTCACTCTAGTAACTGCATATCTTTCCTATTAGTGTTACAGCAGTTTTGAATAATTCAAAATTGTTACTGTATAATGTTCTTGAGGATGAATAAGGGAGTTTAGTAAGGTTTAGAAACAGCTGAGGTTTCCTATATTGCCTTATATTCTTTCCACAGTGAACGTCTGAGACATTGAGCCTTGCTATTCAGATCTCACAGACTTATTTGTAATCGATTTAAACCCTTTCCCCTTAGTGAGAACAGTGTGGGCTGCTTTTCTAGAATTAGTTAATTGCATCCAGCTGGCAGAGGCTCCTTATGGAGTTACACTGGCATTGGGGTAGCTGAGTTTTCACGCTGAAAGCTCAAAGTTTTGCGATATATGGATTAAAGTGGTAACAGACAAAGATATTTGCTTATCACAGCCATTTCACGGTATTAACTTGAGATTAGTCAGGCTTGAAAACTTAAACACATATTCTGCATCCTTCATCAATGACACATGGTTGCCTGTATGGTTAATGACTGTATGTATTCATTCATTCACGGTGATGGTCACAGTGTATCTGGGGCCTATTCTGGTAATGCTGAGTATGAGGTGGGAATACACCTTGGACGGCAGTCCAGTCATTTTCAAGGCATCATGCACACATTCACACCTAGGGGTATTTTAGAATTGCTAATCCATCTAGGGAGACAATGATGTGCCATATATGAGGTCAGTGACATTTGTAGTTTTACAGTAACTGCTTCACCAAACAAACCAGCTTGCCTTGATAAGGCACTCAAACACACACACACACAAAAACACCCCAAACCCCTTGCCTGGCAGTGTATACTGTATATATGAGACAGCATGACTGGGCCGCTGTTTTACAACATCACTGAACCGAAGACAACATGACTAGAACTAACTTAAATACAACAACATAAGTACAAAAAAGCAGAAGTGCACACAGGGTAGTTAAGACATCAGCACCTTTGTAGACATCTTGCCTATTGGAAACACCATGTTCAGGAGCAGCAGGCCGTTAGGAAAGTGTTAAAAACCAGTCTTGCTTCATGGAGGCAGAATGAAGGGCTACTTGTGTAGCTGAGAGGCGATAACATTCAGGCTTGGCTGGGGATGTAGGCTCTGTGAGGAAGCTGTAATTTAGAAGGGATCTGCACCTTATCAGCTTGTGTCCTGGTGTTGGGTAGGGGTGTTGGGGCAGTGGAGTGCTTAAAAAAAAGAGAAAGAACCACAGGGATGAGTAATTTTGCAAGGAAACACAACTGGTCTCCAGGAGAAATCTCTTCTTAATCACAGGGCAACATCAAGTGCTGCTGGAAGATGCTGAATAGAGTGTGGAAGTTCAGAACAGAATGTATTTGTGTGCTTATGTATGTATGTATGTATATGTGTGTTGGAGCAATAAGACATCAACTCACTCAAAAGCACATGACCTGATATACGCCATTAAGAATTAGCTGTACTGAAACACACGTGTACCAACGCAATAATCATTCTGTGTAAACTATCGAGACTGCTGTATGTAAAATTCATCAATTTGCATATTCATTGTTCATTTGCATACCCATAATCATTTGCATATCAAAACTTGCTACATGAAGAAGGAGGATTTTTTAAGATACTCAGAATACAATAGTGTTATTATGTAGAATAGAAAATAATAGATTAGAACCAATTTCTTTCAGAAAGAAGTTGTTTTTTGTTCATGATTCAGCAAACTAACTATTTACATATTTACAAAGCAGAGCAGAGTCAAACCGATTATTTATGTATTTACTTTGTTATGTATTACTATAATTTCTATAAAGAACACAGATAAACAAGCAGTGGTAATGAGTAGTAATTAGTTGTTGGGAAAATGTTTAGTAATGTTTAGGATCAATAGTGATCATCCTATCAACCGATCATTGATCGGTTGATAGGAACAATGATGTATTTTGTGGGAACGCTAGTTATCAGTCATTTTAGTGTTAATGGCCATCGATAATCTATTTCTTTCTGTCTGCTTTGGTCTTCCATAGGTTAGGATTGCTGATGAAGTGATTAATACAAATAATATTGGTTTTAACTTTAGCATCTACCAATTATTTGTGGTTTTGCAGTAGGGAAATGTGTTGCCCAGATTCATTCACTTTACAGATACCTTCACAACATTCAAAAATATTTAGTCAGATTTTCATAGGGCACTTCATGAATGAACATGAATATTGCAGCACACTCAGCATGTCTATGTACATATGCTATCTTTTCCTGTTCGTATTATGCCCTTTCATGTTGAGATGATTGATCTCTCAACATTTATGTTTGCCCACAGAAAGACACTTCATAATATTGGTAATTTTGGTGATTTTCATGCTCATAGCCATTGTATTTGTATTTGTATTTGTTATTTTCACTTCGTATATATATTTAACTGTGAGGCAATAGGGTGCTGAAACTACCACTTAGAAGTGCTCATTACACATGGAAAGCGAGTTCACACATACTAATCCTATTTCATCGATATAGTAATCGATCAATAGTTTTTTTTTATTTGGCACTGAAATTGCTTGACATTAAGTGTGTTTGAAGGAGTTTTACTTTCAGGTTTTGTGCAGGTAATAAAGGAAACAACATAAGCCTAGAAAAATATGAAAGCAAAACAAAAAGGCTTAAGGAGTTTGGAACCCATGGCTTCATGTGCAGCAGCTTTGCAACAAGTTATATATTGAGAGAAATAAGTCCGTAGCCTTTGCAGGTTTTCTTTACTGTGGTAGAAATAGAATTTAAAATCCACACTGTTTTCATTGGTTTGTCATTTATAGCCTACTGGTAAAACTCCCACTACTACCTGGCCTCTAAAATTAGACATGTTGAAGGTTTTCTGTCTTCTCTCACTAGTGTGGGATTGATGAGCATGTTTATGTCAGATAGACAAGCACAAAGATGAGTTGTGACAGCGTGGGAATAATCCCTGGATGAGCTGATGTCACAGTTCTCGGCTCACTAATCCAACTTCACCCAACTCCCAACGTTTTGTAAAAATATGCTGTTAACAGAACATTGCAATTGCTTGAAGTCAGAAATGATCAAAATAAGCCATAATAAAGTTTAAAATAATATATTTGTTCATTTTTTCATTTTTAATGCTAGTATATAATATAGACAGTTGCTCAGCTCTAGAAAATAATGAAAATTAACAGAATGCAAATAGAGATTTAGGAGAATTTTTTAGCATGTAGCCTGTCCGAGCCAGTTTATATGACTATGGCACAGATTCTTGGAAGGATATTTCTCTTGATGAGGAGAGAAGAGTACTAATGCACAGTTTAAAAAGATTAATCACTGTGCAAATCAAAAAATATTGCATTTTATTATTTTCTCCATTAAAAAAAAAGAAAAAAAAATATATATAGACGAGTCGAAGTTGTAAACTTTCTCAGAACGAGGTCTTTCCATTCATTGTGAAATTTCCATTATTGTTGAATTATGAAGCTACACGTTAAATGTTTTAGACAAAGACAGCTTTGCAAAAGTTTGCTGTCACGACCACGCTCAACTATTATTTACATCACTGTATGTGTATGTAATTTGCTGATTATGACTGTACGTCATGACATTAAGTATTTTTTTTTCAACTTCGACTTCTATTCATAATCAGTATTCATGTTAAAACGAAATTTATTCAAAGAATTGTTTTTAGAAATATTTATTTAATTATTAATATTCCAAGAATTAAAAGGGCAAAGTGGTGTGGTGCTGAGTCAAAGTAGCTGAAATTGTGTACAGGGGTTGGGGTGGGGTGCTTACCAGAGATGAGGGGGCACAGTGAACTAGATGGCCGGGCCGGGCCCGGCCCCCTGGGGCCCCTTCGTGGTGCCAACCCTGGGAAATGTTATGAATCAACCTGGAACTGGATGTGTGTCTATATTGTCTCAAAACACTGTGAAGAGGATGGTGCAAATGGCCAAAAAATCTCCAAGGATCACAGCTGGAGAATTGTAGAAGTTAGCTGTGTCTGGGGGTCAGAAATCTCCAAAACTACAACCCGAAGTCACCTACATTACCAGTTGTTCAGAAGGGTTTCAAGAAAAAAGCCTCTACTCTCATCCAGAAACAAACTCAAGCATCTTCAGTTTGCCAGACACTACTGGGACTTCAAATGGGATCATGTTCTTTGGTCGTATGAAACCAAACTTTTTCCTTTTACTAGAACCAAGGCTCTTTTATTGGTTTTATTGCAGTGGTACTTCATGACATAAAGAACTGCATCCATGAAAATCAACAAAAGTACACTACAGAGGTGTGATATGAGCCATGACATCAGCACTCAATCTGTGTCTCTAACATAAAGGCTTATACTGCCTTATACTAGTATACTGTAGTATAAGATTTAAAAACTTATACAGATATATACAGTGAAAAACACAAGTAGCCCTAAATATTCTCTAGCCTTCTTGCATGTCTCATTTCACAACTGCAAGTTTTTTCCACCGGTATGCTCCATGGTCCTGTGTGTCGAAATGACAGCTGTGTAACAGCAGCATGAGCTCTGAAATGCCAGTCCAACATCAACTACTGCTGACGTATGACATTCACTATCTCTTCATCATGACTCATTGATGCAAATGGAAAACGTCAGGCTTTTTTATTGTGGAAGGAATGCAAACATGGACAACAGTATATATTTGTATTTAACTTATCATTTTAGACAAATAAATTGACAAAATTCCTTGTTCTGTGTCAAGTAGAACAGTATTTTAAGTTTGATCTTGTTGTAGATATCAAACATAAAGACGTCTCATGTCTTTGCATCCAATTTACAGCATCCCCCGTGTTATGTTTGAGATTACTATTTGTCTTTGTAGTGTCTTAGGTTCTGCTTCTCCTGCCATTGGAGCCTATATTGACAGAGATGTGTGACCCTCTTTGATCAGCCATGACATTCAGAAAAGATTTTACAAGGAAGCTTTTGCATCTTCACAACTGGCGCTATCAATTATGAAATGGCTATGCCATTGATTTCACAGAGATGATATAATGAAAAAAAAAATTAGCCTCTTCATTTTCTCTGGAGTGGTTCTTGTGCTGCACCACAATAGTAAAATCAATTGACCATAGATGTGTCTTTCCTCCCTTTAGTCACTGACATCTGATCCTCATTCTGTGATCCTCTTATGCCTATATATATATTACTTAGTACTGTGCAGTAGTCTTAGGTACAAACTATGTTATGACCTCTGCATTTTCGAGCCAGTATAAGGACATTTTAGATTTCCTAACACTATTTTTCCAGCACAAAATTAAATGTTACAGAAAAATGTTTGTATGTCAGTAAAGAAAACAGCATATTATGTAAGAGATCACTTTACAGGCAAAAAAAATCACAAACATAATGAAGGCTGCTGGATTTTGCTGAAAAATACGAAGCGATTGCGACAGTCAAAGTCTCCACAAGAACAGTGGCTGGTTCTGCAAGAGTCTCAGTAAAACATACCAGTACCTGAGACTACTATTTTTTTTTAAGCAAAGGGTCATCATTCCAAATATTGACTTTGTTTCTTTTATTACTGTTTATTGCTCTTTACAGTCATTTTTTTTAAAAAAGATAGAAATATTTAATTGAATTATTTTTGAGGGCATCTGCCATACAGCATTTGTTTGTATGTGTAAGACTTATGCACAGTACTATATAATATTCTTCTTTATACTGTTGAATTATCAATTCTGATTGGTCAGAAGGTATTGTTTAATTTTCTGTAGCAGCTAAGTCATCATTTCAGGCTGCAAGGTGTATATTAAAGTCCCTGTGAAGTGCCTTTGAAATATACAGCATTATTATAATAATAATTAACTAACTTACAGTTGGAAATCTGAATAAAAATGTTAAACAGCCAAAGACACATTTACAACCCATATGATTTTTCTCACTCACCAGCTTCTGCAAGTTGATTTTTATAATGTTGGACACAGCGCACTTCAGATTCTAGAGAGCATTTGATGTCATCAAAAATTTTGATCCAAATTGGTGGTAGAGAGAGACTGTAAATTTTAATGCATATATTTTCTAAATACGAATTTTGTCATTTGTTTGGCATACAATAGCTTAGAGATAACCTTAAGGCATATTCATACTAAAAGCCACAACACTTCAATTTTATTTCATGGGGACTTTAATGTCCTTGTTCTAATACATTATTGTTTCCATAGTAACAACTTATGCATTAAAAGTGTGTAACTGTAGATATGGTGAACCTCCTTTAGGGAAGCAGTCTCCAGTGTCAGCGCTTTGTAACAGTCAAAGGTAAAGTTGTACGTTTTCCAACATAGGAAAGTTTTCAAGACAGACAGCTTAGTGGCTTCTCATTAAGCTACATTTTTTTTCTTTAAGAGAGAGAAATGAGATTAGTAAAGGATCAGTAGGTGTTAATTCACAAGTTATACTGAAGTATCATAACATTAAATGTAACTATAAATGGATAAAATGTATAACATCGTTCTTTAATTAATAATATAGGTAATTGCTAGCAACTTACTGTGGTATAAGAAGAATAAAACACTTCACAAAATGTCGTTATAGGAAAACATTCAGCTTCAGGGTGGTAACATTAGTTTGGCTGATTCCTTTGCTGTAACTGTTGTGTTTTATTCCTTTAATACTGAAATAAAGGAGCTGTAGCTAAAGATACAGTATTTTTCTGTCCTTTCTGTCCATGTGTTATTCTTTCAGCACATATTTTTTTCTGATGTTTATGAAATGCGTAGGTACTGTCAGTGTCTTAAACATTCAGCAAGGGGATTGTGAATGTGGGTAGAGAGTAAGAGAACTGCCAGAAGACTTCCCGCACATATGGTGACTACCGTGTAGCTTCATGACAACTCAGAAACAGCCGCTCGTTCTAGAAACATGTAGTTTTATGTGACATTTTAACATGCCTAGTAAAAATAAATAAATAAATAAATAATAGAACGCAAATGGTGGTAGCATAATTACATTGTGCTAAATTACCTTGTAGGAAAACTTGTGATAATTGGTGCACACCACCTGTACACTATTCACTCACAGCTAAGGAAAAAAAAAGACAACATCAGCTCATGTTCCTTACAGTCAGGAATCACTGTTTTCATTGCCTACAAGGATGGAATATTTGTTTTTAACCTCCATTTCTTACCCGGCATGTCCAATTTGAAATATTACTCACAGCTGGTGTTTTCTAAAGAGACCCTTAACCTATACCTATGTCTCAAGAAAGGTGTCCATTCATTGCAATTCATTGCAAAGCGAAGATTAAAAATAGAACTAACAGTGGTAATACACTTTACATACATGTTACATACATGTTGAAGATTTGTGTGAAGGTATTATATCTCAATGCTTTCAGTTTTATCACAGTTATTGTCATGGGACTCATTACTCACATATAGCAGCCATTTTAATGGTATTGATAAAACAATCCCACTTCTAAGACTGAATAGTTTAACTGGAAAATTTCTCCGGAATTCGAAACCGTATATACTAATTTGTATTGTTTTCTGCTCTTTGAAAATATTTTCAAATCTGCAGTCAATTGGCAATATTTAAAAGCTTCCCTATTATAAACACATGCATCATTGAGTTTGAATAAATTATAGATTAATAAAGCCCCTGTGCAGAGAGGACACTGTTCATGTTTGCATAGAGAACTGAGTATTCATTCCGCTCTGGTTGTATGCTGAGTATGGTTTAAGCATGACAACATCCTAAAATATTTTAAAATATAAAATAAGTATTATTCTTATCCACAGTTAATGGGATTCTACATGCTTGCTCCTAGTTGGCTGAACTGCAGCTTCATCTCTGTATGTGCTCTTCATCTCTGCAGCTTCATCTCTGTATATGTTTTAAATAACAATTATTTCTCTCTGTTGAGCTGCTTGCTTGCTCCTGCTGCCTGATGTGATGTTAATGCCAGATTCTGACACACTTCTATTGTTGTTGCTCGTCTCACCCTCCAAACCTGTTAGGGTTAGGGTTAGGGATGGTCCTACATGGATTTGCACTTCCCCAAAACACATTTGCTTCAGTACACCTGCTTACTGTAGATATGTTCCTAAAAACTGCTGCTGTAATCACAAATACTGTTCTGCACTCATCACAGGATTCTCATTCACATTATGCTCATACTGAACATTCTTTCAACACTCTTAATACTATTTTACTTTAGCTGTAGTGTAAGGGTTTATGGGTTACCTTTTTAACCTGGTTCCTCAAGCTTTCATGACAGAGATTCTTTTGATCATGACAGGTTTGTTTTTCTTTGCCATTGTTCGCTTGCTCATGAGAAATCATAATCTTCATCTGGATGAAGTTGATTGTTATAAGTGCCATAACTGAATTAATTAAGTGCCAAATTGAATGGAATTCAGTAATAGACCATTATGTTAACCTCTTCCATTGTTACAGTTATGGAGGATACGGTTCTAGGCCTAGCATTTAACAGAGGGAGAAGGACATCTTCCTTTCCACAAATCTGAAATTTGATCAATTTTCATTGATTTGTATTATTGTAGACTTCCTTGACTGCATAGACTGGACGTTTGTTCTACAATACAATAAGTAAAGAAGAAAACACTTATAGGAAAATAATCAGTGTCAGGTATGGATAATTTTCCAGTTTGCTAAAAATTATGTATTCATTTACTGATAACACGTAATACAATACATTTGTAGTTATAATTAATGTCATGGAACATCCATGAGACAAGTTAGTTCCAGTTATCAGTCATGTTATAACTATTATAAACAACAAACTATTTTTCTCTCTCTTGAAGTTAATAAAATGAAACCTGATAGTACAAATACCTTTGTCCTGAAGTCTTTCCCATGGTAGAAAACGTACTAATCCTTACAAACACTGACACTGGAGGCTCCTTCCATAAATGTTATCTGTCATAGAAATTAATCATCTGTTACTATAGAAACAATATTATATTGAATGCATTCCTATAAAGCTATGATTAGAATTATAGCTGGAACTACTGCCTGAGCTCTTGTTATAGAAAATTAATAAGCACTTCCATATTTCTTAGATTTGAAAATTCAACAAGGCTGTGGTATAATGTGTTTTTACACTTTGTGGTTCCACTGAAGTTTCAGATAAATTGCAGTGTCTTAGTTCCAAGAAGGGCAATTCACATTAAAGCTGAAGATAAACATGTGTATTACTTGCCTGCCATGGAATTTATAAGCAGGGCAATGGAATGGTAGATGACACATGTAGTGTAAATGGAATACATTTCTACATGGCTGCTATTCTTCTTTTTAACAAATGGTAGTTCTTTTTTCTCCTCCTCTGTATAATGAATGCAGCCTTGCTGTTTGTTTAAATTGTGGATTTAACTCTGCAATGTTGTGAGGAGAGCCCTGAGGCACTGTAGCGTGCATTTAGGTTAAACTTATTCTCAGCAGAGCTTAAGTCCATAATATGTAGGGAAAGTTCAAACAATGTTTTCCTGGAGGAAAAAGCAACAGCACAGTAAACTCATCCATATTCAGATGGTATAAACGCACAGGATACACACAGCTGGTTTAGCAGCATCAGTAAATGTGCTATTTCTACTTGATTTATTTTTCCACTATCAACTTCAGCAAAATTGTGTGAATTTACCCTTTTTTCAATTCTAGCATTGATATTCAAATTTTGTATAACTGTAAGACATTCTGTTTTTGAATCATGAAAAGCTAGTCGTGTTGTTACACCTCTTCATGCTATAGAGCCAGATGGGAAATGCCACCAACAAAGACTGGTGAATAGAGATAATTTAATGAAACATTATGAGAGCACTTTACACTCCTTCAAAAGACTGCCTCTGCTTCTGTAATTGCTGGGCTTAGCTCCATTTGGTAAAGCTTGAGAAAAGTGTAGACATCGTATTTTAAATAACAAGACATCCGTAGTGAGTAGAGTTATCTAATAAGAATGTCAAAGCATGGAAGAAGGCCTTGAGTCGGGGGAGGGGACAAGTCGAGGGATTTAAAGCATGGATTAGAGGTTCCCTGCCACTAGGATGCCACATTCATTGGCTTGCTAATGACCTGGTTAGCCTTGAATTTCCGCATCAGAGTCCTCTGTTGATGAGTGAAGTGGAGCGGGCCAGTAAATTGGCATGAAGATATGGAGAATGTGACTTGTTATGGAGTTGTCAGACATGGCAAAGTTGTCTAGAAACAGATCCTTGCTCTGAAGTCTATTAGAAGAGAGGTCTCGCAGCCAGGCCATCAGCGAAGAAAAGCTCATAATCAGATTAATTAGCACAAGGCACATGACTTGTGGCTCATACGCAGGGATGGTTGAAACCTCTTGTACAGAGTTGCAACTCTCTCATACTTTTTGTCTTTCATACATAATTGGTAAAAAGATTGCCATCTTTAGATATACACTGAGGTGTTATGTACCTATGGGTATTAGAATGGTTGCATGTGGGCAGATGTATCTCTGAAAAACTGGAGTGATTTACAGGTACCTGTGGGTGGATAGTTAGGATGCAGAAGAGTTATATTGTTTAATCAAACTGATTACATAAGCTGTGATGCTTATTAGCTATGACTCTTCACAAACAAATGCTTTTAAAGTAGTCACTGGTGTTTATTTATTTATTTATTGCTTGGTTATTTGCATGGATTTACTGTAAGTCCATGTACTCATACAGTATATTAAAAATACAAATGTATGATAATACTTTGCAATGTTATATTGTATATATAGACAAACTATCATCAAGGAGTAACATGGAAAAGGTGGACAAAATCAGGTAGCAAACCAGTGACAGGATGGGCGTGGAAACAGGACCAAAACAGTAAGCAAAATATAAGCAAATGGCCCTTGACATCATGGAAACCGTGATGTGAAAGATGGATCTGTGACACATTTACTATGTGAGAAAATCACTCTTAGCTTGCATGGTTTTAGACATCTTTCAGCAGACAACATGGGCAAGATTAAAAAGTAAATAAAAATATTATAATGTTGTTTTGGTGAAATATGTTTTGACTGCCACATAGACTGTATATTAAGCTTTATTTTGAAGTCATTTTAAGCCTCTCAAAACCCATTATTTTAATGTATATGGATATTTAGTACTGCTTCCTTTTTACCTACTTTTTCCCCTTATGACACTGAATTCATTTTAAGAGATTCAGCCGCATGTGCTAGTTTTTCCTCTTTCATTCGACATCTATCATTTGTATTGTTAAATTGGAACATGCTGAGCCAGTAATATAGTACCCATGATTTGCATTACATACCTTAAGTGAAACTGTATTAAGGACAAAGTGATTTACACAGGGAGCTGGCGGCAGTCGTGTGTGTTAAGCCATTAAACTAAGACAAGTCAAGTTTGTTCTGTTGTAATGGCTTAGGGTAATATCATTTGGTAATATTGTTATATGACATGCAGAACATTAAAATATCAGATACATTCCATCAAAAGTCCCATTTCATGCAAATGTTAAAAGTCACGCATTGAATCCGTAAAAGGCTTGACCCAGTTTTAAATAGAACAACAGGTCTTTCACTAAATGACACAGTGTCTTATGATGAATTAATTGGGAAATGAAAATTATACACTTCTTTATTTGTATATGTATTCTAAACACTATTCTCTTCCATAGTGGAATGATGGTAGTTATTTGCTGTTTTATTCTATAAACTGGTATATTGTATGTTTACCATAATATATCATACAACATGACATTTCATACAATTCCCATCATATCAAGAAAGGTAACCTCAAGTTAAGTTTTATTGTCTTTTGCCAGACATTTGAGTCTTAGAAATAAAGTCTTAGAAATTGTAATTATATAACCCTTGTATTCCTGCTACAAGCATTTTAGTAGGAACCTAGAACAAAAGTGCAAGTGTCAGTTTTCCAAATAAGGTGCACACATTATTTAACAAAAACATATTGACTTTATAATGGCTTTTTCCTCAACAATTTCAAAATAAAAAGTGGTTGATTGAAGAACAATAGAGTTTACAATCACTTTTCAAGGTAATTACACAAGTGAATTAATCAAGAAGTACTGCTCACTGCTTTCTATATGCTTGACCGTGCATGGCAAAAGTGGGCCACCCTGCTAGACATACTTGTCTCCATTTCTAATCTTACATAATACATAATTGCTTCAGGTTTACATATGCATTATTTTATAGTCCTAATTTGTTTGGTAGAGTTTTTGATTTTTGAGGTCATGCTACAATTCAATAGACCATGACCAATGACTTCAGTTTGATGGTATAAAAGCTCACACGTTTAGCTACTCAACTGAGCCTTGTTAAGCTCTGTTGTTAAGGAAGTGAAGGCATGGTCAATCATCAGTTGTAGACAGAGAGGACTTGGGTTGTAACAGCAGGTAACATGTGATGATTCTCATCTGTCTTATTACCACCAGTCTATATATGTGTTTTTCATTGGCTTTCAGTAAGGCCTGTAATCTGAGAGAGACATAGCTGGGAGAATTTGCAACACACGCGCACACACACACACACACACACACACACACACACACACACGCACACACACAAACAAAC
>JAOUWY010000002.1:23333908-23347521 GCA_025728095.1 Prietella phreatophila
TTAGGGGTATACTCACTTTTGTTGCCAGTGGTTTAGACATTAATGGCTGTGTGTTGAGTTATTTTGAGGGGACAGCAAATTTACGCTGTTATACAAGCTGTACACACCACTTTACATTGTAGCAAAGTGTTATTTCTTCAGTGTTGTCACATGAAAAGATATAATCAAATAATTACAAAAATGTGAGGGGTGTACTCACTTTCGTGAGATACTTTATGTGTGTGTATGTGTATGTATGAGTGTAGGTATGTATACATGGTCACTGTGTGTGTGTGTGTGTGTGTGTGTGTGTGTGTGTATAAAATCAAGCAGTTTTGTCCACAATAATAATACAGACTGCCTGAGATGATTTACTTACTTATAATAACGTATAAGGAAGCTACCTAAGCAACACATGTAAATTCACAATACAGTCTGTCAGGGCTCTTTATATGGGTGGCTGTGGCTCAGTTGGTAGAGCAGGTTGTCCACTAATCATAGGGTTGGCAGTTGTATTCCTTGCCCCACCTGACTCCACATGCTGAAGTGTCCTTGGGCAAGACCGTGAACCCCAACTTGCTCCCGGTGGCAAGTTAGTGCCTTGCATAACAGCTCTGCTACCACTGGTGTGTGTGAATGAGACATTTCCCTTTGGAAAAAAAGCGCTATATAAGTGCAGACCATTTAATATTAGCATGCTCTCATTTTCTACATGTTTTGAGGTTACAATGGAGTCCATGATGATATACAACCTAAATATGGAATGATCTACTGAATTATGTCTTGCACATGTTATACAAAATACTATTTGGACAGTAAGAAACACCTCAGTCATCTGTTCTGATATATTTGATCACGTGATAAAATGGGTGGGTTTAAAAAGGTGCCATGTTCTAAGTTGTTTAACACATTGAGATGTAAATATGAGGAAAGGAAAGCTAAAATTCTGATCTGTCATCTCATTTTCATCTTTTTATCTCAAATCCAAATGTCTTCCATGTATTGCGAAAATAATAGAATTGGCCTTGCTGTTCCAATACTTTTGGAAGGGACTGTGGAGACACACATACATAAAGCTTAATTTTATAATGCATATTAACTATCCCAAACACTTTCATTACATTACATAACATTACATTTATTCACTTAGCAGACGCTTTTATCCAAAGCGACTTAAAATGAGTAAAATACAAGCAAAGCGATATATCAAGCAGAGAACAATACAAGTAGTGTTACCGTAGTAAGACCCATTAATTGAGTTCCAGAAGAAGCAAAGTGCACAGAGTAGAGGTGTAAGTGCAATATTTTATTTATTTATTTATTTAATGAGTTGGTTAGGTGGTTAGCTGTTTTTTGAAGACTTTCACTGCATTTTTTTTGAAAAATTAATCATATGTACAAATCACATAAAATCAAGGAAAGGTCTTCATAACATTTACACAAAACATATAGATCAATAAATAACCCAATCAACGCAATAGACATTTCTTCCAAAAGAATCCATGAACTAACAGGACAATTTCAAAAAGAAATACAGACAATTTCAAAATGTGTCAGTAGTGGCAAATGTTTTGTTACTTTGTGCATAATTTACAACAGTGCTGTCCATGTTAAAAACATATAACAATATGTAAACATTAGATGGCTGAAGAATACTTATATAATGTAAAGTTAAATGCCTTTAATAATAATAATAATAATAATAATAATAATACATGGAGAGATTCCGAGATTCATGTAGAAGTCTTCTAAATAGACCTTCTGTGGAACCTTTTCCGTATGATCTGCTGAGAGCCACTGGATTTATTTGCATGTAAAGCACGTGCAGGGCTATTTGTGTAGCCATTCCCTGTATCATTTGAGTTCATGCTTATCTGTGAAGCTGAGAAGTGGAGTCCAGTTTCTGAATTTAGCGACCCGACCCCTGAAGAAGTAGTAAGAATGGAGGCAATTGATGGTCTGGAATTGCATGCTTGAGCAATATAGGCCTCCATAGTGACCTCATCCTTCTTTTTGCAAAGAGCCATGTACCACTTGGGGGCAAAGTGACAGAAGATAATTCCATATGATGAAACCAAGATAGCTGCAGCCTGAATTGAGTTGTACTCTCTGATCCTTGCAACATATATTGGAGTGAAACACACCCATACAAACAGGTATATCAGCATGCTAAGTATAATGTGTCCAGTTTCATTGAAGCGCTGAGGAGCTTTTCTCCCTTTAAAAGCCAGAATAAAGCAGATGAGTGCTAGCAGGGCAATGTAACAAAGCATAAAGCCAAATCCCATACCAGAACCTTCAAGACAATGTATAGTGATCTCCATTTTGTCATTAGTTGTCACAGTCTCCACAGAAGGAGAATCAAAAACTAGCCAAAAGATGCAAATGAGAACTTGAATGAAGGTGCCGGAGCCAATAATAACAGGAGGCTTGTAGAATTTCTTGAAATTGTGTTGGCGGTATCTAGGAAGGAATGCTACAAATGTGCGCAGGGCTTTTACCAGGATACATGAAACAATAAGTGAGAAGCCTAAGCCATATAAGACCTGGCGTGCCCTACACTTATGAACATTGGGTTTACCAATGAAGATTAGGACACTGGTGTAGCTAAGTGCTAACCCTACCATAATGAGAAGATAAATGTAGCCTCCAGCCTGTTTGATGACAGGACTCTCACGAAACACCAAGTAGATAATCAGGTTCATAAACAAGAGGAGGAATCCTGTCATGGCAAACACTAGAAAAATTATAGCTCGTGGCTCATCCCACATCCAATAGACTTCGTTCTTTGCTGTACAATGTGTCCAACCTTTTAGGGACCATGTCCCATTTTGGCACAGGAGACAGTTTTGATGGTCTGCAATAACATTTAAGAATTTATTAACTCACAGTAAATTATATTTTGGTACACAACTCTTTGACCCCATCCACATATACAGATATTTAAAAAATATTTCTTTAGATTTTGGTTTAAAGTTTCTCTGCATTTTGGACATCAATCCATAGGAAAAATGTGCAGTTCCCTCTAAAAGTATTGGAACAGCAAGGCCAATAAAATTTTTGTTGAAGACATTTAGGTTTGAGATGTTAAAGATGGGTTAAAGATGAAAATTAGATGATAGATCAGTTAATTTCCTCATATTTATGTCTAGATGTGTTAAATAACTTAAAACATGACCCATTTTGTTTGAACCCAGCAAGTGTTTTTTTTTTCCCAAGTGCTCAAAAATATATTGGAACATGTGAACAGAACAGAAACTACTGGTGTACTAATAATCAGACATCAGGTTTGACCATCAGGAAAACAAGAGCAGTTGTTTTGACAGAACAACAGCTCTAACACAACAGCTGTGAAGAAAAAAACCCAAACAGTCTGTGACATCACCAACAACCTTCACAGGGTAGGGGTGAAGGTATCACAATCCACCATTTGAAGAAGACTTTAAGTGCAGAAATATGGAAGCCATACCACAAGATGCAAACCACTCATCAGCAGTAAGAATCAGGAGGCCAGATTGTAATTCGCAAAGAAATACAGAGATGAGCCACAAAAGTTCTGGAATCAAAATTAACCTCTAACAAAGTGATGTAAAGACCAAAGTGTGGAGAAGAATGTATCTGCTCATGTTCCAAAACATATAAGCTTATCAGTCAAGCATGGTAGAGATAGTGCCATGACCTGGGTTTGCATGGCTGCTTCTGGAACAGGCTCACTAATCTTTATTGATTATGTAACTCATGATAGTAGCAGCAGAATTGATTCAGAAGTCTAAAGTCTTCCCATTTACAGAGAAATGCAGCCAATCAAATTGGGAGGAACTTCAGCATCTTCAAATATCTTCAGACTTGAATCATACAGCAATACAATGACCCCAAAAGCACTGCAAATACAATAAAGGACTTCTTTGGGGGGGAAAGTAGAAGGTTTTAGACTGGTCAAGTCAATCAACAGACCTTAACCCAATTGAACATGCATTTCACCTTCTGAAGACAAGACTGAAATGGAAAACCCCCTCAAAACAAATACAACCAGATAGAAACTGCAGTACAAGCCTGGAATGGCAACACAAAGAAAAATGCAGCAGTTTGATGATGTCAGTGGATCAGTGGCTTGATACGTATTTTCCAAGCAATTAAGCAGTTCTAAGTGTTATTTACATTAATTTGTTCCTATACTTTTGGTCACCTAAACATTGTGTGGTCTGCCTCAAAAGATGGCGTTTTTAAGGTGGTTTAACAGATGTAATCTAGATGTAAATATCCGGAAATTAAACCTGAAATTCTGATCTATCGTCTCATTTTCATCGTTTTATCTCAAACCCAAATATCTTCCATGTATAGAGAAAAAAATTAATTGGCCTTGCTGTAACAATACTTTCACAGGGGACTGTATTTTACATCACTGCAAATGAAACTTTTCAAAAACATGTATGTTAGAAAACGCTGAAGTCAAACTGTCAACATGCTCATATCAATGTGACCACTTTGAGATATATTTTTGGGGAGAATTTATTATTATTATTATTATTATTATTATTATTATTTTGATTTTTTTTAAGTGGAGGGGTAATATCTAAATGTTCAAATATATCACTACACATGTAGACATGACATTTGTATAAATGTGTATTAACGAATGTATTTCTCATATTACTGTACAGTGTAATACTCACTTGTGCCATTGGAGTATGTGCCCTCCAAACAGTCTATGCACTCATGACAGCAGGATATCTTTGAAAGTTTTTTTGCTTTGCCAGGAGGGCAGGCATCAGAGCATATGGAAACTGGTATCTGAAATAAATTATTAAATAAAATAAGGATTTTTAAAAAAAATTATTATTATTCATATGTACATTTGTGTATCTGTAGAACACTCACCATATTCGAATTTGAATTATACCACTGGATAGATTTATCAATTTTAATTTGTTCTTGCTCCAGTTTATATGCCCCAACAACAACAAACTCTCTATGTCCACTAGTCTTATTTTGTGCCCAGTTCATCAAATCATAGCCATTGACAAAGTTTCCAGATGTATTGAAGTAGAATGTCTGATTGTCCAGAGTAAAGTTGACCTGTTTCAGTTCATTGAGAAGCTATAAAAATAAATAACAGGACACTATATAAATCATTTCATTTGTACATAATTGGATTGGACTGCATATTATACCTATCAATCATTAGTCATATTAACTTTATCCATGTAGAGCTTACCTCATATGGGGGGAAATCTTTGTTCCCTGGACAGGTAGTCTGGTTACATTTTAAAATCTTCTTTAGGGAATGAGCAATTGATAGCACAGCCAATCGGTCAGCATAAACCTGGTTAATATCCACCACTTTTGTTAAGTAGTCTTTGTCATTCCCAAACTTTTGGTATTCTTCTATGAACTCATTCTGAGTACCCAGGGCGATGGCAAGATTTTGTAGATACTCATTAAATCCAGGGTTAGGGCCTGTAATAAAACTGATACCAAATACATCTCCGATGTTGTTGATGCCATTCATGTCACTGATATTACGCGACACTGACCAGGCATCACTGGCTATCCAAGTGCGTGATATATTCTGCTTGATCACCTCGGTGAAGAGTTTGTACACAAGTTCTTCTCTTAAGATGATTAACACAACTTCTGCTGTGGAGTTTTGGATGGTTTGGACCACTTTTTGGATCATATTATCAATGTCCTTAAAATCTAGGTAGTAAGGCAATGTTTCTATAAAGGCAGTGCAAACATTCTCATTTTCTGCATTATCCAGGAAGCCTTGGAGTGCATTTTTGCCATAATCATCATCCCCATGAATGACACCAACCCAGTCCCACTCAAAGTATGACATGAGTTTGGCCAAGGCTTTCATCTGGTGGCTATCACTGGGTATGGTGCGGAGGAAGGAAGGGTAGCGCAGGCGGTCACTCAATGCTTCTGCAGAGGAACTTGCGCTGATCTGTTTACACACACACAAAAAAAGGTAGTTGGAGCTTAGTGGTTAAGGTTCAGTGCTGGTTAGAAAAGGGCTCTGAGCTCAATTCTTATTTCTAGAACTTCCCATGTTTGGCCCTGCTTTATGCTGTTTTTTTTATTTATTTTATTTATTTAAGTTCACCAAAACTCATAGATTCAGTGTTATATCTTTAAGCAAGACTTTTAATATTTAATTGCTTATTTCAACGCTGAATAAAAATCAGTCCAATAAATAAATCTAAATTTACATTTAGGTTTTAATAGCTATTTTTCATATTCATGCATTTGGATATAGATCTAATATGTCTAATACAGTGTGTCTAATATGTATGTACACTGCAATTCATTTCATTTTTACTTGCCCTTTTTTAATTTGATAAACTCGCCATATATGTGCTTCCCATAAGATATTGTTGTGCAAAGCAATACAAGATCTGTATTTGCATGCAACATTGATCAGTTGAAAAAGACATTGGTTGCAATAATTTCACAAACCAAAGGAAAACAACAATTAGTTATTTCTGTACTGACATGACAATATTGTTAAGAAGTTAGGCTGAATTTCTTCCCTAAACAAAAACGCAAAATATATAAAAAATAAATAATAATAATAAAAGTTTGTTTTTATTTTGGCATATGTTAACCGACATGCCAATGTTGTAATTAATTGTATTCAATTCACTAAGGGGAAAAAAGAGGCTGGTGAGGGGGTGTTTACAGCTCTTATAATGTACATAATTATTATAAAATTCATTAATTAATACAAATTGCAATCACTGTAATCAAATTGCTTTGGTAGAAGAAGAATGAAAAACTATTATTAAAAAAAAATAAATCTTCAATGTGGTATCGGGATCACACCTTCCTATTGTAAATTATTGTCTATAACAGCACACTCTGTCATGGTTTACTTATTACTGTGCTATATATCTCACCTGTGGCACCATGTAGAGGCTCAGAAGTCGAGCCACACTGATTGACACCTCGGAGTAACGTGCTCCAATGATAGCCTTTACTCTGGGGGTTTGATTGAGCCCACACCGACCAGGTTCAGAGTTGTTTAACGCCAACAGGTGCTCTGTGCTCTGTATGGCTTTTGAAGCATGACAACAAGTGTCACATATGTGGTAACCAATGCGTACACCCGGCAGGAAGCTGGAGTTATTAATGGTTTCAATGGTGTAGATGAAAGTAAGCATCCGTACAAATGATCCAGAATTAAATCTGTAAGAAAAGAGAAGTAAGGCAATAAGATAAATATAACACAGACTTTACCTTTAAAAATAGTTTACCATTTAATAGAATGGTTTTCATATTTATACAATATGTTTTCATATTTGTTATTTGTAGTAGTAAAGAAAATACTAAACATATAGTAGAGATGCAATGATTAAAACACACTGTACAAATGACAACACAAATAACTTACCCTGAGCAGTTGTAAATATCTGGTGCTCCTCGTGAATATAGATTCTCCACTTTAGAAAAAATGGAACTGAGCATTCCTATCTGTATGTCTCCCAAAGCCCAGGCTCCACATTTATACAATTCATACTCGCAATCATGTCCAAAACCCAATGATAAAACAGTGCATAAAAGCACTGTGTAAATCCACAGCAACATGTCAGACCATATGATTCAGATCACATCCAGCGCTATGGTTTGCACTAGCACCAGACGAGAGAACAAGAATGAACTAGTTGTGAAAATTGGCAGCCTTCTGGTTTTTATCTGACACACACACACACACACACACACACAAAAAAAATAATCATGTGCTTTACAACACCTTTTAAGCAGTTGCATAGAAAAGAAAGAATGAGAGGCCACATTTGCTGTAATACATTGAATGTCATATTATACTTCCTTGACAGAAACCAGTTTTTTATGTCGCAATGCCTGGGCAGAAGAACCAAAAATACACAAACATATGGATATATTTTTACTTCTGAGAAGTTATAGAAATATATGAACATTTTTTATTTGGAAAGCCTGGTTAATTATTATTAACCATAATCTTGGTTTCACCATGTAGTAAGTATAGTAAATTAATTATCATGAACAAATTGTGTTAATTGAGTACAATTTGAGAAAAAGTTTTGAGTAAAAAGGCATTTTTGCAATCATAAATGGAGACTACAATGCAAAAAAAAAATCTTAGCAATTAACATATATTGACTTTAGTTAAATTTATCTAGTATGTCCTATTATAAGGTTACAATAAACCAAATACACAGATCAGCCATAACATTGACAGGTGAAGTGAATAACATTGATTATATCATTACAATGGCACCTTCCTCATACCAGGAAGAAGATGGCCTGGTCTAATGAATCACATTTTCTTTAGCAGATGGGGATGGCCGTGTGCATGTGCATAGCTTACCTGGGAAAAGATGGCACCAGGATGCACTATGGGAAGAAAGAAATCCAGTGTAGAAATTGTGAAGCTGTGGACAAGGTTCTGCTTGGAAACCTTGTGTCCTGGCATTCATGTGGATGTGGATGTTTGACATGTACCACCTACCTAAACATTGTTACAGACCATGTACCATGCAGTGGACTTTTTCATAATAATGTGCTCTGCTACACTGCAAAAATTGTTCAGGAATGATTTGAGAAACATAACAATGAATTGAAGCTGTTCACTTGTTCACTCCAAATTCCCGAGATCTCAATCCGATCATCTGTGGGATATGCTGGACAAATAAGTCAGATCCATGGAGGTCCCCTCTCGCAACTTATAGGACTTAAAGGATCTGTGTTTAACGTCTTGGTGCTAGACACCACAGCACACCTTAAGATGGGTCAGATTTGTTTTGGTGGCACACGGGACCTACATAATATTAGGCACATAGTTTTAATGTTATGGCTGATCGGTGTATATGATTATTCAACATATTTCTAGACATTTTTACTATTTTCAGGCTTTAAGGTTTCGTATTTTGTATTGTCAGATAATTTTGCTTCTTTCCAAAAATACATTTTAATAAGTTTAACATTACCAAAATGATCTTATAATAAAAAAAGACTACAGTATTCCACACTAAGTTTGAAAATTGTAAAATAAATAAATAAACACATAAACAAATAAATAAAATGCCTAGAAATCTGGTAGACAGAAATGTTATAATAGAAAAGACTAGATCAATTTGACTATATTCAAGATTTCCATTTGCTAAGATGTCATTGTTTTTGTGTAATCAAATGCTCTTAAAAACCACCTAGTGCTTAAATACAACAGGAAGATACATTCATGTAAAATAGATTGTGTGTTTCAGTATGTGTTGGAGAGAGAGAAAGAGGAGGCCATAAGATGTTTATCTAAGTTCATACCAAGATATGGTTATGATAGAAGTGTAAGGAAGTGGCAAAAAATTCCCAAATTTCCCAAATGCTTTAAGTAAATAGTCTGGTAAAATGCTGATGTACCGCTTCAAATTTTTCACTCAATCTAAAATAAACATTTGTAAACTCTTAAATTTATTTACAAGTGCAAGAAAGATTCAGAAAAGAAATGGATGTCTGCCTCAAACCAGATTTTAGTTACTGATGTCAAATGGAAACACATTAGCTAAGGCTAACAAACAATAGCTTTATTACTAATCTCTTAAATGTTAGCAAACACGATAACTCTGACAATAAAAATTAGATTAATGATAATAACTAGTCATCACAATACAAACATACATGATAATGTGTACATAGTAGCAGATACAGCAGATTACAATTATTTTAATTAGGTCTCATTTTTATTTGGACATATGTGATAATCTGATGCTAAAAAGTAACTGATGACTTTAGAAATATATGATTATTGAGAAATGTAGTGCTGTGAAGTAAATGTTTCTTTCTTAGAAATGTAAAGTAGCATGTAACTCTACAATTATTTATATAATTATAGATAATTATACACTAGAACTAATTACAGTAACAGCCCTGTTTTGTCTGGTCAAACCGGCTGGTAAAGTATTCTCCAGTTAACTTGTTTTGAGCTTTCCAGTTAACTTGCTCTTGAGTAATTTTATTCAGAACACACCAACTTCAGCAGAAGTAACTCAGAAACTGACTGAAATGGTTTCCTTTCTCCTAGCTGTCAAATATGGTCCATTTGGGTGGCAGGTGGTAGCTGGTCAAACCAAGATGAATTGTTTTTTTCATTCGAAGGAAAGTCATTTTACTGATGCAGCTGTATGCTAATCAGAGGATGATATGTGACTTATCAGTCCTGATAAGTTGACTGAACGTAGACAGAGGGATGTCTTTCAAGTGGCAAACAAGCTGGCCAAAGTCAAAAAGAAACAAAAACCTATTAAGAATGTATTTATTCTTTTACGAGTGAAACAGGGTAGATTTATAAATCAGCTCTCCTTAGGAGTCCAGAAGTATATTGAAAGTTGAATGGTAAATGGTGTAATAGCAACTGAATGTAAAGTGCTCTGGGTGTAATGATTAGGCAATCAAGTTTGCAGTATTTTGTGTGTAATAAAATGCATGTACTGTAATACAATGTTAATGATAAGAAATGGTTGCTATTGGGCCTTAACTTTAAGTAGTAGTTTACGGGATTGAAAGTATATGTCATATTTCAGAGGTATTCCAGTCTGAATAGTAGGAATAAATGTAAAGGTAATAGCTGATCAACTCAGTATGCGGTATAATATTTTTTCTGCTTAAATTCATGTACGTTTTGCTTAATTAGCGTAAAACCTTGGTCTGGTAAGATATAAAGTAACTGAACAGCTATTTATCCCATAACAAAATACACAACTTAAATGGATGTATTTAATTCACACCTCAGGGGTTCGGTGTTAGAGTTTGCATGCTCTCACTGTGTTTAGTACCTCCAGGTACTCCGTTTTCCTCACTGAGTCCTAAGACATGTGTGTAGGCTGATTACCGAAAATTTGGAATTGCCAGTGTGTGAATATGTGTGCGATTGTGCCCTGCAGTGGACCCAGGGTGTCACCCGCTTTGTGCCCTGTGTTCCCAGGGATAGGCTCCAGGGTCCTCTGCAGCCCTGTGTAGGATAAGCTGTACAGAAGATGGATGGATGTTACAAGAAAAAACTTAGTTGCAAGTTTAGAGTCATATGGAAAGATGACGTGAATAAAGACATGAAACATGTTATGGCACATAGGCATACACTACATCCATCTAAAGACATAAAGCATTACAATCAAAGGTTTCATAGGATGAGTTTAGCCATCTTGTCAGACAGATGTACCCCTATAACGAAGACAAGGACTCTGATGTGATTATGGGCTATTTCGTGTCCACGGTAACATGCTTTTAAGGCTTTTCCATTCACTGGAGGGCCTGTCCACTGACAGCTGGCTTTATTATTGTAATACCACTGTATAATCACATTTATTCTCGTAACTTTCATACTTTATTCTTGAAATATAATGGGTTTCTGCCAAACATTGAGGAATGATGATTTAATTCTTTTAATATCAGAATCTGTGACATCATTTCTCAGAATGTTAATTTATTGTTAAAGTCATGTATTTATTCATATATTTGTTTTTCAATTGTACTAAAACAACATGGTAACAGAGAGAGTACATTAAAAACAATAGAAAAGTGTGTCTGAATATGTAAAGTAGGAAACAAGGAACAGGTGACAATCAGTTGGAAGTGTGAGCATTAATGGGAATAGGACATAGTGGCCCGGAAGAAAAGTGGAATGCAAACAAGTAAGACCACTGTCTAAATATGTTGACAAAGACAAAAATCAACATAGGCAAACTGTTACGTCATGACCAGCAGATGGCACTGTAGCTCGGCTCCGGATGAGTCACGTGACATTGTTTTGGTTCGCACACTTCGTGCTTGAGTATTGGGGTTTTGTTTGTGAATGTGTTTGATCTGCCTCAGGTGTCCATGATTATGTTTAAAGTGATTATGTTGACTATTTAAAGCCCTCATGGTCCTGTTCCCTGCATCGATTCTAGTTTCATGTTTATTCATTACTCCCGTAAGAGACTGCGTTCCCTGTGTTTTGTTTGTGTGATTAATAAAGACCTTTACCTGCACCTGCATCCGCCTCCAGTCTACGATCCGTTACATAAACCATGACCCTCTCATAAATGAATCAAATTCATGCATTAGATATATAGTTGAGGTCATAAGTTATAGTAAATTATAGTTATGATTGTTATTATGAGAGATTATCATATGACCTCAACTGTATCTGCTTTTTTGAACATCCCATTCCAGATTTAGCCTCCTTTGCTGTTAGAATAATCACCAACTTTATTTTTAGATTTTAGAATATGCCTGTGGGGATTTTCTCATTCAGGTCAGGGTTCTGTGCAGGACACGCAAGTTCTTCCACTCCAGCATTGTCAAACCATGCCTCCATCGAGCTTGCTTTGTGGACAGGGGCATTGTCATGCTGGAACAGGTTTAGGCCTCATGGTTCCAGTGGGAGCGTATCTATGTTCCCAGGGTCCTATTTTTGCCAGATTAATATTGCACATATATCACAGATGGTGATTTACAGCAGAAGTTAGGCTTCAGCACAAGTGAGAGCTGGGACATATTCATACTTCAATTTTTGTTCCTTTCATGACCGTTTACTGTGTTTCATAGTCTACAGTAGGGCTTTTCTTCAGTTTAGTGTATATATTTCACTTTTGTTCAAGCATGGAGTTGAACTGTATAAATGTATGAATGTATGAAGACTAACATCTATTTTTAGAGAATCACGTGCAACATGGGCAACCTAGTTAACTTTCCAAGTTCATAACTTTCATAAATTTAATAATAATGTATGCTGTTATTCATTTAAACATGTCTTTGGTGTTTAAAGTTAAGTGATGATAAAGTTAATAGGGCCCTGGGAAAATGAGTCCTGACGACATAAGATGCATCAAATGTTCGACAACCGGAATTATTCGAAAGTGCTTTTTTTAATTTTATTTATTTTTTTACTTTTTCTATTTTCGGCCGAATAATTTTGGCTACCGAACATCTGGTGCATCCCTAGTTGTCAGGATTCATTTTCCCAGGGCCCTATTAACTTTATTACCATTTAAGTGACAAGACAGAATAAATTTTACCGAATAATGACGTTTTTGATGCCACGATCAAATAGCAACCAGTGTAGAGTGTTAGGCATGTACGCTTTATAAATGTAGCAAACAGCTGGCAGTGTGGAAACATTTTAAAGTGTCTGAAAAAGGCGCAAAAAACGGCCGTTAGCAGACACTGTTCTGCTGAATTGTCTAGAGGGGGTGCATCTGCAAAAACTTACAGCACTACAAGTTTAATTTAGCATTTAAAATCAAGACACACCGAACAGCATGAAGGGTACAAGAAAGATACACAGCAGCAGTAGTAGCGGCGAAAATTAAAGTTCCTCCTCCCAGTCCCAGCGCACTCATTCCATCTATGGCTGTCTACGTTACGTTCTTTCAGCAATCAGGTATAGGCCTATTATAGGCTATTCAAGTAAATTCTCTTTTATTATGCACCCTTTTATGTTATGCACTGCAATCAAATACCTATGATGGATGTATTCATTTAATTACCTCTTTGAAGAAGCTGATCAACTGCTATCCTTGATTATAGCTATATACAACTATCCGCACGGTGGCTTAGTGGTTAGCACGTTCGCCTCACACCTCCAGGGTCCTGGGTTTGATTCCCGCTGGGGCCATGTG
>JAOUWY010000002.1:23392068-23408379 GCA_025728095.1 Prietella phreatophila
TAAATCTACCATTAAAATTATAGACTGATCATTTCTTTGTTAGTGGGCAAACATACAAAATCAGCAGGGGATCAAATGCTTTTTTTTTTTTACCTCACTGTATATGTTCCAACAGGACAATGAGCTAAAACACTGGGCAAAAACTACAAATGAATGGCTTGAAAAACTAACAAGCTCAGAAAATCTGTGGCATGACCTGAAAACTGCTGTCCACCAACATTCGCCATCTAAATTTGGCCGAGCTGATGAAAATTTGCATTGAGGAATGAAAGACAGGTGAGACAACTTAAAATCTGTAATTGCTTCAGAAAGATAATTCACACTTATGGGGTGAATGCTTAGCAAGTAAATAATATAAGACCTCATGAGGAAAGAGAAATATCAGGGTATAAATACACAAACTAATCAAGGGCTAAAATAAGAACAGGCACACACATTAGGAAAAAGACAAATGATGTAACAAGGATGGAGACAGAAACTAAATAAATAAAAAGCAACTGTGTGAAGCACTTGCAGCACTGGGAAATGTATGCTAATGTAGAATTCATGACACTGTTTAGAAATGTAGTTCTTACTCAAGATGCACACTGAACTATCTACTATATTAGATCACTTAATAACCTAAAACTGTTGCATAATCAATATCCATAACCATGTTCATTTCTGTGCCAAGCCTAACCCTGTTTGAATTTCTGCATGATACCTGTACTCATGTGAGGGCCCATTCTTGTCACTTGCTTTAGGTGAGATAAATGTTACTTATATTCATCTGTAATTGTAGCATTGATTTGCTTTTCTGAGCTTTTATTGAATCATGCATGACTGAGATTTAACACCATTGTTCTGAGCCTTGTTCCTTCTCCTCACTGCCCTTTCTAGTTTTCTATTAACTTACTGTCGCACAACTATTCATCAGTTCTGTTCTGTAATTTTGCAGATGTTGAGAGGTGAGATGTAGTCTTTTTCAGTTATTTTAATTCTTTCATTTGTGGAAAGATGATTGTTTCTGCACTGTGGAGGTGAAGTGATTTTATCCACACCTTAGAGGTTTGAGGTTGTTTTGTTTTTGTTTTTTTCTTTGGACTGCTGAATTGTGGTTATTTTTCTTTTTCAGAGTGCAGTTGTTTTGTTCTGTCAGCATGGTTGAGACTGATTGCTAAGAACAGTGTTGTTTGTTGCATTCTGTCCCCTGAGTTATCCCACTTGTTTAATTTCGCTTTAATTTGCTTCCCTTATGGCATGCAAAGAAGCCAAATGGCTTCTTGAAAGAATGGAAAAGTGAGCAGACGTTGTCTCTAAAGGCAGTGCTGAAAAAAATAATTGACTCAGCTGTTTGTTTTTATTGGAATTTGAAGTGAGCAAAACAAAGGGTGGTGTCAATGGAAATATATTAATTTAGTACCCACAGTGTGACTTTGAGATTGGTTTTAAGTGTGTACATTAATACCACCAAAGGGCAGGTATTAGTGTAAATTTGTGATATTAATTATTTACTAAAAATTATTAGTGTCATGACTGATTCGTACCACAGCAAAGTCTTTATATTCTATATCTAGTTTCAGTGATACTAACATTTACATGAAGCCTGGTAAAAGACTTTCATTATCAAACCTCATGTGAACAGGATACATTAGTGTCTACATTCCTTTATTTTATTTTCACCTTATATTTCATGTTTGAACAGTTATTTGATATCTCTCCATCTTCAATCTCGGTTATACTTGACTCTGTTTCTACACTGTGAAGGTGCAGGGATTTCATTCACACCTTAAAGGTTTGAGGTTAGTTTTTTTTACTCCTGAATTGTGGTCATTTTTCACTTTCCACATGCAGGATGGTTGAAACTGATTAGTAAGAAGAGCACTGTTTGCTGCATTCTGTCCTCCTTAAATTGTCCCACTTAATTTTAATGAATTAGATAATTGTAGTTCATTTTGCTTTTAATTGCTTTCCTTACTGAATGCAAAGAAACCAAATGCTTTCTTAAATAAAGAAATAAAAAAAAGTAAAACTGAGTAGACTTCATCTCTAAAGGCACCAATGATAAAAATAATTGGCCTAGCTCTCCACCTTTCTTTTCCATCTGGTATTAACAATATGAAAATTGTCTTAACTGGCTGTATTATAACTTTAACTTTAGACTGGAGTGGACCTTATTCTTTATGCCATAAGTGTTCTGTAATTAATGCTGTTTAAAGGCCATCTAAATCTCCAAAGGAGGCATGAGTTCTACAGGCTACATTTAGTTCATGAAATGTGAAATAGATTCTATTTGGAATTGTCTATTTCACATGAGGACTATAGCACATCTTATATGTTTTGCTTGTTTCCCCCCCCCAAATTTGGGGTTGCTTCTTTGGAAAGGTGCAAAACAAAGGATGGTCACCAGGAAATTTACCACACACAATGCAGTTTGTTAAATCCAAAAGTCAAAGTGGATGCTTTCACGTATGCAATGTTTAGTCCATTTTAATTGAACCCTGGTACATTTTCCTCTTTGGTGCGGTTCGTTTGTGCAGGTGAGAACACGGCAATTGGATTCGGGTGCAGATCAAAACAACCAGTCCTGGACCATCTCCATCTCTGTGGAGATGGCTTTGGTATGGTTCCAATCTATAGAGCAGTTGGATTGCCGTGAGAGCAATTAGATTCCGAATCAGCCGAAATACAGGAAGTGAACTAAACATGCTGTCTGTTTGGCTTGCAGATGACATTTTTCTGTAGACGTGAAGTGCAAGACTGAGGTGCAAGCCGCAAACTCAAAGAGCAGAGCTAAGTGCTGCGGAAATACGATGTGCTCTAAAGATTTAGAGTGACAAGCAAAAAGAGTAAATAAAAAGTGGATGCGATACACGTGTTATAAATTTATATGTAAATTCTACAACCCCTGGCAAAAATGATGGAATCACCACACTTTGAGGATGCTTACCCTTGGACCTTGTTTTAATTAATTGCATATTCTTTCCCAATCAAGTAGAGGAAAAGATTATGCAACCACTCAGTGTTGAGGAAAAAATTATGGAATCAGCAACTACAACAACAACAAAAAAATCACAATTAGTACTTTGTTGCTTCTCCTCAGGCTTTTATGACAGCCTTCACTAATGAAAAACAATATTCTCCATCAAGTTGGTTCCAACTTTCTCAAATAGAGGTTGACAGATCAGCTTTACAGAATGGAGCCTTGTCGTGGACCAATTTTTTTTAAATTTCATATCATAAATGAGTGGGGAAATTTCATTGTTTTCTTTAAGCAGTCATCTTAATGTTTCATTATATTAGCACCAGACAAAAGTTCTAGCATCATATCTTTAGTCAATGCAGATTTGTGATTCGTCACTTAATACCACTTTCATCCAAACATCCATGCTCCATGATTGCGTCTCTTTAGCCCACTATAACCTTGTTTTCTTCTGTTTAGGTGTTAGTGCTGGTTTTCAATTTGTGACCTTTTGTAACCTTCCCATTTTGTTTATACTTGCACCAAATTTTAGACATAGCTGAGTGAGAACAACCAACATCTTTTGCCACACTCCATGTTGGATTTCCTTCTTGGAGGAGTTTTATAATCTTTTTTAATGTTTCAGTTGACAACTCTCCTGTTGAGGCCATGCTTCCTCTCAAAAAGTCCATGGTTGAGGTCTGTAAGCACTCTCTTTTAACTGCAGACTAATTAGCATTTTTAGACTTGTGCTGGTATTTGTTTTAGAAATGCAAGTTACAATGGTGATTCCATATTTTTTCCTCTGCATGATCTGGAAAAGTATATGCTGTTAATTAAACAAATTTCATTTAACTTGCTTGAGCTATGTTTCACAAAGGGAGAATTTGCAACTATTAAACAAAAATTGTTTTGTGTCATATCTGTGCTTTGTTTATTTTCTACGAAGTAAAAAAACAAACAAAAATAAAACAGGTGAACATCCTCTAAGTGTAGTGACTCCATACTTTTTGGCAGGGGTTGAAGTAATTATATAATTACCTAGTCATGTACTGAGTGTGGCTCCATGTTCTCCAAAGGTTTGTTTAATTTAATGAATTGTGTTTGAAGTTTGGTCAGTTATTTTGGGGTAGATTGACAGCATTAAAGTAACTAACATGCCTCAGCCAGCCATTACTTTCTGCACTGCACAATTCTGTGTTATATTTATGGTTTATATAACCTTGCACTACTCAAACCTTGGAGATTTGAAATATCAGAATGTGCATGTGTGTAGGTTTTTGTGGGTGATTTATTTTAATTTTATTTCTTTTTTCTTTTTTTATACCAAGACTTGTCAATAAAGCTTGTGGCCATTTTCCCTACCCTTTGCTATTTTAACTGTAGCTTGTGAACTATACATATTCTAAACTATTTTTATTATTGTCACCCTTTTTTTCTTTTTATCTGAACCATCATCTCTCTTTTTTTTTTCAGGTGCTCTGTCACGTAGCTGTTCCACGTCATCCTCCTCTCTAGACTCCAGAAATGTCCTCTACCCAGCAATTCCAGCACCTCGACAGAGACGTCCCCTTCGTCCTCGGCAGGAACTAACACCTCCAAACTCCAGATCTACTCCGCCACCATCCTCGCAGTGTGGTACTGTCATGCACATGCTTATCTCTGCTTCTGGAAACCAGCTAGGAGTGTGTTAGTAATTACAGATAAGGCTCATGAGCATGGCTTATCTACAGCAGTGCAAAGTGTCCTGAGTAGATTTGTGATTTAGGCATTTACCCACATGAATTGCCCAGATGGATCAGTCCATTTACATAAGCACAGTGATAATTACTGGTGCCACTGCGATTATGGTGTTATTAATGATTGAAAATAATGTTTGTTGATAACAGAGAATGCGGATGCTGTTTGACGTTGGTTGAACGATGATTGCAGCATTAATGATGTCTTTGTAGTGGAGTGAGAATTTTATGATTATGTGATGGATGAAGATGAGCTCTGGATGTGTCTTTTTAGGCTTGGCACGTAGCAGAACTCCTTCAGCTTGCAGCTCAATAACAGATGTTCCCATGTTGCGATTGGGAGAGCGAGTTCTCGTGATCGGTCAGAGGACGGGAGTTGTCCGATTTTATGGCAAGACCAGCTTTGCCCCAGGTAGAAAAAAAGCATCTCAGAATGTATAGTATACTGAGACTCGGCAAACAGACCAGTAGGGATGAAAAGGCTCCAGCTAAAATGTTCTTCAGTTTCAGCTAAAATGTTCTTCAGTATGTGGGGAAATCTACAGTATTTAATACTCTGCAAGCTTACAACAGAGGATTTTCTTTGGGAAAGTATGCAAGGTTCCTCTTTAGGAAGCTATAAATTTGAGGTTAGATTTCTCTCATTTTCTTAAAAGGAGACTCTTACAAAAATGCATGAGCAAATAAACGCTTGCCAGAAATGAAAAACATTTATTTATTTTTTTATATAAATATAAACTTTGGGCTCCTTGTAGTTTGAATTAATAATGCATTTTTAACAAAAGATTGCCCAAAAAAACCAGAACAAAAATAGAATAAAAATATAACATGACAACGTGAATACAAACAACCTAATAGGAATAAACAATGCCTTCTTGAAAGCATCAGTATTTTAAGGCCTTCTGAGAATGTCCAGGATTTATATCTACTATTTTAAAATTATTTTCTCCTTATACCAAGTGCAATCGATTGGCAAAACACATTTGGTGTTTAAAGTATTGTTCAAGCTGCATGGCTAAATCACTGACCTTAAACCATGTCAAGTTTGAAATCATTTTAAATGGACTTTATTTTTGCTTCTGAATGCCACAGTGCTAAAAATGGGACGAAATATAGCAGAGGTAAGAAACGGCAGAAGTTAAAGCCCGAATAACTTTCTTCCTCAAGTAGGAAGCATCACTCTAGTAGGAGGTGTGGGCCAAAGTTTTAAAGCAAAACACAGGGTTGAAAGTGATGAAAGCGATTCAGATGATAATTATGGAATCTCTAAAGGGCCATGGATAGAAATATTTGCTTTATTTTCCAGTGATAAGCTTATCATCTGCCTATTAATTGGAGCGATAGAGCTTTTTATTCTTGGAATTTTCACAGCCTTCGATAGACTAGTGAAAGAAATTATCATTATATTTGCCCAAAACAGCTAAAAGAGAAACCGAATGAATTTGATGCAATTTAAAAGTGATGTTTATCCCATATTTATACAATCGAAGAGATAAAGTCATGCGTGTCCAATCTTATTTGCAAAAAGTGTGTTTGGCTACAGGTTTTCATTCCTGACGAATAGGAGCCACACCTAGTGGTCACAACTAAAGACCAAGTTACCGTAAGTTGATTAATCAAACAGAATCAGATGACTCCTGCTTGCTTGGAATGAAAGCCAGCAGCCACATTTGCCCACATTTGCAGATAAAAGTGAAAACCCCCTGCAATAACCCATGAGAGAGACGTGATGCCAAAGGCGTGTACCTACATTCTGCAGACTGATAGTACATGTCTCTCTCTCAGCACCAGAAATATTTTCCTCATGCCTCTCTGCAGAGAGTATTGACAATGCTGCTCTTATGCGCTTACTTAACTGCTAAATCAAGATCATATTTATTCCATTATTAAATTCCATAATTTAAATTTTTTTACTTTATTTAAATTTGCTATGTTCTTTCTGGAACAAGTTTGTCTTTCATTAGGAGAGTGAGCACAAACAAATTTATCCTACATGCTCACAAAACTTTTTGTATTTTAACTGTAAGGTTTTTAGTGCCACAACACCACCTAGAGTCATCAGCAAGGTGGAATAAGTTACAGGTTTGTTGAGCACGGTGTCCCTAAATGAGTAATCGCTAAGACAGGCAGGGAAGCACAGCTGGGCTTTTTGCAACTGTGAAAAAATATTAATAATATGCATGAATTTGCATAAACTTTAGAAAGATACAAAGAATAAAAGAAACCAATAGGGCCAACAAAGTAATGTAATGCATTCCCTTTCTATTTTCAAGGGTTAGATAGACTGACAAACTGGACAGCCAAAACAATCTTAAACATATACCCTGGTTGTATTTGGACTGTTAAGTATTTGATGAAACAATATACAAGCTTCCTCATGGAAGTAGATAGCTTGTATTAAAAACTGTCAGGTGAGATTATGTACAGTATACAGTATAAATAATCAGTTTTCTAAACTGCAGCTTATACTCCTCTGTTTCCAACTGTTTGAAGTGTAAGGTGTAAAACACTTTGGGGACTTGCTGTTATAGGAAAATAATCAGTGAATAGGTGGACTGATGCAGCCCAATGCAAAGTGGAGTCACTGTTCACCTGAAAATGTTTCCTCTTCCAATAGAAAGCATGTCCTAAAGTGTTTTATTCCTCTTATACTACAGGAATTTTCCAACAGTAACATTAAAAATAAACAAATAAATAAAATATTAAAGAATGACGCATCATTTTTTTATAGAAGTTTATAATTGTGTAATATTGTGGAATGTCTCTGAAACAAGTTAGTTCTTATAAATGATGAACAATTTAAACTACGAACAGAATAGCATAACTATAAACACTAAACAGTAATAAGCTATAAATTGTAAGAAATATAAACTATATTAATAGTATAATCTATAAATAGCATAAACTACACTATATGGACAAAGGTTTGTGCACACCTGACCATCCCAGCCATATGTGCTTCTTCCCTAAACCTTTGCCACAATTCTTGAAATACACACCTGTGTAGAATATCTTTGTATGCCATAGCATTACAATTTTTCTTCACTCGAAATAAGGGTCCCAATCCTGTTACAGCTTGACAATGTCCCTGTGCACAAAGTGAGCTCTATGAAGACAGGGTTTGCTGAAGTACGAGTGGAGTGTCCTGTACAGAGCCCTGACCTCAACCCAACTGAACACCTCTGGGATGAACTGGACTGAGGTCTCCTCGACCAACATCAGTGTCTGAGCTTTTGTGGCTGAATGGGCAAATCCCAAAAGCCACACTCCACAGTCTAATGAAAGGCCTTCCCAGAACAGTAGAGGTTATTATAACAGCAACAGGGGACTAAAACTGGAATGGGATGTTCAGAAGGCAAATATGGGTGTTATCATCAGGTGTCCACATACTTGTGGCCATATAGTGTATGAACAGCATAAAGTATGAACTCTAAATACTATAACCATAACAGTATAAACTATAAACACTAAACTATAAGCATCATAATCAATATAAACTATTAGCACTATGCAATATACTGTAAATAGTATAGCTATAAACAGTATAAACGCAACATTATAAACTATAAACAATATAAAGAGTATAAACTGTACACTATACAAGTGTAAACTATAAATTCTAAACAGAATAAGATATAAATAGTTTAAACTATAAACCATATAAACACTATAAAGGCCATACATGTCAGTTTACTGCTTTAGAAAATTAATCAACCCTCTGACCAATCAGAAAACAGAATTCACTGTGATCTGGTAATAGAATACATCACACTGGATATTGTATATTTAATGCATATATTATTATAGATATATAATTGTAAATAAATACATGTGCGGAATTTCTCATGTCATGCCATTGCAGCTTTACTACAAGAACCCTACAGGTTTTATGTTTGGACCACTTTTAGGAATATAAAATAGTCTCAATGCCATCTTATTGAATTGCAGGCCACATCACTGTTTTCGGTTCTTAGCAGCAGTTATTGCAGATAAGTGTTTACTCAGTGTAATTGGTGGCATAATGGAACAGGGCTATGACACTATCAGGAGCATAAAGCAACGCTGAAGAGCTATCATCTGTGTTCAATAGAGCTGTGAGATTATGAAAACCGCCTGGTGGAGTTAGAGGTTCAGCATGTGTTATTCAGTACCACTAGAAGGTTATCCACTCTAGTCCTGTTATCTCCACTTATTCTATGTTTTTACTTTATTCATGCCATCAAAATTCAATACAAATTCTCCATTCTAATTGGTCAGAATGTGCTGATTAAATTTCTAATAGCAAGGCTTGTACCTTTCCAGCTGCAAGGTTAATATTAATGTGTTCGTTACATAATTGTATCATATAATGTGTTATAATATTTGTTTCTATAGTAACACCTAATTTGCGCTTTAAAAATGTGCAATTGTGAATATGGTGAACTATGAGGAGCTGTTTATTTATCATTTATCGAAGGAGTTTCCAGTGTCAGCGCTTTATATCAGTTAGAGGTAAAGCAGACAAAAAATGGACTCGCATAAATGCTGCATTGATTAAAATTATATACCACAGTGCTGTTGAATTCTTAAATATGATTAGTGTTCACTCTTGATTAATTTTCTATAACAGCAGCTCTGACAATAATGTTGAGTGCAAGGCAAATAACAGGTTTATATTAAGGCACTCCAGCTAAACAGATTCAAAAAGCATGTAAGGAAGTTTTGGAATGAATCTCCAGTGTCAATGACGACGTTTACATGCACATCAGTATTCCAATATTAATTGAAATTTTGTGATTTTCTAATTAGTATTGAATCATATAAACACCTCAATCCAGATTCGGTATACTGATTCCCGAAATTCTAATTCCTTCCTCTTTTAATTGGAAATTTGTTGCATGTAAACACTTCATTCAGAGCATCCACTGAAAGGAGATATATGTGCACGCTGGGAAATAACAGCGGGAAAGGAAAAGCACATGTGTAGTTCGGCACACGTACAACAACCATGCATACAGGAATATTCCGATGCCTGTACGCATGACTGCAACCCGAATATAGACTTTAAACAGAATTTGGTGTGCATGGAAAAGTAATCCAAGTCTTTAGGACAAAGGACATTTCAGTTCCAACAGTAACATCACAAGCTGCAATTTTTGTATTATTAACATCAAAAGAGAGCAAGGAAAGGCCAGGGAGTGAATGACTGTTTACAGCTGCTCTAATTTAAGCGATAACAGTAAATAACTTGTTTTGAGAATGCTCCACAGCATTAAAAATAACCATAAATGAATAAAGTAAATAAAATATGATCACTTTCAAAAATATATAATTGTAATAGTTGGCACATTGCTGTGGAACAAGAGGAATAAAACACTTCCATACGTCTTGTTTATCAGTAACTTCACTTTGCATGACACCAACCTGATCTTGATTATTGTATGCGCTCTTATTACTTAATATAGGTGCTCACTTTACATTCGCTGTCCATAAATCTGTTAATTTACAAGTTTTTTTACACAAACTTCATTCTCTTGTTCTTCTTTCTTGCAGTCTCAAGGTGAGAATTTAAAGCTCTTTAAAGCTCCTTATCTAAACCTCTGTCCTTCGAGGTCATTTTATGCAATAGCACAGCAGGGTGATTGAAGCCGTGCAACACTCTGCACAGTATAAAGAAAAGTGGATTTAGTCTGTGTGGGCACGGTCAGGAATAAGCTGACTCAATCAACATATAAACTACTCGATAATGTCATCATTATGCTGTTTTATTCATGAGAATATATGCCTACATTATTTATTGGGCTTATATAACGTATAAACACTGGCAATCTAAGATCTTTGGAAAGTCCCAAAATGGCAAAATTGCTTCAGCAATATGTAATTAAGCCCTGCAGTTCAAAATTAAATTATGCAATGAATGTAAGGTATGATCTTATATGATTATTTAAATTTTTTTGCTGTTGTTGTGTTCTTATGTCACGTGTGTATTTATGTGGGTTTAGGAATTTGGCTTGGGATTGAACTGGATAAGCCCAGTGGGAAGAATGATGGCTCTGTCAGAGGGGTGAAGTATTTCAGCTGCCCACCTAAACATGGAGTATTTGCTTCACCTTCACGAGTGCAGCGGTATGTACATGAGTTCTCATATACACTCGTACATCTGAAGTATAGACGTTATTGCAGACCTCAACATTTACACATTTTAACATTGCTATGAGTTTGCACTAAAAGAGCACCCGCCACATTAAAAATGCTTTACAGGAGTTGATCAATATATGAATCCTGAATGACTGAGAGTTGCGTAAGTGTTTTGAGCTTTCCAATATTAGCGTTCATTACACAAAGCCCCGCCCCTTCCCCAAATCTCACAATTGTAAAATTTTGGCTGGTGCTCTCGCCTCAACTGAATTTCCAAATGTTTTGAGTTCATTTGTGAAATAAAACCTATCAATGACTGTGTTTACATGCACATCAAATTCTGTTTAAGGTTTATATTTGGGCTGGAGCCATGTTCCAAATACAATGTTTATATGCTTACAGACACTGGAATAGTCCTGTATACATGTTTGTTGTTAGTATGCCTGAGTTGCCATTCCTAAATACCTAGCCTACAGCTAAGTATCAGTTAGCACCCACAATTCCTTGCGGACTGAACATGCGAATACAGTGGAATTTCTGAAGAAGGTGTTTAATGCAACACATTTCTGATTAAAACAGGCATATCCTAGGGGTGGAAATAAAAAATTGGGAATATTGATATGCATGTAAACAAATGTTAGCTGAAATTATTTAAGTGTATAGTTCAAATCAGTTAAATATATTTATTTGGTATGCACATAAAAGAAAATGCCACTTTTGAAAGAAGAAAAAGGACCAAAATTTTAATTGGAAAAAACAAAGAAACAACAAAAAAAACTGTGCCTACAATGAAGTGTCAAATCTAATATTTTACAAAAAATGCTAGACAAACTTATAAAATGCTTAAGAATGCCCTCCATACACATTCAAGCGGTTTTAATTGTCCCTGCGCTTCTCCCGGACTACACATTGTTCTTCTTTGTGGGTTGACAGGTTTGTTATTGGTGTAAACCTACACTAAAAATCTCACCTCTTCTCTGTACTTGTATTGCTGTGTAACAGTGGTATGTCTTCTGCAGAAATTGAAATGCTCTCATGGGATATATTGGGGTGTGTCGTCGAATACATCGAACCATTCTGGCTTTTTGCAAGAGGAAAGTCAGATTTATGTTGCCGCTAATAGAAAAGTGGTTTTGATTTATGTAAAAGGCCTTTCCAGTATGCGTACTACTTTCGCTAATGCTGCATGGGATTTTCAGCTAGGCTTCAGAGAGCTGTTCTTCATCTAGATTTGTATATGCTGCATCTTCAGACTGGGTGTGTGACATTTAGAGTCAAAGCACCTAAAAGAAGCGCACAATCGGGAAAAATGTACCTGAAAATGTCATGGATAAGCAGGACTGTTTGCAGTTGAATACTCATTTCTTTTATGTCTTGGGGTGCCACCATGAGCTTTATCATTTACTGAGTTTGAATAAAACTAGTTTTGTTATTACCGTACCAGTCATATGTAAAATGCTCTACATTTGCTTGACTTCTACTGTGACTTTGACACTGCATTCATTTGTGATACACTGCTGAAAATAAAGGCTGTGGAATTAAAAAAAAAAAGACAAAAGCGGAATATAAGTATGTACAGAGGTGCTTGAAAGTTTGTGAACCCTTTAGAATTAGTTTTATATTTTTGCCTAAATATGACCTAAAACAACATCAGATTTTCACACAAGCCCTAAAAGTAGACAAAGAGAACCCAGTTAAACAAATAAGACAAAAATATTATACTTGGTTATTTAATTATTGAGGAAAATGGGCCATTATTACTTTTCTGTGAGGGGAGAAAAGTATGTGAACCTTTGTTTTCACTCTCTGGTGTGACCCTCTCATGCAGAAATAACTGTAACTAAACATTTCCAGCTAACTGTTGATCAGTCCTTCACATTGGCTTGGAGGAGTTTTAGCCCATTCCTCGGTATAGAACAGTTTCATGTCGGTGGGTTTCCTCACATCAACTCTTGCTTCACGTCCTTCCATAACATTTCTATTGGATTAAGGTCAGTGCATTGACTTGACCATTCCAAAGCATTTATTCTTCTTTAACCATTCTTTGGTAGAATGACTTGTGTGCTTAGAGTCCTTGTCTTGCTGCATGACCCGTTTTCTCTTGACATTCAGTTCAGTGACATATGTCCTGACATTGTCCTATAGAATTCACTGGTAAACTTCAGAATTCATTATTCCATCAATGATGGCAAGCCGTCCTGGACCAGATGAAGCAAAACAGTCCCAAACCATGATAATACTATGACCATGTTTCACAGATGGTGTGAGGTGGTTGTGCTGAAATGCAGTGTTTCCCCCTCCTTTTCTTCTCATTTAAACAAATTTCTATTTTGGTCTCATCCATCCACAAAATATTTTTCCAATAGCCTTATGGCTTATAATTATGGCTATTGTAAAAAGCGCTATACAAATAAAATTTAATTGAATTGTAATGTATTCCTCTTACACCACAACTTTTTTTTATTCATTAAATAATGACATACATTTTGTCCCTGAGTAGTTATGTTTAATGTTTTGGAATGTCTATGTAACAAGTTAGTTCCTCTTATCATGTATGCTGTAGCAGCAGTAGATGGTTGTTCCCTTACCATTTATTTTTTCTCTCCCTAGAAGTTGATGATAAAAAAAAAAAATGCAGCTTGTGATGTTACTGACAAATTGCAAAGCTGAAAACTTAAAGCTGCAGCTTTACATCTGACTGATACAAAGCACTGACACTGGAGACTCTTTCCAAAAACACTAAATTAACTATATCCTAACAAAAAACTTCACCATTTGGAGCGTCTGCAATATTAGAACATCTTAAAACCAGCTCGTTAATATAAACCTGGGATTTGTCTTGCAGCTGGAAATATTGCCTATGATAATATGATTGAATTAATCAATCAATCAGAAGCGAGAATTCAACACCGTTGGGTGTTGAATGAAATAATCCCTGCAGTATTCCTAGTCTTGTTTTGTGTGAAAGCAAAGTTCAGATCACTTCCTATGCACACTGCATAGCAATTCATGTTAATGGTTTTCTGTTTAGATCAAAATGTCTTTTTGTGTTTGTTTGTTTAGTTTTATTTCTTTTTCAGAGTGAGCAAGCATGTTCAAATACTCATCAAACTTTTGCATCTGATTTGTGACACAGATTTTATGACTTTCTGGCTGTGTAATGTCATACCTTAAATCCTGACAATGTTTTATTTGTGAACATGCTGCCAAATCTTTACTTAATACTCATTTATCATCCTTTCCATTTGTGCTGTTCTGTTTATTTTTCTTTTGGTCAATTTCCTGTATTTTTTCCATTTCCTCTTTTAGCAGCAACTCACCTCTTCCTTTCATCCCTCTCCCATCGGCTACTCATTTCTCCCCAGTTTTTTTTCTGTCAGGTTATCACTGCTCTTTTTTTTTGTTGCATATAGCCTGCTCGTCTCTCTGCAGGCCCCTGCTCACTGTTCAGCATCACTCACTCGCTTCACTTGCTGTAGAAGCCATCTCCAGCACCTCTGACCAATAACGCAATATTGTCAGAAGCGCTGTGATTTTTCCTAATTAACCCTGGGGGCAGTGGTGGAGATGGAGCAGCCAGCTAAGCACTTGCGAACTAATGGAGAGTGCTGATATTTTGAGCAGGAACCAACATCGGCAAGGCAGCCACTTCCGTTTCTATTCACTGGTTTTCATCTTGGCAGAGACTGATCACTTGCTGTTTAAGAAGCAGTCTGCTTTTTGGGGTTTTCCCTCCCTTTTGCAAACAAGAATAGACTGATCTTTTAACATTTCAACATGCACATAGGCTAATATCAGCACATAAGTATATAAATTATTTAGTCTTATTTGATCACAGTGCTGCCACTATTGGTTCATTGAGGAAGACTATTAACCCTGCTCAGTCATATGCTGTCCTGTTATAAGTCACTATGAAAAAAAAATGGACTCACCAAATGAATATATTTTAATTTATATTGTTTTATTTAGCTAGATATGCGGCTGTTTCTCAATTCTAAGAAAGTAAAAAACTTACTTGCGTTCTCGTGAAGACAGGTCTTGCCAGGCTACCTTGGAGGAATGAACTCAGAAGGACAGGAGGGCATAGAATGCATCTTTGTGAGAATTGAGATGTGCTGCGATTTCCAGTAGTGGGAAAAGACCATCGTCTATCTAAGTTATATGTTTCAGCTGGTTAATAGGTTTACTGATTACTGGCTGATTAACCAAAAGTTAATTAAGCATGATTTAATGTAGTGAGTTTGAAACTGCGACTTCACGTTAACTAAAAACTAAGCTAACGTAGTATGAGGTTAGTATGAGGTTGTTGAAAAGTCAAATTTATCCCTCATTAACCTACGCTAGCTTAATGAGGGATAAATTTGACTTTTCAACAACCTCATACATATCTAAATCTAAGTGATTTTTCAGAATCTTTCTTTTTAGATGGATATTTAGTTTATTGTCATTAATAACACATTAAAACTGTTATGGGTCAGGCTTCCGTCATCCACTGTTGTTTTGCCACAGTGACTTCTCAAGTCTGTATCCGATGCTCGATATCAAGAACACATCCAGGCAATTTCATGCGTCCCCAGTACTTGTGTTCTTGAGTATTGGAATTGACATTAGCCAGTGGATGATGATTTAGATCTAGTACACAAGGACGCAAGATAAGATAACACACATTGAGCAACAAATGCATGATGTGTGCATGTGTGTTTACAAAAAATATATATAAAACATAGGTTGTGTTTGTGCGAGAGATGTACAGTATGCACTTTTGTTTTCTGAAGTTAGTTATGTGTTCATTTAAAATTTGAAGAATTGATCTGAATTTCCGTGTTGAATTTACTGTGTTTTTGTTTTTGTTTCGATGATTCAGTAGGTGTTATGCTAAATTGTAGTTTTTCAGCTTCGTACATTGTTTTTAGTCATTTCCAGAGCACTGTTGAGAGCTGTTAAATATTTAGTTGCTAAAGTTTCCAGTTCTGAGAAATTATTGAGGATACCCTTGTGAAGGGTGACAATAAAATGTTCCTCTAGTTTGTAAATTTTCCTTTTGTTTTTTTTTGTTTGTTTGTTTGTTTGTTTGTTTTTTTACTAAAAGACAATATCTCTTAAAAATCACTACTTACATTTCTACAGCTGCAGATGCTACACTTTTGTTTACATTTATTCATTTAGCAGACGCTTTTATCCAAAGTGATTTACAAATGTCTGTTGAGTTCCATCATCGTGCTTCTCTGTTATGTATGTTATGTAGCATTGGGAAAATAACAGAATGTTTATTGGAGGCTATGATGTTTAATGAAAATGGTACTAATTGATATTGGACATGCACTTTGCTCCCAGGATCCATGGCTCTGTGGACTGCCTGTCAGACCTGTTCTTCTCCCGATACAATCACACCTTCACCGGTGAGCTAACGCTAGTGGCCTGACCTCTTTCCTCTTCTGGAACACGTGCTATAAACACCAAAGTGCTTTGAGAAATAATTACAGCAGTTGCATTGGGAACATAGAGTAATTGTGC
>JAOUWY010000002.1:23418353-23430888 GCA_025728095.1 Prietella phreatophila
TATATATACATACACATATATATACACATATATATATACATATATACGTATATATATATATATATATACACACACATATATATATACACATATATACATATATATATATATATATATATAAAATATGTTTCGCATTTTTAATGTAGGTAGATCGCCTTTGACTGGTCATGTTATAAGTAGCTCGCAAGCCAAAAAAGTGTGTGCACCCCTGCTCTAAGCCATGTCACACTGTAACATCTCAGTTGTCATTAATGTCAGACTGTACAACAGTCAATAATCCAGTCTAGAAGTTATGAAAACATGCATTAGTTTCTCAGCATTGTCTACAGTTTGCTTTTTTTTTATTTCAGCTATGTTTCCCAGATGATGATAAGCAGTTTTAGAGACGATAGCATGTAAGGTTACATCAAGGTTCTTAACTGAAGTTTTCAGTTTTGCATAAAAGCTGTCAAGCTCCGGGGCAAAACAACCTTACTGCAGACAGACTTGGTGCCCAACAGCAGAATTTCTGTTTTATTAGAAGGAAGTTCATATGCATATCCTCCGTATTGATGCAAACTTGAATCATTTGGAATATTGTTGTATTCTAGTAGTCCATAAAATAAGAGCACTGGATTTTGTTCTTCATAATGTTCACAAGTTGTGGAGTAGGGTGAAAAAGACTGGGGTACAATTACTTAACAGTTACAAGATCATTACTTTCCTTACTTCTACAGCTATTGAAAAAAATAACCTTCCATACCATACTTACCCGCCCTCCTGATTTCTGGGGAAATAGCCAAAAACCCCTGGTTTAATACTAAGAGTATGAAATTATGGAAACTGAATTTTAAACAACAAAATGACGGGGAAAAAACAGAGATGGGACAATGGGTCTAAACATTATTATTAAAAGATGTATGGCCCTGTTAAATATTTTTAAAATTAACCATTTATTGAATTCAATTGAACTGAAACAAAGAGACCAAAGAGCAATAATTAAATTTTCTGCAAAGATGGATACAGCTCTTGTATACACAAACGCTTCTTTCAGAAGCCACAGGTTAACTGAAAATAGATGGAATGTGAGAGATCAGTACCTCAATTCCTCTTTGAGTTAAATACACAAATTTACACCTCTTTCACAAGAGTAACACAAATCCTCGCAGTGTTCATACAACAGTAAAATTATTCACAGACATGACATTTTCCCTGACCACTTAATCCCTTTTCAAATACCAAGGCAACTGATTACCTTCCTGTTAATATATGCCAGGCGCCTTTAACATCAACCAATCTGCTAAACAGAAACCATTCACAATTCATTTATTTCATTAAATTTCAAGTCAGATGAAAACTGCTGTAGTTTAAAAGCTAACCAAATTCAAGAGTGAACAAAATGATGCATAAATGAGTGGAGCGGTTTGCCTTATGGAGCACACCCATTAATAATTTACACAGCTTCCAAATAATAAATTAACAAATGAATAAATAAACAAGCAGGCAAGCAAACATCAGCAAACTTGTTTTTCCCTGTGAATGTGATAAATGATGTGAGGGCATTTTGCAGGTAAAGTTCTTATGAGCGACTCCAGCACGATCTCTAAACCTTTAACCTCTTCAAAACTCCCAGTTCTCTCTCCATCTAATGACTTCATAAATATTAATATATTAAAACAGTCAGTCTCATCTCAGAAGTTGCTGGTAGTGACAAGCAAATGTTGGTCTTGCTCAGAAGCATGGTGGGGGAGGGGGGTGCATGGTGGTCGTGAGCTGAGGTGGGCACAAACGGATGGCACAGTGTTTCAAGCGGGCACTGAATAAAATAGTCTAGGAGTGAGGAGAAGATGGAGGGTTAAAGCACTGTGGCATTGTGCCCATCCATCTTAGGGAGCCTGGAGTCCTGAACTGTTCCCATTGTCACCAGCAGGGGACGGCTGTCCTCAGCGGTGCCAGTCTGGCCTAGTGAGATGGGTCTCTGCTGGTTGGCGAGGGCAAGAGGTGGCACGGCATTCTGGGGTCCAGACATTGATTCCAAAGGCAGACCCTGCTCCTGGTAGCCATACCCAATGTTGCCGCAAGGGAAGTGGCGCAGTCTGTAGAGTGGTACAGGAGGCAGGGCTGCTGAATCCAGCAGCAGTGGGGCAGGGGTAGGTTGCGGAGGAGGGGGCAAGAGAGGCCTGCACTTCCCCTGTTGCTGTTGCTGAATCTGAATTTGTTGTTGCTGCTGTATTTTTTGCTGCTGCTGGATCTGGATCTGTTGTTGTTGCTGTTGAAGTTTCTGCTGTTGCTGCTGCTGGATCTGTATCTTTTGCTGCTGCTGGATCTGCATCTGCTGTTGCTTGTGCTTGTGCTGCAGGCCCAGAGCATCATTGATACTCCCAGTCCTGCCAGAGAGCTCATGGCCTGGATTTCCTGCTTGCCTCTGAGCCTGGGCCCGCTGCCTCTTCTGTTGTTGCTGGAGAAACCATGAACCATATGTAGGATTCCACAAGTTGGTGGGCTTCCCATTACGGTTCTCCTTCTCACCTGTAGGGGCCTGAGCAAAACCCAGGTTGACATGGCCTCCATCCTGGGGAGCAGGTACAACAGAGGCAGACTTGCTGCAGGCTGGCAACGCAGATGCTGAGGACACTGGTGGATGGGAGTGTAGCAGGGAGGCAGTACCAGGTACAGGTTTGTTGTCAGATGAGCGAGCATTCATCAAGAGAGCCTCAGCAGCTCTCTTGGCCTCCTCTGAGCGGGTCTCAGTGGTAGAAGATGATGTTTCCTCTAGGCCCTGTGGGGCAGCTAGTAAAGAGGGTGCAGCAGGGTCATCTGGATGCATGGGCACGCGCTCTTCCTCCTCAGGCATCGGGCCATACTCAACAGGTAAAGGTACGTTTACCACATCTGGATCCTGAGAATGAGAAGGATAACACAAACAGGAAAAATACTAACTTTAACATATAGTTACTAAACATGAAATTACAAAACTTAAGACTTGCTCAAGTATTCTTTCAAGGCACTGGTGCATCTCCTCTATTTTGTTATTATTATTATTATTATTATTATTATTATTATTATGGCAATGGTAGGTGCATTGTCTTCCACAATGTAAGAAAGTATTTGTTTTAAATATTCTCACATATTCATGACTCAGTGTAGGTTTAACTCTAACTATCAATGTAGCCAGAGTCAGGACTCTATTACTAGTGCTGAGTATATTAGTTATTATAATTAAATTTTTTGCTATATTGTTCTCGATCATCCTACACTTTGTTTATTTTTTGTTCAAAAACAATGTGACTAACACTATAGTTACACAATTTGGTGCTGAAGAGACATCATAAGAACCACTACTGCACCTGCAAACAATAGTCAATCCGCTCGAGGATAGTGGAGAAGTTTGGCCTGTCTTCAGGTTGGTGTTGCCAGCTCTGCGTCATTATCCGATAGCTGTTACACACACACGAGCACGCGCACACACAAAAAAAGTTGACTCATTAAAATTTTGTGTTTTGTTTGTTTCTTCATTACTGGATTTTCTCCCTAACCAAGCCAGGCTATTTACTGTGTGGGTGATTGTCTTTGGATAGCTGAGAGCCAAACTAGAGTGAAAGGCACCCAACTGAGATTTGATTTAATCAAGCCTGTTTTTTTTTAACAGCTAATTACAATTTTCATTTTGGGTGCACACCTCTTTTCTCCATTGCATCCATTGCATGAAGACTGGAGGTGTTATTTGAAGGTTGATTACTTTCAATGTGGAACTTAAATCTGATCAGACAATTCTAAACATGCCTCTGTAGCTTTGTCCTATATTAGGTAAGACTGTGCATTATTAATTATGAATCAATGCCTCAGCTGATTAAGTTACAATTGTATACAAATAAGAGGATTGATGTGAAGAGAGTGAAGGGATGGTCACTCAAAAAAAGTACAAAAAAAACAAAAGATCCCAAATGTATTGCGTAATGGTAGCAAGATATTTGGATAGGATATGACATGGTTTACTTTTGTTGTTGTGTTTGGTCTTGCAATGAAACCCTAAAGAGTTGCACTTCCAAAACCAGTTTATGCCCAAGTGTCACCACACTCAACTCACATACTGTTTGACTATACAGTATACAGTTGCAGAACAGTAATGATTTATAATCTCGATATCAAATGTTACCAAGATTATTGTAGGGTGTGTTCCCTTTTAAGTCTGGATCCTCTCAAGGTTTCTTCCTCATGACTTCTCATGGACTTTTTCCTTGCCACTGTCACCTCTAGTTTGATGTTTAGGTAGTTAAATCTGCATCCAGATTTCTGTAAAACTGCTTTGTGACAACATCTACTGTGAAAAGCACATAGAATTGACTTTTTATTCCTACAGTTATTGCATATGGTTAACAGATCACTGGAGAGGATAGAGAATAGACTGTTCATGTCATGTGTGCATGTTTACTGTGTCATGAATAAGACCTTCTGTATAAAGCATAGTGACAAGGCCACTCACACTGGTCCTGGGCAGTTTTTTGGAGGATCCATCCTGCCTCCATTAGTGACGAAATCCAGAACTTCCTGATTACTGCGGCTGGGGTATGGTATATATCCCATCGAGAAGATTTCCCACAGCAGCACTCCAAAAGACCTGAGCCATGCAATCAGAGAAAGAGTCATTAGAGCAACTAGAAGTATGAATATCAAAATGGAAAAAATATTTTTAGATGACACTATATTTTTTTCACCATGTATCAGTTTTGGAGGTAAATATTCCTTCCATAAAGGCCTCTGGAGGCATCCATTTAACTGGCAGCATAGCACGGCCCCCTTTCCTGTAGTAGCTGGCTCTGTGGAAACACAAACACACACACACACACACATTAGATTTTTCATCCATACACAGACGTCCACACCCCCAGCATCCAAGCAGAGCAGCACAGTGACTGATTAACTGTGCCCTAAAATCACAGACAAAAACGAGAGAATGAGAAAGTGTGAGAGAGAGGGGAAGAGGCCAAATGGAAGAAGGTAAAATATGTGACTGTAGTCATGGAAACATGCACATATTCATCACTAAGACAGTAGTCAAATGTGGAAAAAGAAAAGTCGTATTTAAATACAACTATTCCAACAAGTAGATCGGTATCTTTTCAGACCATGTTCTCATTAAAGTCTCATTAAACTGCACTTGACAGTAGTGTTGCCACCTCACAGCTATCCTAACCTCAAGTTACAGCTTCAGTTGAGCATGTCTCTCCATTTCTGTGTGGGCTTCATCTGGGTTTCCTCAGACCTTCAGGAAACATGGTAGGTGAGTTGACTAAGATAAATTACCACTAGGTGTAATTGAATGTGTGAATGTGTGTGATGCACTGACATCCATTCCAGGATTTATTCCCAACTTACTTCCGGTATTCCAAAGATACCCTCCACTGTGACTCTGACCAAGATAAAGCTTTGCTACTGAACAACAATGAATGAATAACATCTATACGGATTATAAACATATGTACCGACTCAAATCTCTGGATATTTTTCATCAATAACTTTCTACAGAACTCATTTTCTAATGTTATTTATAGTCCATGTTAAGACATTATTTTTGATGCGTGTCTGAATGCCAAAAGAAAATCATTTCCTGTGATTATGTTGATTACTGGCACTGTGTTTCTCTGCCATTTTCTTATTATGACTTGTGTTTGATGTGCTAAGCTATGTTTCTTAGACTTTAACTGTGTAGATCAACAAAAACTTCCACTAGTTCATAGGTTTTAAAAGCCAGGCCTTTACAAAATGAATAAACTACCTAAACTATTAATAAAAAAAACTTGTAACATTTCATCCATAAAACTGCAAATTATGTACTTGTCACATGAATAGCATTTTAAATGAGACAATAAAACAGTATTTTAATTGTTATACAGTACTGTGCAAAAGTTTTAGGCATATGCACAGAAATTATTCTATGAAATTAAATGTTTCTACATAAAAAAATACTGTAAAGAGCAGTAAACAGTAGTAAATGAAACAAAGTCAATATTTGGTGTGAAAATAAATAAAAATGTTAGTCTCTGGTACAATTAGTGCAGTTTTATAAGGTAATGAGCTGTAAGTTCTATTGAGCATCTTGCAGGACCAACCACGGTTCTTCTAGAGACATTGACTGTCGCACTTGCTTCTTCATTGTGTTTTTTGTCTGAAAAGTGGTCTCTTATGTAATAGGCTGCCTTCTTTAATGACACTAATGTTTGGGAATCTAAAATGTTTTTTTTTGTACTGTTGTCACACCACGGTCACTAGAGGCCGCTGTGGTGCATCTGAAAGGACTCACACAGGCACACGCAGGCGGGGTTAGTCTGCGCGTGAGCGAGATTTCACAGCAGGTGTTTGTTTTCAGTTTGATTACCTGCCTTATTTAAGTACCTGAGTTTCCCGAGAGCGGGGCTCGTGATTATGCTTACCTTATACTAGACGTATACTAGACTTCTACTCATGTTTAAGTTGAAAATGGAAATGCTATTTGCTCCGTCTGTGTTTAAGTTGTCTGCTCATGGTTATAGAGCTAGTATGTATGTCAGAACGGAAATGCTATTTATGCTCCGTATGGTTTAAATAAAGTCTTGATCTGTGCCTGCATCCTGAACCGACTACAACCCTGCTTCATCACAACTGTACTGATAATGTAGAAGTCATAAAATTAAAAAAATGTATAATAAGTTTGTACTAAAAAAATAGGGTGCCTAAAACCTTTGCACAGTATTGTATATGAAAATAAAAAGTATGGGGTTTGGTATTGGCAATACATTTTCTGAGTGAAATGTATTTGTTGAGCCTTGTGCCCGATGACTCCTTCGATCGGCTCCAGGTTCCCCGCGACCCTGAAGAAGGAATAAGCGGTAGAAGATGAGATGATGAGATGAGATGAATGTATTTGTTGATTTTTATTAATTCAACAAAACATATTTTAAAAAATATATTCATTAATATAATGATCTTTTGGCGATGCTACTTCCAGTCTTTTATTAGCTAAAAAGCTGAATTTAGCATAATACCAGCAGAATGCTTTCATTTCAATTCATACCAACGGCTTATGTCAAAGACTGACTTGAGAGAGGAAAGCTTGCTATTGTAATGAGTTACACGTATCCTAACTGATAAGTGTGTATTCAAAGTGGATTATGATTCAATTTCCACACGCTTATAATTCTACTAGGTGAGCCACATTGAAAGTAGCTCCTAAAAGCGAGTCACAGAGAGTCTCAATCACTTTTCCTCTTTCTGCACGGCTCTTATCTGAGATGTGCTCCTCTATCAGATCTGTTCACGATAACTTAGCTCAGCTCACCTGAAGAGTGAGGAAAGAGAAAAAGAGACTTTGGGGAAATGTACACAGAATGAGCATGATGGTTACCGTGTCTTTAAGCACTGATGGGACAGAATGGAGGTAAACCAGTTATTTATTACGAAAGGAACCTGAGAGCCAGAGACCTATTGCCTCCTCTCTTCCAAACAAAGACATTTACACTCCTGATATAAATCGGAGAATTGCCAGACTTATCATGTCTTTGTGCTGCAGGAGCTGATGTGTGGCCCTTTGAGATAACTGACAACCACACCAACTCTGAGACATCACTCTTCTACGGCTTTACATATATATCATCCTTGTGTAATCCTGCTCGTGGGAGAGCGACACATCTCGTTCCAGGTCAAAAAACGTGACAATCCTAGCTAAAATGGAAAGGGAAATATATATTGCTATAGGAATCTAGACTTTGATTAGATTTATCCCTCATATCAAATTTTATCTGATAGGCGAGTAGAGGTTGTGTTATGAATAGTGTCTAAAACTGGTGCTCTTGTTATGTTAGGTCTTGTGTTCCTGCAAACCAAAACAAAGTTCTTTAGAATTCCTTTTTCCTTAGCTTTATATAGAGCTTTTCTAGCGCTTTACAGTTCATGGCAGGGAAATCTCATCAACCACCACCAGTGTGTAGCATCCAGCTGGATGATGCGACAGCAGCTATAGTGTGCCAAAACACCCAGAACACACTAACTATTGGTGGAGAGGAGAGTGATGCAGCCAATTCAAGGATGGAGATTATTAGGGGGCCATGATAGATAAGGGCCAATGGGGGAATTTTTTGTGGGATTGGATTGTAGCTACAGTGTCAGCATACAATATGAGTTCTTTAAAGTTTGGTTAATAATGATTCAGTATTTTAATGAACTGAATATACTTTACACTTAAAATCCATGTTTATATAAATCAAATATGAATATTTATGGTCAAACGTTTCCTATTTACATGTTTGCTTCATAATCTTGGAAGTTTCATTTGCAGTTTTATCTGAACATTTTAAGAATTTCTATTCCATAAGTACTTTTATAAGACAATAGAGTGAAAAATGTTTGAATGTAAAAAGAAATGTTATCTTTAACAGTGGAATTGTGGTGTCTTTGTTCTCGATTTTCATATACAGGCAGTCTTTTTTTTTTTTTTAAATACATTTTTATCTGTTTATCTCATTTAGCTCTAACAGCAATAAGTGCAATTCCATTTACCCATACCTTTTCTGTACTGCTTATCCTACTCAGGGTAATGGGGACCCTGGAGCCTATTGAGGGAACCTTGGCGCACAAGGTGGGGGACACCCAAGACGCAGGCCACAATTGCACACACTATAGACAATTTGGAAATATCAATCAGCCTACAATGCATGTCTTTGGACCGAGGGAAGAAACTGGAGTACCCCGGAGGAAACCCCTCAAGGAAACGCCCAAAGCAGAGGCAAGATTCAAATTGCATTTGTGTCAGTGATCAAATAACTTGAAGATTGCTTGTATACACATGTGAAACACAAACAGAGTGAGTATAAGCTCACTGTTTTAATACATTTTAATACATTTGATCGATCTTTCTCTCGCTCTCGATCTCTTTCACATACACACACAATTCCCAAGACAATATTACATAAAACTACTGGTCTAAAAAGCACAGAAGAATCTTAAAACCCTAATCAGAGAGTTTTCTCTCATTGCTGTAAAGTTCTGAGCTCCTGAAGTTTATCAGGGACATGCAGCTCTCTACATCAGCAATTAAAAGTGCTTTATGACAGCACAACACCAGTTCTGCTCATTCAGCATGCTTCTTTTCACCAGCTCATTGACTCATATTCAGACCTACTGCAATAGAAGTTGTCAGGGTCTATCTTTAGTTCCTCTCAAAAATGAAATATAACAATATTGGCATGTTGAACTGTTTAGTGAGACTGAAACAGGTTGTCGTATAAAGCACTAAACAGAGTTACCATGCCGTAGCAGGAAGAAATGTATCCGTTTTAATCCTCTTTGAGCAAAGCAGTTTGGCAAGGCCAACAATTGTACTAATTAAAGCATGACACATATGCTTTATCCATTTATAGTTACATTTAACATTGACAAACATCATAAACAAGTTAGTTCCTGCTGTCACTTACATTTCAGCATAACTGAGAAACCGCAAAGTTATCTCTCCTAAAGGCTTCCTCATTACACTTTTAACTCTGTCACAAAGCTCTGTCACTGGAAACTCCTTCCAAAAATAACATGTCCCCATAAAAACACGTCACTATATCAGCAATTACACATATTTTTAGACCTCGAACAGTGGTACAGCTTAAAGGTCTGAGTTACCAACAAACATCATTGTGAAAGACGATTTTGACAATTCAAGCATAAAAAAGCATAAAAAACTGTGCAAGCCGCATCAAAAATATTTTTTAAAAGCTGCAGCAAAATGGAGCATTTTTGGCCACAACAATCAGAAAAAATAAAATAAATAAATCTTCAAAATCCTGCATGGACTGGTCAAAACAGGTCCCAAAAGTCTCCATACATAGGGGAAATGAACAATACTTAGCAAATGTCTTCCAAAATTGTTCATACTTATTTTATATTATTATTATTATTATTATTATTATTTTCCAGATAGCCTTTAAGAATGCCTTTGTCAAAATAAAAACGTATTGAAATCATTCTCATGGCTGGATCAGTAAGCTGTCACTAGGTTGTGATGGACTTTAACAGGAAACATGGCAAGCACATCACACATGACACTGTTGCCAAACTTATTAACAAATTCAAAAAGACTGGAATTGTTGCAAGCCAACCGAGAAGTGGACGTCCACGAACATCCACTGAAAAAGGCACAACGCCATACATTGTCCCCTATCTATGGAGACTACTGAGACACCCTATAGAAGACAATTTAAAGCTTGAAATGAGTAAAAGCATTTAAAACCGGGTTGAATAATATTTTGTTGTGAAATGTCCATCATCATCTGTCAAGTAAAGGTACTTCTGGGGATGTAGCAACTGCTCAATGACCTTTGTACAAAATGTCATGATTGTTTGGAAACTCTGTATACTACATTTACTTTTCACTATGTCCACACTTATTACTGAAGTACACTGCAATTACACAATAGATTCTTCTTTATATACAGGATGTATGAAGTTTTGATGTTTGATCATGTGACACTGACAAACTTAAATCAACATAAAACTAAAACACTTGGTTAGAATAAGACTCTAAATGTTTATGTACACTTACATTGTCAGTTGTCATGAAGGCTTATGTAAGCAGCATGTATTCCTGTACAACCTAGAACCTACTCTACATCCTCCAAGGTATGATTTTATCATATCCAGACCATTAAAAGTTTTCACTCTCAATCAGATTTTTCCCCCCAATTAATATTTAGGTGTAAAACATCACATATATTCAGTGGCATATAAAAATGTAACATTTATCTTATTAAAAAACAAAGCATACAGAGTCTTACAGTTCCAAGGTTGGAATTTGTTTGTAAGGAATGTAGTTAAATTTGTCTTTAAGTGAGCCTCATTAGTTTATGATTATGTATGATTACATGAAATTTTAAAGCAGTGTTCTGTTTATACATTGAGTGCAATATTACCCTGGAGAGTGAGAGAACACATTAACAATTAACGTTCCTTTGTAAAAAATTGCATGAAAATAATAGAATTTTTATTATATTTTGCTTTTCAATTAGTTATTCATTAAGTCACTCTCGTATAAAGTTACCTGGAAACATTTGAGTGCTTCCACTGAAAACATAAAAGGTTTAGATGAGTGCATGTGGATTTTTTTTTCCTTAATATACTTCTGGCATTTAATGAATGTTCAGACTGAGAATTATTTAGATGAAGATGCTTATAATTTATTGAATCAGTTAAATACTTTGAGTCCAGATTCTCATCACTAAGAAACTGCAAATATGATAGTGTCACGGTTCCCACGGAGCAGCGGCGCACATCGAGTGCTGTTGTGCATGCGCAGACATCGTCGTGTCACAGGTCATAGGGTCATTTGTGGGTGTGTGTGAGAATCGCGCACAGCTGTGAGCTGTTTGGACTGATGACGGGAACTCTGTATATACCGGGTGCCGTGCTCCACACGGTGCGGTTCAATAGGTCTGAATAGACTTGAATAGCCACTAATAGACAGTCATAGACTCTCGTAGACCTTCATAGCTTTTCGTAAACATTCATAGACTTTCATAGATACTCGTAGACATTCATAGACTCTCGTAGACCTTCATAGACTCTCGTAGACACTCATAGATATTTGTATGCATGTGTAAATGCATCTCTGTAGAATTCGTGTCTAACCATTTGTTTCTTGTTTATGTCTTAGCTTTAGCATTTATCACTAGCGTTAGCACTGCTAGTAAAGTTAGCATAGCTAAGTTATTATGTTCTTGTTTTGGTTTTGTTTGTTGGACTCCTCACTGTAAATAAAGATCACTGTTCTTCGTTGCATTTGCATCCTGACTGCTTCCTGCACCACCGGCGCGTCACAGATTGAACCGCCGAATCATGGATGCAGCACGAGGATGGAGGGGACACTGAGACCGGAATCTAGGCCAAGTACCCCCGCATTTGATTCTGTGCATTTTGCTCAGAGGATTTTCGAGTACTTGCCAGTGCGGTATAATGGCCTGGGTTACTCGGACTACTTTGTAAGGGAATGTCAGCAATATTTCTCCAGCCTGTGTGACCCGAAGCCATCCGAAGGTCTGTTCATTCAGTTCATCTTGTCTCGCTTTTTAGGCTTTGCTCGCTCATGGGCACAGTGGCTAACGGCCGAGAAACCCTGGGTGCTGGAGGACATTAGGCAGTTTTTGGACTCATTTTTTGAGGAATTTGGCGAACCAGGACAAAAGTATGACCTAGAGAAAGTGCTGAGGGAAGGCAATAGCAGGACGTGTGCTGAGCCCCTACTCCACTTACACTATGAGCGGATGAGACATAGAGGGGAATCTAACACAGGACACCAAGTTAAGTCTCCAGTCCAAGCTCCAGTCCAAGTGAAAGCACAAGCCACAGCCAAGCCTCCCGTCCAAGTCACATCGCCTGTCCAAGTCATGTCTCGTGTCCAAGTCACCTCTCATCCGGTTAAGCAACAGCCACTCATTTCCCATTCTGCTGACTCAATTCCCAGAGTAAGACAGGCAGCCTGAGCGACGTCCTCGGCAAATCATGGGAGAGGAGCGACATCCTCGGCGGAGCAAGAGAGCAGAGT
>JAOUWY010000002.1:23495233-23505409 GCA_025728095.1 Prietella phreatophila
TAAACCCATATAAAGCATTAATTATAGTCATTCATTTATGACCATGGTGGATCTGGATCCTATCCCAGGAACATTGTGTATGAGGTGTGAATACATGCTGGATGGAACGCTTGTCCATCTCAGAGCTGCAGATAAACTGTAAATAATCTGATATAAATCCATCTGTCTGAAAGTCTTAAGAAAATCTTATAATGGAGTTGGATGAGTATGTTAATTCTTGAAAGCATCCATACTGTAGCATGTACACATTTCACTCACAGGATCAGCACATGATTCATACACTGACAGAATCATATGTTCATAGATTTTTTTTTTTTTTTATCCACACATGTAAATGTATTGTTGTGCTTTGCTAGGTTTGTTCAGCATAAGTAAGAGGAAATAATGGGTTTATGGTGATTTACATGTGATTTCTTAACATATTTCAGTCTAGCTAATCTTACCACTCTTGTCTCATAATCATCAGCATAATGAATATAGTCTGCATGTGAACAGCAAGTTTGAGAGTGGTTCTTGACTGCATACAATCTCATCAGTCACATTTCATTGTTGGGTATGTGGTAAATTACTACCTTTGGCTCTGTCCATGCATCCATGTTTCCAAAACTTTTGAAAAATGTATACATAGTCTACGTATAATACACATCATTTTTCAAGACCTAAAATGTTCTGAAATATAGGTTGGTGGCCCTGTGAAAAATCAGCCCTAACAAGCTCCAGGCATACACCCATAAGCGCAAGAGTTTAAAAAAAAATAAAATGTGCTTGTGGCAGGACTGAACGAGGTGTCAATGGTGGATGGTGCTCTCAGCTACTATTTCCATGCCCTTGACACCCATATATTTCAAGAGCGCTTGACACCCATACATTACAAGGGTGCTAGAGTGTGATTGACAGGCTAGCACTATGAGGAATCCCAATGTATGAGACGTTTCTTCATTTCACATTATCATTGTGAAAAGAGTAAAAGTTTGCAAGATAAAAAAGCCTAGAAATCTAATCTGTAAATTGCTGGGAAGTATTGATAGGGTGTAATTACAGAACAATATCAAAAGCCTGGCAATTCTGTGGGGGACATATTTTTTGCTACACTGACACCTTCTTGATACATACAAACTATAGTTATTTTTATCTGACAGGCAACATAAAACGACTCGGGGATTACAAAGAAAAATACACACAAAATAAATCACACATTATTTTTTCCCCCTAAAGTCTGAATAACATTTCTCAGTTAGATAAGCCTAAACAAAAAGCACCCATGTCTTAACTGACAAACTTCAGAGTGAAAATTCAAACAGGGTACTTTGAAGTTGCAATTACATTTTTTATTACTTAAAATATTTTATGATGTAATGAATAAAATGATTAATATGGCTATGATTTTATATTGTCTCTGACAAGGAGGCAATATCATTCTTTTATTGTATCATGTTTCTAGTTCAGTTTTATGTTGGTTTATACTTGGTAATGTTTCCTGTTACTGATATTTAATTAGATTTGTCTTCCGCTACAATATTTTTAAATATAGAGTATATTTTCTACTTAAGACACTATTGATATAGGATGAATACCAAATGGCTTTCTATTTACTAAATGCAGTATGTGTTCTAGGTAGATATACTACCATAATAATTTTGTATGCACTGTTTGCTAAGCAGAACCCATTCATGATTCAACCACAGAATAAGCATGTTACCAACAGCACCTTTTTGATATTCTATCCACCCATCCATTTTCTGTACCACTTATCCTACACAAGATCATGAAATATGATCAGGTCATTGGGAGCCTGGATCCTATCCCAGTGAACTCTGGGCACAGGGTGGGGGACACCCTGGATGGGGTGCCAGCCCATCACAGAGCACAATCACACAGTGCTTCTTCCATTATCATTTTCCTCTCCCAGAACACTAGGTCTTATTTTATTCTTGATCTGCTGCTTCCTTTCGACAGCTCAGTATTATGTAACGTCACGTAGACTGGCGGCGAATGCAGGTGCAGATCAAAGTCTTTATTAAACTTAAAACACAAACCCAAAATAAACGCGGTCTTCACAGGAAAACTTGAATCGGGAAACGTGGCATAACAATATCCTTCATGGCAGGAAAACCGCTACAAATCCTACAACTAATAATACTGAGCGACGTGCTCAGTAACCAAGGCGTTTAAATACACAACATCCAATACACAACATTATTAAACTCAAACACAAACACCTGTGACAAATCAAAGTACTAAAGCTAACGCTCAACCTGGAAGCGAGCGAACCAAAACAAACTCATGTGACTCATCCGTAGCCGAGCCACATTGCCATCCGCTGGCCGTATCGTAACAGTAAAATTTGTAGTATTTATTTATTTATTTATTTGCCTTTGAATACATACAGTACTTTTTTTTTTAATCTATATATTAAAACTGTGGTTTATTGTTGGAGGCCAAGTAAGGTGCATGGCTAATTCAGTCAGTTTATGCTAAAACACGATTAAAAAGAAATAAATTTACATTTTGGTTAATTCATAGAGTATGGCTGAAACTTTGACACAAAATACAGTTGCCTATGATCTGCCTGGGAAAAAAATGAACACTTTTGTTAGCTTTTTAACTACACCTAATAGACTAACCTATTTGATCACTGCTGTATTGTATAACTTCATCCTTTCTGTTGAACTAGTTCAACCTTTCACTTCATATGAGACAGATGAATGATAAAGACAAGTTGAATAAATGAGAAGAAGAAACACTTCTCAGGGACACTCCTGCTTTAGTCAGTAGACCAATAGGAGCATAAATTAGTGATTGAATGTCTCTCCATTCCTCTTACCATCAGAAATCGGTGTGTGCTAACTGCATTCACTCATGCACTTCAAAAACGAGTGGGGACCTTGTGAATATAAATGGATCTCATCAAACTCACACAGAACTTGACTCAGGGTGCCAGATATGGTTTTTATGGTGTCAGTGTGTTCAAAAGCAGGTTTGTCAGGGTGCACTTAATGCCCATGACTCACAGAAACAAGTGGTGGTCAACTTAACATTTCATGGAAAGTTGATCAGTACCTCACTCAAAAAAGGAAACTATCCGGGGCCTAAGGAAAATTAAAACTTCTGGAGACACTGGCACTAAATACAACACTGGTTCAATGAGATAAAAGGGTATTTTCTAATGCTTATATGCTATAATATGACCAAGGGGATATTTCAGCTCAAGTAAACCAAATCAGTGTTTTAACAAAGTTAATCTCTGCTAAGAGTCAAGCTACGTTGCCAGTAAGCATGTGCACGGTTTCACTCATAAATGTCTATCATCATTTTAAAGAGTGAAAGAAACAAACAACATTGCAACATTATACCTAATACCTAATATAATACATATACATAATACCTAATATAATAAGTATTATGTTAAAATATCAAATGTTGTTCAGGTTAAGTTACCTACAAATGGCTAAAATGTTTGACATGCTGTCATTTAAAAAAAAATGCAGAATTGTAATTGTTGGCAAATTGATGTGGTATAAGAATCACTTCAGAAGTCTTAATATAAATGAATGAATGAATGAATTAATTAATTAACAAATTTATTTGGTCTACTATAATTAATAAAAATCTGAAAAAATATCATGAGACAGAATCCAGCAAGTTCTCAGATTAATTTAGTTCAAATAAATACACAACTAGTACACACATAGCATTTACAGCAGTAAATACTAGTAAATAGTCCAGTGCAGTGGACAACTTTTCTATCGGTTATAAATATTCTACTATGATTGCGTTTCTATCCCCAACATGCATAGGGTCTATCCTATCAACAGTGAGCAAGATAAAGCTGGATCTTGGCATCCCCTCTAGTTTCTTAAAGAGATTGTTGGAGCCTATGGCAGCAGCAGCAGCCAATGTCATACCATTGGACCTATTGCACAGGAGAGCATGTCACTGGTGGGTGAAACTTTGGGGGTTTCATCTGAGGAGGAAACCTCTAAGAGTAATGAGTGTCACACGGTGATGCCTACATGCTCTTTGAATTTGGAAGTGTCCCTGGTTTCTACCCTTGGGTCACACTCTAGGGGTGTCTCCTTATCGCAAGGACAGACACCGCCCTCACGGGGTGCGGTCTTAGATGGCTCTCACGGTCTCTGGAGCGGCCCTCAACTGGAGTGGCATATATATTGCCTAGAAATACAGGCCATATTTCTAGCATTGAAATTCATTCTTCCTTAATTCAGAGGTCATCATGTGTTGACAGACAACACAGTGGTGGTCTCATATATCGACCACCAGGGAGGATTATGAGTTCATATCGCGGAGGTTTGGGCAAGAAGAAGTGGATATGTTCATCTGTGGTTCACCCTCACTCCCCCCGCACCATTAGGGCTGGACGCCATCGTGCACATGTAAAATCACATCTATATGCTTTTCCCCCGGTCGCTCTGCTCCCACAAGTTCTAGCGAGAGTTCGCCAGGATGGTCTACGTCTGCTGCTAGTAGCACCTTTTTGGCCAGCTCGAGTATGGTTCTCAGAGACTATATTCCTGCTAGACAGTGCTCCTTCAGAGATTCCCATCGACAGGGATCTACTGTCTCAATTCGGAAGGCTGATTTATCACCCTCAGCCTGAAATATGGAAACTGTGTGTCTGGCCCCTGAGGTGCACCAGCTCATAGATTCTGGTTTCACAACTGAGGTTATAGAGACCATGTAGAATACTAGAATGCCATCCATGAGGAAATTGTATGCGCTCAAGTTGCGACTTATTGTCTTGTGGTATAAGGAACGTCAGCTAGACTCAGCAAACTGTGCAATAGCTACATTGCTGGAGTTCTTACAAGGGCATTTATCAGCAGTATTGTCTCCTCCTACAATCAGGGACTACATGGCTGTCATTTCGGCCAGCCACACAGCTGTTGATGGAGCCTGTGCGGGGCAACATACTCTAACTTCGAGGGTTATGTGTGGTGTCAGGTGGCTGAGGCACCACTGCAGACCATGCATACTTTCCTGGGACCTTTCTGTGGTTCTGTCAGGTCCTACATTTCTATTGCTTATGAGGTGCACTGTCATGCTATGCCACTGGGCATAAGGGCTCATGTCAGTTTCATGTCAGAGAAAGAGGTTTTTTCCATTAGGGGGGTCGCCTCCTCAAAGGCTTTGTCCTAAAGGGTATCTGTACAGGATGAGTGTGCTATTGCGGGGTGGTCTACGCCACACACATTAATTTGATTTTACAGCCTGGATATTAATTCCGGCCCTGGCTTGTGACTTACAGTGATCTGTGGACTAGGATCTTTTTCAACAGTCTTTCTCGTTTGCACAGCATTCAGCTAACACAATGAGGCACTCCCTTTGAAAGGGATTGGGCATGTAACCCAGCTCCGTGAGACGGGAACAAGACATTGCATAGCTTTGTCATACTGGGGCATGCCTGTGAATTGCGTCTTTGCTTCAGATAATAGGGGTTGATGGCGCAATTCACAGGTGTTGTTTATATATCATGCAACGTGCTTAATTGCCATGTCACCTGATCACAGCAGGTCTATAAATAGGCATGATTTTACACAGGCTTCAGATTTTGGTTATGGGTGCTTCCCACAGCGATCAGCTAGCGCAACATCTCGTTCCCTTCTCAGGGAACAGGGTTAACATGTGTAACCCAGATGTTTTTCTGAAGCAGCGCTGTCATATTATTTTATAAATAGAAAAAACTAATTTTCAGAATTATTGCCTGTTATCAGCCATAATTTCAGCATCCAATGAGATTTTCTAGAGACGTTTTTCTTCCCTGTAGCTCAAAATGGTGGTCTGGTTTTGTATTTTTGAAAGACATTCAGATAAAAAAAAGCTTTGCACATGTGTGTTCACACAGGTCATAATGATATTATACATGTACATGTGTTTATATCTAAAACATTAACATATTGAATTTGATTCTCTATGGCTTAATTATTGAATTCAGCAATAATGCCAAAACAGTGATAACATGTCCTAGCTGCATAGCTCGATGCAATATGTTCTCTTCATTAAAGGTGGAAAGACAGCCAGATCTGACACTTCTCATCTTTCCCCATCACACACACCTACTCCCCCAAAAGAGTTAGCTTTGAGACCCAGTCCATCAAATACATGCTGTGTGGCATGTAATTTGAGCTCTATTGGCAGGTGCTTGAGGGATAAAGCACGTCAATCTGTTAATATCTGATGCAGGAAGTTGATGAATCTAAACGACAGCATCCAGGACATGCAGGTACACAACGTGCTTCAAGGTACCTACTGTCTGAAGAGTGACATGTGGGATTTGACTGTCCAAATACAGGGAGGTGGTTGCACTACAGATTCATTTACATGACAAGCAGTGTGTGTGTGTGTGTGTGTGTGTGTGTGTGTGTGTGTGTGTGTGTGTGTATATATATATATATATATATATATATATATATATGTGTGTGTGAGTGTGCGCACGTGTATGTGCATGCATTCATTTTTTATATTACTTGTGGCCTCATGTGTGCAATTTTCAACCAAGTTTTATTGCTAAGATTTTAAATTAAACTGCTCTTAATGAACAGTATTTATGGCATTAATTTGCTGTACTACTTATAGTTCATAAATGGTATAGTTCATGGTTTTTCTTAAGGGATATTAAATATAGAGAGCTACAGTTGTATTGAGTCAGATTGACAAGGGCGGCAGAATGAAAAAAATAAGCAAAAAATATTGTTTGTTTTTGCATGAAGGAGCTTTTATCTTGAATGCTGAGCTCCACTTGTCAGACAATAAATGGGGAAGTGACACAGAAGCAGTTATGTTTTATTGAAATATCTCGTCACAGACAACACGCTCAGTGTTTTATCATGATTGGATGATAGATAATAGATTTCTTTTGCAAATATTCTTGCTAAAAGATAACCAAATGTACCCAGCACTGAGATCAGGCATGTAATAGACTCTATTATAATTAAAACAATTGATTTGGAAATACCCAGGTTGTATTCCCAACTCACACCCATCGTTCCCAGGATAGGTCCTGACCAGTATAATCAGTTAATGAAGATGAATAAATGATGAATTATTGATGAAGACATTTCAAATGATTTGTTTTATTTTAATCTCAATGTTTAATTTTGTTAAGAAGGTCAGAATATTTAAATAGTGTGAACAGTGTAGCACTCTGATCACACTGTGTTTACATATTCTGACCTTCTTATATTCTGACCATGACCAGATCAACTATAATGAGTCACTGTCTCTAACTCCTTTATACAACAGTCTGGGAGTCTGGGGATCCTAGATAGATTTTCAATATCAAGGGCATGCTATGAAGCCAATGATAATTTGTTGCTTGAAACTTACATTTAGTTATACATTTATAGCATTTGGCAGACACCCTTATACAGAGCAAACTAGTTGTGTTTGCTGTGGTAGATCTGTAGTCTACAGGAACACTGGGCATGAGGCAGGAATAAGCACTGTATGGAATGTTTGTGGAAGGTGGGAGGAAACCAGATAACCCAAAGAAAACCCATGCAGACATGAGGAGAACATATGAAACTCCACACAAACAGTAACCTGAGCTACCCACTGTGCCACCATGCTGCCCTTTTACACTAACAATTTTACAAGAAAATTGATTATTAAAGGTGTTAAACTGATAAATAAAAAGAACTATGGTAAAGTCAAACTTTCTGACCATAGTCATTTTCACATGTCAGAATTCCGGCCCTTAGAAAATACAAATAAACTTTAATTCCAAAATCCACATCCTTTTTTTTTTTTTTTTTTTTTGATTACTCAAATACATTTTTTTCCTTCTTGTGTAAGGAGACATATCAACGATCATTTTTATGTTGCTGTCTTTCTGGGATTCTGAACCTGAAAAAAGGAGATTGTGGGCTTCAGCATGACGGCTCACAGTAGATAATGATAGTGAAAGCCTTCATGAAGGCTGTTGTTCAAGAAAGAGGTTTTCTTTTTTTCTTACAAGACAAAGGAAGAGAGGGCCAACTGCTTTGATCTCACAGCATGGCATATAGCATTTTAATCTGCGTTTTTAAAATTCACATTACAAAACGTACTGGCAAAGTCCAAACAGTCCTCCGTTACACACAAAAGCTATTCAAAAGAACTAATAGTGCATACTAAATTACTATTTTATATAGAACTAAGAATGACCATGCACTAATACCTAATGATAACTTAAGGCATGTACTAATCACAAACTAATGAAGTGCTAACCTTAACTAAAAGGTGAATCTTATGAATTGTGAATAATGAACACCTTAAGTATGTTAGAACATATTTGTCAGTTAATGTATTCATTAACACACAGAGGTAAACAAAATCAAACATGCTCTATAATATGAAATAAATGTGCATAATTTTAAATCGAAATTATATATACACATCATTTTACATTATATAAAGAGATCATTGGAGGGCACTGGATTACATTTAGAATTTACATTTATCCCCTTATCGTAGAAGCATAGAAAGACGCACTGATTATAAACACCAACAATTTAATCTCAACATGTTTTGTCTCAATCTCCTTCCATTTCAATTAAAATCCTACTGTATACTGTCATACTATGTGCTCTGTATGGCTAGGACCTGGGGCAGTGCTCCTTCCCCCACAAAGGTGAAATTAATACAGTAACATTTACTCATTTAGCAGATGCTATTATCTATTACTATTTAAAATCAGTGGTCTATAAGATTACTTTCCGGTGTTTTAATTTGTAGTCTGTGCTAATTTTGACTACTTTACTGTGTCTGTCACTCTGGTCTCCCGGCTTTATATCGTTATGAACAGGAACCCATATCTCTCTTGTGCTCTTTCTCATGTTTTGGGACACTGTCCCTCATATAGAGCATGTTTGATTTACTTACCCTGCATGTGTTAATTAATACACTAACTAACAAACATGTACTTAAATTGTTTTTTTCTCATGCATGAATTCATAAACCTCACATCATAGTTCAGATTAGATCTTCATTAGTTTATGATTAGTCCATGCCTTAACTCATCATTAGTTCACATTTAAATAATTATTAATTCAGGTGTTGGTGCATGATTATTTGTGTACTGTTATTGTAAAGTGTTACCAATAATTATTTCTAGCTGTTTGGTAAATTTATGAATAGAAAATGAATTACATAAAATAACCCTGTTTGCATCCCCTATGTTTTTCTTTCTTTTTTTTTTTAATCGAGAAAAGAAAAAAAAAGATCAGAAAAAGAAAGATTTTTAAACATTTTCATGCCCTTAGTGTACAACCAAAATTCCAAAAAAGCTTGGATGTGTAAAATGTAAATACAAACAGAATGCCATGATTCGCAAATTTCATAAACCCATATTTTATTCACAATATAACATTAAAAAATATGTTTAAACTGAGGAAATGTACCATTTTGGGAAAAAAAAATATGTTAATTTTGAATTTGAAGGCTGCAGCAGGTCTAAAAAAAAGGGACAGGGGCAACAAAAGGCTGGAAAAGTAAGTGTCAAGGCAAGTTAGTTTTGTTTCAACTGTCACTTATAAATAAAGCAATAAAGTCATTTCCTCACCAGACTTAAAAAAAAAAAAAATTTTCTTTACGTTAATATAATAAACCTTAAAAAAAAAACAACAACAACACCTTACTATGAAACTGAAAAGCCAAAGATCCACTGTCCTAAATACTCTCCAGTGCCTGAAAAAGACACCTGGGACTTCTTACCTATATATATATATATATATAATAATAAACCACTGGTTTATTATTAGTTTCAGATTTTACACAGTGTTCTTCATAAATGGTCTCTCTGAATTAGCTGTTACTTCATAAACAATAATGTATTAAAATAAGTGCATTAACTAGACAATGTCCATTACAATGACAGCTTTTATTCAATAAGAACATGGTCTATATGAAGCCCACATTCATAAGTCATTATAATTCTGCTTACAAGTTGGTAACAATTCCTTGTATGCAATAATTATAGTAATATCTCTAATAATGTTCTATAAATAATTGCTTGATAACTTACAATCATGTTATAATGCATGTGTCTCTTCATTATAATGCCATGTAGTGCATTTTATAATTAGTCTTTATAAAGTAATAATGGCCTGTGTATAATTATACAGAAGGTTGTAAGACAGTATTAACTTTAATTGTGTAAAAATGCTTATTTAACATTAT
>JAOUWY010000002.1:23654539-23664859 GCA_025728095.1 Prietella phreatophila
AAAGAGGAGGTGGGTGAACTGAAGAGGAGAATTCACTAGCATTGATCTCTTTGAAGGACCTGGAGAGATTCTGTATGGAGGAATGGTCTCAGATCCCTTGCCATGTATTCTCCAACCCCATAAGGCATTATAGGAGAAGACAAAATATTAACTAAAAGGGTATCAATAATTGTTGCACACATAGTTACAGATGCTTTCATAAACCTGTATTTGTTTGCAATTGTTTGATATCTGACATGTAATCAGTTATAGGTTGGATGCAAGTGTAGTTAAGAGCTTTATTGAAGAGAGAAAAGCAGATAAATCCAAGTCAAAAAGCAAAACCGTTGTCAAAACAAGGAAAGAATCACGCGATTGGCAAGCAAGCATAAACTTGCCTAGGACTGGAATCGAGAAACGCTAAGCTAAAAACAAAATCAGAACCCATGAAACAAAGTGTGAGAATCAGCATGCTTAATATGGAACAGATCACAACACTTTGCAAAGACAATAACACAGAACAAAAAAACACGAGGGGTTCAAATACCAAACGAAATCAAGGAGATAACACAGAACAGCTGATTACAATGATGACATAAAGTTTGTACGGTGACAACAAATGACAATAAAGTGGTGGAGACAGGACATAATCCATAACAGAGCACAAATGTCAAATGCAGAAAAACCCGGAAATCACAGAAAAACCCGGAAGCATGCCCCGTCAGGTCGTTAATGAGCGCTGAATACAGCGTGAGGGAAACAATGTGACAATATCTATGAGAGCAGAGTATTTTTGTGATTTTTTTTTAAACAGAAGATCAAAAGGTTAAACAATAAAGACAATTTTTCACAACCTTCGTTGTTCATATTTACCAAGGGTGCCAATATTAGTGGAGGGCACTGTATCTCAGAAGAACTCATTTCCTGATCTCAGTACACAACAGCTAGGAAGGCAATTAGACTGCAACAATATCTATGAATACTAATGCAGAGTATAGGGTGGTTTGTGGATATCTTGACATAAGGGTTGTGGCTATAAAGCATTGGGGGGACCTGTAAATGGCACTGGCATGGAGCCTTTATAGGCCATAAATCTGCAAATTCAAAATGGCAAATGATTATTCCTGCACGTTAAGTTCCTCTCCGATGGGGCCAGATCATTAAGAAAAAAAAAAACACACTGAGAGCAGCCAGGATCTAAGACATTGAGTGGGAATATCCCTGCCAAGGAAGTCTCATCTGTCGCAACTGGCAGCACCCTGCTAATAGAAGGAGGTCATCAGATTGTCTTTGTAAATATATTTGCCGAATGTTTGCTAAAAAATAATCTCCTATCTCTCTATGATAAATAACTTTCTAAGATTTTTGTTGGTGCACATAAGATTGCATTCTGTTGTGACACAAGAAAAGTAATTTGGTAGGTTGTAAATAACCACCTCAGAGTGAAACAGGGCACAGCAGGAGTAGACTATTTGCAGATTAATGATATTCCCAATGGTGCAGACATTACATAAATGTAACTAGTAAATCTAAAATGACTCATCCGTTAGAGAGGTTATAAATAACGATGCTGATTTATTGCAGCCGTAGTTGTTAGTTTATTGGTGATGCTGTGCTTGATTTGGCCAAGGCAGTGGTGAGGACCTTTGAAGAGGTCCTCACCACCTTAATGAACCTATAATTTCAGAGTGACCCCCATGAGATTGAGCGCTTGGTTACCTCATCGTGTCAGGGGTCTTCTGGAACAAAGCCAGGTGTGGCCGGTTTCTGTCTGGAATACAAATGGCCATACTCCTGCTTTACAGTACCAGCACGGCTCCACCAGGAGAGCCAACAAAAATAATTGCCTTACAGATTTGCATACAAGCTTGGCCACCTCAAACTGAAGTTTGCTACATTTGCACTAATAAAGCCAGGTTGCTACATTCCTGGCCTAGAGTGGCGATGAATATGATTATTTTTGCCACTATGTGTGAAATATTTGTATCTGCGGATTATTTATGTATTCCCCAGATTGCTGAAGTAGATGATACAGAGGCCACGCCACAATGTCAAACAGGAGAGGAGGGATGGACAGACGAATGGATGAGCCATGATTGTGCGGTGACAGATAAAGAAAATGCAAAATGGTGTGAACAGGCTAAATAAAACAACACATGAAATGCACTCTAGCTGCGGCACAGACAGATATTAATCAGCAAAGCTCCTTTAACCGGATTTCTCTGGCTTAGGATGGACTTCAGAAGGAAATTCAATCTCGCTCTCAATTTAGTTCAGATGAGGCTGAATTTGAATGCTGTATGTACCAATGGGAGCTCATGAATGGGAAGCACGCTTGTGACAAAAAGCAAGCAGATGAAAAAAAGAAATGAGCTCAGTGTGTGCGTGTGTGTGTGTGTGTGTGTCTTCCCTTAAGCTTTTACTGCCTCACAGTCTATCATATTTTGACTTGAAACACAGACACTAGAAACTAAATGTCATGACGGGATATGAAAGGTTAGCAAATACAGAATAATGATCTGGCATACTGTAGTGATGCAATGGATTTAAAGTGCTGAGTTAACCATACAAAACAAGTATGAGTCAAAATCATTCAAATCCCAGGAATGATCCGTTCTAACTAAACTTTAAAGACTTTGAGGATCATATAATGTACAGTATATTTGTCTTCCATCTTACTCCTAAATGTTTATGCTTCTTCAACCTACCAGTACATAATGCAAGTCATACTGTTATAGGAAAATAATCACCAATGGGGTGATGTAATGTGGTCCAACATGAAGTTTCTATGAATCATCTGTGAAACAAGTTCCTCTTATCACTTACATTGTAGTAGCTATCACCAGGATCTTTTTTCCCTCTGTTTTACCAAGAAACTAGAGATACCTCTGTCCTGAAGACATTCCCATGATGGAGAACTTAAAGTTACAGCTTTACCTTTGACTGTAAGTTAAGATAAATGTTAAATAAACATCTCCACACTGGAAACGTCATCATACACAAGTATCTGTGTAAACTGTTACAAGAGAAATGATAATGTGTTAGGACAAGCATACTAATGTAATATTACATAAGGTCTAATCTGTGCTGTTATCGCAATTTAGTCAATACCTTGTGACCAGTCATAAATGAGAATTCACGAGTGGTATAAGGCATAACACTCCAACAACCCCAATTACAGCACTTCTGATATATGACTTAAACCGGAAAACTGCTGATGACAAAAGAGGCACCGGACCACCTCTACCTTGTCCTCTTCTCACAAACAGATGCCTGTCTGCAGTTTTTTGGCACACCTACTGCCCATACTCCAGATGGGGCTCAATCAGAGCAGCTCTCCAAACAAGAGTAAGAATTAGTTTTGATGTCATGGTTGTGTAGGAGGAGATCTGTCTCGATTTGAAGTGTAGAGACTTTGCCCTCCTGCCTGCAGCCCCCAGCCAAGCTTTCCACCGCCGCCCATAATAAATGCCAGCGCACAACAGATGCTGAGAGGACGCTGGTCATACATCACCATGCCTGAAATGTGGTACACAGCATGCTGGCTACATTCCTCCTCACAGGTCATCTTTCACATGCATCCATGGTTTCGACAAAATCCATCCAGCAGAATATGAATTCATTTGGACAGAGATTTCGACTGGGGAGAGTAGATTATATTTAAAACCATCTTCATTTCATCTGTTTCTGTCAATCAGATGCTTTTCCTACAGATACAGGTGTTCACTGGTAATGAAATTCAGAAACAGTGACTTCAGTGTCATCACATTCTTAAATAACAGCACAAAGGATATTTTTCATCCCGTAGGCTCTCCCCCCAGGCATTCGTTTATATCTGACATTGTTTATTTATTTATTTTTTCATTTACTGACAATATGATCACCCAAAATGAGCGGATCTTGGTGGGTGTGAGGAAACAGTGGGGTCAGCTGTTCCACATCACACCTTAGTGGCACCATGTCAGAGTGAGTAATGAGAGAAATGATCAGTCATGGTCACACTGACTGGTCGACTGACCAGGATGGCATAAATCAGAGAGCGCAGCATCATCACAGTGACACCAATTATACAGCTTTGAGGGATCACAGTCACTCAGGTCCTGGGTTCCCTATGTCAATTGCACTCAAGCCTTTTATATGCAGCTGGGGAAGAGGGAAGTGTCACGATGCTACAGAAAATCTGTAGGCAAGCTCACCCCTGACATGAGAACTGATGATTCAAGGACACTGAAATTACTGAGTGACTTTTGATCATATGGTTTAATTGACTAGGGGATTGAGGATCACCAACACACAGCTGCAGGATCTTCCTGCATCCTATGATAATAAAGTTACTTAGTCATATACTCATTAATAGATGGTGACCTTTAGAAAAACTCCACCCTGAAATATTTTAAGATGTGATGAATGATTCTGGTGCTAATTTGTTGCTTGGTGCTTTATAATCTTCTTTATTATCTTTGTGAGAAGTGAGAGACACTGCTAGCACAGTTACAATGGCATAATACAGGTATGACAAGTTCAATGTAATATTAATTAGACGTCCGATGCATAAGTAGTGGAGACACTCCAGAGTAAACACTCCAGAGTAAACACTCCAGAATACTGGTACTGGAACTGTTTGAGCAACATTTCCAGATGAGGAGGTGAGGAAGCCGGACAGAATAAAGGACTAAAACGCTGGTGCATCATTCACTTTAGGTAGCGATAGAGCAAGGGCTAAATCTCACAGGTGTGGGTAATGTTAGAGACTGTTAAAGTTTGTTTCTGAAACACAGCAGAAATGCCAGTATGGACAAGGATGGTTTTCATTTTAAAACACTGTTTTAAAACGAAAACACACCAGTATAAACAGAGCCTAAAATGAGGTCGGCTGTGACTGAGGGCACATACAAATACAAACATGCCCCATAGTGTACTTGCAACCCCAACACTGATTGGCAGGTTTATATGAAAGGCATCGCAACTGCAAATGCAAAGGATTTGATATTTTGTTTAAATTTTCGCAGGCTCCATATGCGACCCTGAGGAAGTGAAATAGCAAACGGGTAATTGTTATTGCTATTTTGATATGACACGATCATAACTCATAAGACATGGGAAATGCAATTGCAAATGGACTTTGCGTTACCATTAGAAATTTGACAGACACTGTACGTTCGTGTAAAGAACGATGCAATCGGTAATACACGATTCGCATTTTCATCTGCATTATGTCACAGTTTATGTGTCTACAATTAGGAAAACGCAATTGCAGATAGTTTAGCTATTGCTTTTGAAATCTGTCTGCAAAATACTTCCATACCGCTCAATGTGGCTAGTGCAATATCACACAAACCACAGAATCTATGCAAAAACCATCCATCTGACCCCACAAATCATTTGTCTTTTCACTTAAAATATTAATTCTGGAGGGAAATGCTTGCACATGAATCAGATCCATGCCGTGAATCACTGTCTACTCTTGTCAGAATGAGCCAAACAAGCATTCACTCTTTGCGATCGCTGCCATATATTTATGGAGAAACTCTGGCACTGGTTCATTGGGTACATGAAACATATCAAGCACATTGCCATATGACAAGTTACACTTGCTGGCCCAGGAACTGGAACAAAAATCATGGATCATGTTTTACAGTCGGATGGAAAACAATAACCGTTCTATCATTCCATACTTCCACTGGTAGACACAAGATTTAATTTGTATTAAGTTAAACTCCATCAGTTTGTTTCCTAAATATTTCTTTGCCTGCTTTGTAACTCAGCAGTTTTTACTAAGAATAATTGTGTTATATCACATTGCTGCAGATGTGAGTACAGGGTTAAATATGGCATTTTACAAAAGAATGGCGTGAAAAGGGTATTGTAACTATAACAACTATAACAAAAAGGGTATTGTAATTGTAACAATTTGTGAAATTCACAACGATACCTATCTTTCTGAATGATCTCTGGATTAAATGAGCAGAAATGTCAGATTCTCATACACTTCTCTGGGCTACTTTATGATGATGAATAGGATTCCAGCATATCAACCTTTACGTATTTTAACGCATTTGGAGTATGCTTCTATAAACAATCGCTCAGAAGTATGCAAAAATCAGCACAGATGTGTTAAAACAGCGTAGTTAAAACCGTCGTAGTAGAAACAGGAGCAAATATTCAGAGTTATATACCACCAGCCACTTTGTATACTTCATTTAGTTTTCATTCCCTGCACATAAACTTTTCTAGTGTCTTTACACATTATCCATCCTCAGGGTTGGCAAACCGATGAGATAACATCAGCAGCCAAATGCGTATTAACTTGATCAAAAAAGATTTTGTAATAAAAAAGCAGTCTATGCTCTATTAATTGTGCAATGTTCAATGCATTGTGAATGTTCGGTATTCAGCAGGATGAATTCTCTCCGGCTTTCTATCCTCATGCCTGTCTAATTCTATTTATATCACTCTCTCACCATATTCACCTACAACGCTTTTATATCAGTTAGTCTAATATTCTTGCAAGTGAAAAGCTTGACTTGTATATTGACCAGAGTGACTGCATTCCACACATACCAGCTTAGGCTAAGGATAAGCTGTAAAACTAAGTGTTCAGTAAGAAAGTGCTGCATATATTTGGTGACAGGAAGCTGCTCACATGTCACATCCTATAAAGAGCTTATCGTTCTTCTACATGGAAGGTTTTGAAAGCTGATGACTTACCCAAACTCACTGATGTGTCCTCTGGGAAGCCAAGAACGTCCTCTGCTATCCAGGAGAAGTTCCAGTAGCGCAGTGAAGCATCGATATTTTTGGTTGGTACAGGTCCTGCAAAGTAAAGGTAGTGTGTGTTGTGATATAGATTCATAAAGTATATTACACCATATGCTCCACTGTTTCTGGAGATCTGTTCCACATGAAATGTTAACAGTTTTAACACCTTTCAAGCTTTAATTTCAGAGGCTACTTTTTTCTCCAGGAAATACCTCAAAGGAAAGTCTGGCCTTTCGAAGAGAGACAGAAAAAAGAAGGATAATGCTGATTAGACACAAATAGACACAGCTGACTAAACATACAAATGTAAAAGCTTTTTTAAAGCAATTGGTCAAAGTCAGTAATGAATGAAAGAAGGACAGGTACACTATGGACACCAAAGAAGATTCTGTAGTTTGTAGAGTCTTTCCGTTTGAAAAAAGTTTCAAGTAGAACCAATTTAGAAACCTACAACCATTTATCCTGGCACCTTTTCTTTTTACCTTGCTAAATTCTTGCCATAGTTTATCTGCACTCTCAGAAATAAAGCTACCAAACTGTACTTTTCTTTGTAACAGTTGTGGTACAATCAAGGGGCATGTTTGTACATTTATAATATGTAATAGTATACATTTTATACTTTTATTAAAATAGTTTAAATGGTCTTTAAGGACCACTGATGCACCTCTAAAGCTTTACTCTAATGCTAATTAGTGGTACAACATATGCACCATCCCAGGTAAAAGTTACATACTAGGTACTAAAGATGAAGTATTGATGTTACTAGCCCCAAGACAAATAAATGTGCAGTCTTGAATCTTGATTTCTGAGAGTTGCTAGTCTGATATGGCTGTGCAACTACATAGCTAGCTAAATAACTTGCATTGGACTACAAATCAGGTGGTTTATCTTTATACCAAGGTGTATGGCCAATTGTCACAACAAATCCAATGTGTTGTATTTTCAGGGGTTGCAATAAGGAACAAATAGCTTGAAATAAGCATACCTATCCTATCACTCCTATCAAGACATAACTTTTCACTTGGCTACTCATTTGAATCAAGTTAAGCTCAGACCAAACACTTACTTTGCATCATCAGGACTCCTGTTGCTACATCACCTGCTCTCATTAACAGTGAATGACTTTTGGTCATTTTGCTGTGGGCACATTTGGAAGGAGGGTATAAGTTCAAGACAGGGATGCAAAATAAATGCAATCACCAAATGCTGTATCAGATTTTAGCATACTATTTTACTGTTTTTCTTTTTGACATTCTGAAGAAGTGAAATCAATGAAGGCTGTTTCTACTGATGCATGTAAACTATAAGCTATATAAATATTTGCCTGTCTCCAATGTCTGGTGCAGTATAAATTGTTAGATGGAATGGAGCAATTCAAAATGGCATCTGATATGACTGTGTGGCATTTATAAGTTATATTTTATGTCTTTTAAATGTTCTACAATGGCTTGAATAGCCAAGTGGTGAAAAGGCACAAAATCTACCTTGATGCATTAGGCAAATGTTCCCTCAACGCTTTTCCTGTCTGACATTATTCCTATAAATCTTAACATTCCATAAAATTGCAACTAGACCACAAACCCCATGCCAGACCTTTGTTTGTGTGAGTTTATGGGCATACAGATTTTATAATTGCATATTTACAAACAGACCTCTTGCAGTCTACTAAAGCCTAGACTTTCCCAGTTTATGAGTGTCTTTGCAGATTTGAGTTGCAGTATGTAAATATGGACTGGACTCACACTCAGATTGGTCAGTGTATTAGGGCCTGCCAAGGGTCATTGCCTTTCCTTTTAGAGAGTAATGAACAGAGCGTGTGTGCCAGTACATTGAGGCCTCTGAGGAATTTGGGCTTGCCTAAACCCTTTAATCATTCTAAATGACCATTAAGAGAAGATCAATAGTAAACACAGCTTGACTTTCATAAGTGCCAAGCCAAATGCAGTGTGAAGCCGCAGCACAATGATGCTTTTACCTGCTTCATTTGTCTCTATTCAGCACTCTCAGATGGTTCCGGAGAGATGTTTCACTAAAAAGACTTGCATAGGTGTGTAACATTCTGGTGGAGAGCAGCTCCACTGTTCTCTAGTGACCTCAATTTCCCTAATTTCTCTCATCTCTCATTTTTCCACTAGTTTCCACTCATCACATGGCCGCCCGAGGCTCGATTGGTCTCTATCTGGGAAAAACACACCAACAATCCATCATCTGATCAATGAGGCCCTCATCAACTCCTTCCTTGTCACCCCATTTCCCCTCAGTGCTCTAATCCCAGACCTGCTCAGCTGCAGAAACCTTTCTCTGGTTCAAAAACAATGAAATAAATAAAAATCAACCAATATGAAACTCCGTGAGGATGGAAAAGACATGTTTGATGGGACATGATGTAGTGTTTAAATCATGAGCTTTGGTTGGCAGTGTTTCAATGGTCCTTAAATGAAGTTGGGGGCATAGAGCTATGAGCCGTATCAGATGTTCTATCAGATGTTAAAATACCTCCAAAATGTCAGAAGCATGTGCCAAGAGATAGATGAGGCTCTCTGCGAACTATCCAGAAACACAGTCTGCCTATGTCTGAATAAACCAAGTCAAGTGAAGGAAATGTTTGACATCTGTCAATTTCAGTACAACAGATAGTTGGGTAAATAACACAATCAGCAATTTAAAGATGGTGAATAGTGCTTTAGTCAACTTTGGAAATAATGAGATTTCATAATATTCACACCTGAGGAACACCCTAGAAAAAGGTGCCAGTCCTGATTACCTGCAACATTCTCAAACAGAACCCTTGTTAATCTCTAGTTGGAAGTCTGAGCTTTTTATTTCCTTGCTAACTTTTAGTCAGGAAATTCAAAGGACACATCAGTATGTACAAAGGAAAGTTCTATGTATTCAGAATCAGCTTATGCAAGCGATTAAGTATTTTCTGGGAAGCCCACTAAGATTATAACAATGTACTATTTGCATCTCCAAAGTTGCCACATTTTTTTTTTGCCATCAAATATAAAAATTGCATGCTAAGACAATTACAAATGAAGTACACTTAAAGAAAGACCAATACAATTAAGTAAAAATGGGAGATGGGAAGCAGACTCGGTTCCAGACTCATTATTCGGCAGCTTATAAAATAGTACTTGATATTGCAAACCCTATTTTTTCATGTAGGATATAAAATGGAGACATAAGGATCAGATTACTTTTCCCCCTTGCCAACTGTGTTTGCAAAAGTCAATTAAAGATAAATAAATTAAAAGAAAGACTGATGTGATTATGTATAAATGAGAAGATGGAAATAAACATGGAAATAAACACCTAATAGGAATCTAGTATACTGCAAGTATATTCATCCATCCATCCATCCATCCATCTTCTACCGCTTACTCCTTCAGGGTCGCGGGGAACCTGGAGACTATCCCAGGAATCATCAGGCACAAGGCTGGTACACCCTGGACAGGGTGCCAGTCCATCGCAGGACACAATCACATACACCCTCACACATCCACTGATACACTACAGACACTTTAGACACGCCAATCAGCCTACCATGCATGTCTTTAGACTGGGGGAGGAAACCGGAGTACC
>JAOUWY010000002.1:23682235-23705434 GCA_025728095.1 Prietella phreatophila
ACGTTATGCTTTGCGTCCTTTACTTTGAATGAAGAGTGTGTCTAAGTTTGCAAGTGTTATTAATAAAGCAGTGATCTATGTCTACGCCCGTCTCGAGTCTGCCTCCGTCTACAACACGGTCACGTACCGTCACACATATTTTCCTTAAATGGAACTCTACCCTAAATTTAAATAAATTAATCCATTAATAATTTTTTTTTTCAGTTTGTAATCTGACATTTATTTAATGTTCATTGAAGGAGTCTCCAGTGGCAGTGGTTTGCAATGGTCAGTAAGTTTTCCACTGTACAGAGAAGGCTTTGGAGATTCTCTGTAACATGACAAGCTGTTTTGTTGGGGGTTTTTTGTCTTTTTTTTTTACGTCATTAACGAGAAAAAAAATAGGATGACGAGGGAATGATTGTACGCTAGCGTATCATAAGTCCTAACAGGAACTAACTTTTTTCATGGATGTTCCACAACATTAAATGCAACTATAAACAGTTAAAAAATGTGATGTATCAAATTGATGTAGTATAATATGAATCAAACACTTATTGTAACAGCACACTGGTCTGTGTGCCAACAGATTTTCAACAATTCAATTTAAAAGAAATTCAATTTCTTGAATGCAGTTAATAGAATATTTTTTAAGTAACCATCATCAAGGTTTTTTGGGACCTGCAGAGGCAGACACAAGTGAGAGCCAGCATTGGCAGAAGAACTGTTGCAAGTTCTCCAAGATGCTTGGAACAACTTACCAGGCAGTTTCCATGAAGGTGTACTTAAAAGAATTGATGAAGATTTTATTTAAGTCATGCCTCTGCACTTGAACTGGGGCATGACAACCTGCCTTAAGTAATAATTATCAGCAGAACATCAACATTCACCAGATAGCTGATGGAGGCATAAATTAATGCACTGGAAATTCTGGATTTTATTGTAATATTTTATATAAAATGTATATACAATATAGATTTTAATGCTGTGATAATGTTTTAACTGTCTGCCTGAGTTTTTCAAAAGTGCAGCACAACGCATGTTTATCCTTTCATCCATTTAATATTATAAAGCACACACACAATCATAAAAATTGCCAATACTCATACAATCCTCAACAGAAAACAATTTGATGAATACACAAACACAAACCAATAATTGCATATAAGCCAATACTTACAGTGAAACTGGCAATCAACTCACTCCACATTATAAATGAAGCAAAGCCTTTTTACTCCATTGGTTGTAAGCAGAGCTGTAGTCAAAACAGTCATTGTCAAGTGCAAGATAAGACCAAGACTAGGACTAGCCAAGATCAAGTCAAGACAGAGTCTTAATGGGGTCCAGGCCAAGTCAAGTCCAAATAAAAGCAAGAAAGTTAAAATTGTCTCAAGAAGGAACTCATGTCCTACAGCCCTACCTGTAGTACTCCATGACATAATTACTTTGGATGAACCACAAAAATATGGTTACAGATCTGAAGGTCGGGGTTCAAGGCCCAGCACTGCCAAGCTACCACTGTTGGGCCCTTGAACAATGCCCTTACTGGTTTCCTCCCCTAGTCCAAAAACTTGCTCTCTAGGCTAATTGGCTTTGCAAAATTGTCCATAGAGTGTGAATATGTGTGTGGTATTTTGCCCTGTGATGGGTTGTCCCCCACCTTGTGATATGTTCCAGGATCCCCACGACCCTGGAAAAGCATATGGAAAAAGGATGGATGGATTTTTTTTTTCCTGTGGTTGGGCATCAGTTGCCCATGTACAAACACAATGAGTAGTAACATATTGCTGTAACAATCTGATCAATCAGACATTTCCAAGTTAATTACTTAGTTATGAATAGTAATCCAGATTCATACTTTTTTATTGAAAAGCATAAAATGTACTATAAATGGTCTGCAAGGGTTTACATAGTTGTTTGTTTCCTTTTTTCACTTTTGTACGTTGGTTCAAATATCCAGAACACATCACTTTGGGTTCATTTTTTGGTAGAAACACTGCAACCCAAAATACACTGCGTTGTTTAGTTCACTTCCTGAAGTTTTGCTTTCTTGCTTTTATCACTGCAATCAAACTGTGTTAAAGTTTGCATGGAAGCAGAACGGAACCATCTCTCTAAGCTGGACTGCGGTTGCGGTGATCCCACCCGACTGACCCAATGATTCAAATGGATCCACACTATGTATGTTAAAGCATCCTAAGTAACACACTAAAAAAGCAGAAGATGCAAGTGCCAATATTTTGCTTACTATGATTGATGCAGTTAATGTGAGTAGGCCTAAAGGTAGCTGCCCTTTCTGTAGCCATAACAGGTAGGTGGTTTTCAGCATTCAGTGGGTAATTCTCTGTGAAATAACCTTCTACAAGGGCAATGCCTGAAGCAATCGATACTGTAGGTGTTTCGTGCCAGAGAGCAGAGCAAGATTTTGCCATTTATTTACACCTGTATTGTGAGAAGTGTCCTGCACTAAACAATCCTTTCAGCCAAGCTTGCAGGGAGACATAGCAGCAATCAAGGCACTGTTGTACCTACACACAGACCTCTGTCATGCTTCACACCCTTTCACAGAAAAAAAAAAGTAAAAAAAAAAAAGTGTTCTTGAACTATTATCTGTACCTCTAATGTGTTTGATCAGTGAACCATCAGTTCTGACACTTTTCCACATCACTTTTGTCTTTTATTCTTTCATTTCATCCATCCATCCATCCATCTTCTTCCGCTTACTCCTTTTCAGGGTCATGGGGAACCTGGAGCTTATCCCAGGGAGCATCGGGCACACCCTGGACAAGTTGCCAATTCTATCATTTACCTTTCCCTGCAAATAATTTGACAGATACAAGAAAGTTGTACAATATAAACACCAGGGCAATATACTTAAAAAAATAAATAAAAAGGCACCGATATCCTCAGAGTTTACAGTGTGACTTTTCTGAATAACTGACTGAAAATTATATGTTCGGGGCATACAGGGAATCAGGGAATGTTTGGGTATTTTCATGGTACCATTTACTGAAGCACAGCTCAAGCATATGTACCATTTTATTGCCAGTGTTATCTAAAGAAAGCCTGAATGCAAATACAAATCGTAAGTCCGACTGCACTACTCGAAAGTAATTCACACATGGTTAGGACACAATGGTGCATTTCTGCCTCATTCTATTCAAAATGTACTGATAAAGACAGTAAATAGGTCTAGACAGTGTTATTCAACATGGACAACAGCCATAAAAAGAAATAACAACAAACACTAGTGTAGCAATGTTATTTACAACACTGAAAGCTGATTCTGTTAAGTGGCTAAGGATCTGACACAGCATTCAGACACTCTTAGAGATACTCTCTAAGTTTTGCATATTCCGTTACATACAACTCCGTGCTTACAAAGGTTCAGATAAGTAACTAATATGACTAAATGTTGACAATAACTTGTCTTGCATAACAATAGTTTCTGACAAAAAGTAAGGCATGTTAGAAGTGGCAGTTTATGCTGCAACCTTTGATGAGCCTCATGAGTTTCTTGCATGCAGTTCCTTCTTCGTTTACTCACTAACCATCCATTCAACACTGTGAGTGAACACAATCACTCTAATAGAAGTATTAAAACTCATAACATTAATTTGGAGGCACATTTAAATCCCTCATTACAAGTAAAAAGGCCATAGTTCATACCATCATTTATGATCATAAACTCAGCAAAACTTAATTCTCATTCATCTGTTGAATACAGTGCATCCACCATATGTGATGGGTCAGTTCTGTATATGGGCTATGTTACCAACTTCTGTTTACTTCTTATTATTATTTCTCTCTACAAATCTTTTATCCCTTAGATTTTCTCCCAGAGGTTTGTTTTTGGCAGTAGTTGTCTCAGACAGGTTTGTGGACACCTGACCATCAGACCTATACGTGGTTCGTCCCCAAAATGTTGCCCCATAGATGGAAGCACACAATTATTTAGGACATCTTTGTATGCTGTAGGATTCACTTTTTCAGGCATATTCCTTACATCATTCAACTTTTAATTAGAGCCTAGATGTACAACCATGTTGCTGGAAATATATACCCTGCTGAACACTTTTAATTTCACCATTTTTTTTTAATCATTTTTTTTTTTTACACAGACACTCTTATAATTCCTTACTAGCTAACTCAGGGGTGTCCAATCTAATCTGCCAAGGACAGATGTGGTCAACCAAGCAGGAGTAACAGCTGTTTAATTAGTTGACTTTGTCTTCAATCAATAACCAGGTGTGGATCCTGCTTGGTTGGAATAAAAAACAAACAAACAACAACAACAAAAAAATCTACTCTCACACCGGTCATTTTTGATCAGATTGGACACTCTCAAGCTACCTCATTTGTGTTAGAATGGAATATGCTATGCAGAACAGATTTGGAGCAGAGCTGTTATAGTTTTTAGTTCTACTGCATACACTCTCATACTTAGCTTGAACAATGCACAAAAGCTACAGAGCCACTGTCCTCCAATATACTCAGTCATGAGTTTTGCACAATTGCAGTTAAAATTAGACTAGATGAAATGCAAAGCGTGTGGCTAATGGTATATTTATTGCAGTTTATGACCCCTTATGACACCAATCTCAGACCTACACAATTAATAGTACAACATAATTCCTCCTCAGGGTATATGCTTTGTAAATCTATTGTATTTCATTCAGTTGGGTCTCCTCCCCTTTGCTCTAACTTCTGGGCCAAGGCCAATATTATGCAGAAGGAAGCACACAGGCCTCAGCTCATTTGTAATTTCACAGCAGTCAGAGAGAAAATGCCATCTAAGTGCCACCACTCCAGTGATTAAGGTGATATTGACAGCTGAATTAATTCCAGATTGGTCCACATGAGACACTCTCTTTGACCAGATCTAACAAATGGAAGCATTTCGCATTTTACTGTCCACTTATTCACTTCAAATGACTCTTTTCTTTTCTTTGCGACTCTTTCTTTCGCATGGAATTGTGCTTAGCATTCACAGCAGCACCCAATCTGTCTTCTTTCACATTTTACATAGAGTACTGTAAAAGTAACAATGCAAGAAAATGACAAATCCCATCTTGATAATGTGGTGATATACTGTAGCTGTAGTGCTTCCATACAATCTGCTGAAAATGGTGATCAAAGTTAACAGGCACTGCAGGATGATAATTAAAATCCAGGACACAGGGATACTGCAATTCTGCTGTCAAAGCCATAGCTGGAGTGTGTCAGCTTGCATCAGTCAACGCCTGTCAGGGGGCTGACGCAAATACCAGGAATCACAGCCTCACCGTGCTTTTCTTGACAGCCACCAAGGCAAAGCTGTGCCCCCTGAGGAATGATGCTCTCACCATTCTATGCTCTCTTGCTGACAAATGTCCACTATATAAGGAAAGACTGGCTATAATGCTAAGTGAGCATGATGTTAAGATCAGTCTCAGGCACATACAAACTAACAAAATACTGACAGCGAACATTGAGAGGACATGATTATTACAGCAGTGAATTCACTTGGAAAAATGCCAAATCACTTAAAGGGGAAAAGATGTACAAAGCTAAAAATGCCTTCGCTTCCAATTAGGCTTGTGCGGTATTGAGCTTTAACAGCTCACGATTTACCAATAAATAATTATACAAAAAATCACGATTAACAATTTAATCATTCAGATCTAATAGCTTAAAAATACACAAAAATTAGCATTTTCACCATTTCAGGTAAAAGCTGTGCAGTCTCTGTGATTAAATGACTTAATGCATTTTTCCTAGCTGGCAATGGCAATTGCGGTGAAAACTCAGTTGGATGGTCGATTTCTAGGTGATTCTGAAGTAAAGGCCATTAAACTGTAAAAAAAAAATTAAATTGTATACTTTCTAATTTCACTTTCACATTATCAGTAACATTAACGTTGTTGGTTTGACACTTTGTTGTAAGACTATTTAATCATATTAGTTCCAAAAGTTTTGTGAAATTTTCTATTTTGGCTGAAAACTACCTTTTCTCTGATATTTGTTGGTGGCACTGGTGATGTATATACTTGACAAATATTAGCTAAATCAAAGTTACGCAAATATTAATATACTGACTGGATCATCCAGTCAAGGCAGGGTGCACCATGGACAGGGTGCCAGTCCATCGCATGGCACAATCACATACACACTTTAGACAAGCCAATCAGCCTACTATACATGTCTTTGGACTGGGGGAGGAAAACAGAGCACCCGAAGGAAACCCCCGCAGCACAGGGAGAACATGCAAACTCCGCACACACATGGCCCTGGCAGGAATCGAACCTCAGAGCCTGGAGGTGTGAGGCAAACATGCTAACCACCAAGCCACCATGCACCCCTGACTGGATCATGTCTTGTTTTACTTGGGAGAAAAACACTGGTGTAAAGACACTGGTCTTTTGGTGTATTTTTGAGTGATAACTTGTATTAGCATATTCTGATATTCAATTCTGGCATGCCGATGCAAAATGCCTAAAGATTGGCAAGTCTGGTAATATGATAGAATTGTAATATACTGTACATCTTGTAGAGATGATTAAATCATTATATCACACAAGGTGGTTCATTTTGCTTTGTACTGACTTCATCTAAGTGACCTGCAAATTATCTTCTGATTTGTACAAGAGAAAGGTTGTGTCCTACTCAGTGTACTAATTATTAGTGCTCCCATAAGACAATTACTGTACCTCACTATTTGCTGTAAAAAAAAAAAAAAATATATATATAGATAGCTAGATAACATTTCCACCATACAGTCCCTCCGACATCACCTATAGCCACCCATAGACTTTTGCTTCACTCGGATGAAAATTCAACGTGACCTCTGCTGTATGGTGTCACAACAGCATGCGAAGTGTCTCTCCACACATCCATTCAGTTGCACAGCTGGACAGATTGCCTTGTAAACAGAAAGTGTCTGGATGGAACCCTATTACTTCTTTACTCTATAAATGAGTCTATAAATGTTCCCAAGTCATCACATTGTTTGTCTTTGTACAAAGGCACCAAAGTGATATAGTTGTCCTTTGAGATGATATGTTCAGTGATGAATTGTGTCTCCTGGACTTTAATCGTGACATAAATGTCCTTCACATATCTGAACAAACAATTCAGTATGGTTTCCCAGAAGATGTTCAGGGCTGCTCCTTTCCTTCTTCCCCAGTTCTTTCTTAAACAGCTTTGAGCTGATGAGAAATACCAGTGAAACCATATACAGCCGTGTTTCAGGCTATAGAAAATATCAGAGATATAATTAGAAATTACTATCATAGTATCAGTCAGCCATATAGAGTCATATGGGTAAAGATCCAATCCCATAGCTGCAAAGTCTCATTGGTATCAGCATCTGAATGAATAGTCCAATATGAAGTATGCATAAATTACGGTATCTGGGATATTAAAGAATATAGACAATCCAACCAATCCACATTTGCGACATGAATCTAACAACAAGGAGTGCAGGACAAGTGAAAACTTTTGGCGATAAACCACATTAGACTCAGAGGTCAGCGTGAGAAGCAGAACTGATATAACGGAGTGGGAGGCAGAAAAAGAGGAACCTGAAAATCACAGTTATCCACTGTGTTATCCTCTATGTTGCTGGAGTGTCTGACGAGCTCAGGAAGAATTTCAACATTGCTGAACCTCTTCCTTTGTTTTTCAGGCCCAACACCAAATGAAAACAGACATCCATACTGACAAAAACAGCCAGATGAAACAAACACACCAAAACCACATGACCCTCAGCTTAAGACTGAGTAAAAGTTTTTATCTACATTTCTATTTCAAAGAACACTATTTTATGTAGGGATTTTTTAAAAATATTGATCTGAGATACTGAACTCAGAGCTCCCACTATCTAAGATATTGATCTCAGAGCTCTCTAATGTTGGTAACCTATTTATACTCAACCCAAATGTGTAAAGGTTCAGTTACTTAAAGTTACTTGCTTACAAAGGCCTGAATAAGCAATTAACAGGTCTGAATGGTATCAGATATTAACTGTTATTGTTTAACCAATAATGACTAGCTTATGACAGTGTAACATGCTCGGATGAAAGTACTCCATATCTCCACATACATGTCTTCCACATACATGAGCTCACAGACACCAACAATTGGCTAGTGTCACTGCAATTGACAAATGAGTGAAAGTATGCCATCCCTCCCACCCAAAGAGCAGAGACAGTTGGCTCCTGGCCATTGGATGGCTTTTGCATTGGCTGTATTAAAACTTGCAATCATCCAATGATAGGGTGAAGACTTTCTTTTGGCCACTCGGGAACCTATAAATAAGAACTGAAGCAATTATATTTTGGTTTGTAGTGACACTTCATAGTAGCAGTTTTCACTAATGCCATGAATAGATGAGATATATCTGTTGACTATAATGTGCAGATAAATAAATTAATACTTTGCTGTCAACTTTTTTAATAAGCCATTTTGTCAGATTGCTTACCTGACAAGAGAGGGTAAATAAAATTAAAGAATCTATTAAAGTCTTCCAAAATGTCTCTAGCTCTGTGTCTAGTCTCTAATCTGATGAGTTCCTTTCAATTAAACAATATATATAATTGTATGTGACAGGTTAAACCGCAATATAGGGTCTAATATGGAAACCAAGATAATTCATGTTTAACGATGACAAATTATACAGTTTGTTCGTTTTATGTTTATCGGCTTTGCTGTTTTCTCAAGTCCGTGGTTTGGTCAACTGAAATACTTAGTTGGATACACTAATACAACACTGATCCATTGCTGACATTCTTGGTGAATGCAAGTTATATGAAAACAGTGGAGGCATAGTTACAACAGACTTAACACAATTTGTAGATTGTGCTCATGCACAACGTTTGACACAACATCTGTTCAAAGTATAAAATATGCCAAACAAATACACCGCCGCTCAGTAGAACTGACAAAGCCACTTGCAAGACTGTTGATGATTATCTGACTTTCTCCTTGACTTACTTATAGCATTTTTATGCAGCATATGTCATGACCTGAAGTAAGAAAAGTAATGGGTGCTATCAGAGATTATAGTCCAACTCAACCATTTTGTCACTGTTCTCAGATGATGCTGATCATTCTGACATTTCAAGATATAAGGTAGAATAATGTCAACAGGTCTTTGAAGGTGCATTTAGAAATAAGTACATCCACCATTATCATCTTTGGCATCATTCACTGCTCTCAGTCATGAATGAAAAGTGATTTAAATTACACATTTAAAATGAGAGCATACTTCTCAGTACTCATTTCCTATTTCCTCATAATCACATTTCTCTGATAGTTAAGCAGTATACCACAATGGCTCCTGAGATACTTGTTTCTTTATGACTGACTGTTTCTTTTATGTTGTGCAGTGTCTCACATCCAGAGCCCCTGACCTGCCTTGTGAAGCATAAATTCAGATCTGCAAGACACAAATTTGCTTGAATCACTGCTCAGAAAATGTCAGTCGATGATTCAGGGAGCATCGAGCACAAGGCGGAGTACACCCTGGACAGGGTGTCAGTCCATTGCAGGGCAATAGTCCACATTATGTGGTCAAAAGTATGTCGACATCTAACCATGACACCCATATGTGCTTGTTGAAGATTCCATCCCATTGTCAGTTTAAACATTTGATATGTGTCCTATGTTCTATTGTGAATAACATATGGGTTTATGAGATTTGCAAATCATTGCATTCTGTTTTTCTTTACATTTTACACAGCGTCCCAATTTTTTTGGAATTGGGATTGGACAAGAACATTAGTGAGGTCAGGCACTGATGTTCACTGAGGAGGCTTGGGTTGCAGTCAGCATTCCAATTCATCTCAAAGGTGTTCACTGGATTTAGGTCATTGCTATTTGCAGGAGTTCTTTCACTCCAGTCTTGGCATACCATTTCTTCCTCATTGAACCTTACTTTGTGCACTGGAGTATTGTTATTCTGGAAAAGGTTTGGAGCCTTAGTTCCAGTGAAGGGAAATTCTAGACAATCATGTAGGAACAGTTTGAGGAAGTCCAACATATGGGAGGCATGATCAGGTGTCCTTTTGGCAAAAAAGTTGATATGAAGCTTGACACAATAAGGCATATGGCAACTTAATACATAGATTGTTGACAGGAATTGTAATGACAGCTGATGCTTGATGGAATACACCTATAGATGTCTATATCAATTTATGTCAGTTGCCAAGAAGGGCTTACAGCCAGCTCCAGAATTATTGGCACTGTTCATGAAAATGTGCAAAAATGATTTCCTAAAATAAACATGATATACAATGATTTGCATGAAAGAATCACTCAAAGAACTAGAGGTTCTTTTCTTTACTATTAACATAAACTATATTTATAATTATATAATCAATAATAATAAGAATTATAACTATTTAAAAATATTATAATAGTCTCCATGATTTTTTATTGCCTTTATTCTTTCTTGGTTCCTTGGGGTAAAACTATATGAGGAGGATAATGAGGGTGGCAAAAAAGAACCCAAAGATTACAGCTTCAGAATTATACAGTATGTTATGTTGGGTCAAGTTTCAAAATTAATTATTAGACACAACGTCTATAACACCAAGCACAAATAGTTATCCATGACGCATTTAAATCAAAACAAATATGGTTTACGAGATGCAAAAGAGGACAGTCAACTTGCACAAAGCTGCAGCTGCCGAGGTGACATAGTGGCCTTGACAGTTTATTTCATTTGATCATTGCAAGTAAGCAAAAGTCAACAGATCACCAAAGGAGCACTTATCCATCTGGATGCTTTGTGTGAGACCCATTTTTTTGTATGGACTATGGGCAAAATTATTAAATGTCTCTCAGAAAAATTTATCAAACACAGATCCACCATGTTGACCAGTTTGTATGTTAATCACATGACCACAGGCATTATATATGCTCTTCAACACTTGAAGAAGAATCATCAATGTGTCATGATGATTCTGGAAATGATAAGTGGATCGGGATGGCAATCAGAGTGAAGTCATTTTAAACAGCATGATGATTTCAAAGCTTTTCTATGATGGAAAAGTGTCCTCAATGTCACAAATGACACAGCTTGACACTGACCTTGACATCTTTAACATTCTCTTTTTTATCTTGTTCATTTATGTAGATGGAGTGAATATCATGAAGATTCTAAATTAATTTAAATATTCATGGGCAAAATCAATTATTAAACCATAAACATCTGTCCATTTGAATATAATTAAATGAACTTTAACTGCAAAAGCTCAATGGATCATGATCTTCAAAAATATAGCCTTTTTATAGTTGTGTTCCTGAATGACATACTCCCCGTATACCACAGCAAGGTCGTCAGAAGGTGTGCATTATTTTCAGAATGTAATTTCGGCTGTAACATGAATGCTTGGTTAACATTTACGCGCTTGTTCTATAACATTATTGTTTCAGCTCAGTTTCAGTAACAGCTCATACATAAGCACTTGTACAGTGGATGATCCACATAACCTAAAAATAATAACACATGGATTTTAAAAATGCATTGTTAAACAAAGTAAAACCTATAACCGTTGATGTGGTGGCATTTTCTGTTAGGAGACATTTATTTAACATTTATGGAAGGAGCCTCGCTTGTAATAGCTTTTTAACAGTCATGGTGCTTTGTGAATATTTTCAGCACAGGAAAGTCTTCATCGTCATAACAGCACAGTCTGTTGTGTGCTATTTTTTATATATACATTATTACCATAAAAATATCCATCCATCCTCTACCGCTTATTCCTTTCTCAGGATTGCAGGGAACCTGGAGCCTATCCCAGGAATCATCAGGCACAAGGCGGAGTACACCCTAGACATGGTGCCAGTCCATCGCAGGGCACAATCACATACACACTCACAAACCCATTCATACACTATGGACAATTTAGACATGCCAATAAGCCTACCGGAGTACACGGAGGAAACCCCCACAGCACAGGGAGAACATGCAAACTCCGCACACACATGGCCTCAGCGGGAATCGAACCCCGAACCCTGGAGGTGTGAGGCGAATGTGCTAAACACTAAGCCACCATGTAAGCTCCCCCATAACAATATAACCTCAAATTTTTTTTTTTTCTTCAAATGTCCTCTATGGCGAGAGCGCATAAAATATTGATTTGGATTCATTTATACAGTACTATGCATGCTTTTTAACTGTGCATTATAAGCTTTACCACGATGTATTACCAGTTATACAGTATGCTCTATAACTAGCAATTACCAGGTATACAGTGCAATGTATAGTCTATAACTGCTCATCACCAGCTATACAGTGCTATGCATGTTATAGTGTACAATGTATATGTATAATGTACATATTATGTAACCTGGCATTATGCAATAATGCATAATTTTAATCATTTTAAATAGTTATTTATAGTTACATAGTGCTATGCATGCCCTATAACTATGCATTATAATTTATACAGTGGTATGCATGTTTTACAACTATTTATTACCAATTATACAGTGCTGTGTAGGTTATATAACTGCTCATCACCAGTTATAGTGTTATGTACGCTCTCTAATTAGTAATTACCAGTAATGCAGTGTAATATATGTCTATAACTGCTCATCGCCAGTCTGTTATACACGGGCATGCATGACTACTTATTACCATGCTACTTACCAGACACTCTAGTGTATATAATTCATATAAAGTGAAAGCAATAATTCTAATAAACCTTTTTGGTTAGCTAAAATGTGTTACCTTTGAAAGCATATGTTCAGCAGTACAATAAGTCATGTTTTATTCATTTTACTCTAAAAGTCATAAGGCAAGTGAAAATCATGTGAGCATGAAAATTATTCATCTAAGAAGTATCATTGTATTTGCTTATGTTTTGACATTATGTTAATGTCAGTAGCCACAAGAAAAACATTCAGATGAAATAGAAACTAAACTCTCATTTGTATTCAGAGAAATTAATCAAATATGTAATGATGAGCAAACACAGCGATGTTCATTCCTGTGCACTATGACGCACTGATGAAGTGAATACAAGAAGAAATTTATAGAGAAATTGATAGCAATGTGACTGGAAAAAAGAACAAAATCATGGAAAAAGGATGTCTGTAAAATAGACATCCACTGATGCAATACAGTTTGTAGTTCAGAACCATGGATAAAAAAATTCCAACTAAATTAAAGAAATTAATCAAAGCATATATTTCTTTTTCCGATGAATCCTAAGCCGTGTTTTATTAAAGTCCTGAAATGCAGGAAATCTGTACAATTTCCTAACAATGGTTGACTCTTGGTCTTACATCCAGAGTTGCTGAATAAAATGTTTTCTTCTGAAAGTTTGTTCACTTGTCAAATCTAATTTCATATTCCTATTGCTGGCTACATTGTTTTATTACTTTATATTTACATTTTCTCTATCTTTATTCTCCATTACTAACAGTGAAGCAGACTCACTCTAACCACAAATGAACGGTCACAAAATTACCCTCCACAGGGGCAGATGTTTCATACCTGATATCAAGCCACTCACAAAGGACAAACAAATGCATCCCAATATCTCTTCTCAGAGAACATCTTGAGTGGTCAAGCAAGGGATGGACATCGAAATAAATCTTAATCAGAGCCATACAGACGAGAAAGGCCTCATCAATCCCTTTATTTTTTATTCATGGGGGTCAGACCAAAGCCTATCATTTCTTCTGGAAGATTAGAGATTGCATGGGATAACAGAATAGCTGCAATCTCACTACAAACTGCCAATTAGTTGTCAGTGGAGAGTAGACATTTGCTACCTTTCTTGGTAACTTTACCTCTCCAGAATGGTGAAATTGTCGGTACTATTCCAACAATTATTGTAATTACAATAATAGTTTAACAGGATTGAGCATAATGATTTCTGGTTGTTTGATTGGCCAGAAAAAAAAATCATTAGGATTTTGGTGGGTGGACACAAGCTTCTCAGAAAATCTCTCAAATTGGGAGATGTAGCTGTGTGTGTGTGTGGTGTCAGCTTGCCCTTCCTACAGTGTTGGACTTGAACATGAGCACAGTGTTATGAAATTCACATATATGATTTGTTAAGCATTTTCAAGTAGCAACATATGATGTGACAGTCAATATTGTAGTGATGCATTTCAATAACAGCTTTGGCATGAAAACACATCAGTGCATTCCTTATCATTTCACATCTCCTCATTTCACACGTCTGGTTATGTGAACATAGCATGGGTATATACAGTAAATATAGATATACACCATATGGCCAAAATTATGTGGATCATATGCGCCCATTCCACGGGCATTAATATATGAAGTTGGGCCCCCATTGCTGTTTTAATAACCTCCAATCTTCTGCAAAAGCCTTCCACTAGATTTTTAAGCATGGCTCTGTGGATTTATGCTCATTCTGGTACAAGAAAATGTGTTATTATTATTATTAAAAGTTATTATTATAATAACTTTTTATTTAGCACCATGTGGGCATGGTGGCTTAGTGGTTAGCATGCTTACTTGTTCTCCCCGTGCTTCGGAGGTTTCCTTCAGGTACTCTGCGTTTCTCCCCCAGTCCAAAGACATGCATTATAGGCTAACACCCTGTCCAGGGTGTCCCCTGCCTTGTGCATCAGGCTCCAGGTTACAAGCGACCATTACGGATCAGCAGTACAGAGAATGGATGGCTGGATCATACATGTAAATGGTACAATATCAAGGTTTGTTAATGATGCAGTGTCCATTAAGCATGCTTCCCACATTTTGTGGTTGTTGTTGTTTTGTTTTTTTAAAGTCACTGGAATTCCCTCTTAAACAGTGTGTCTATGTTGGGCAAATCAGTGTGTGATTCAAAGATACTGTATTCCTGATCCACCCATCCATACCTCTCTATAATTTCTGATTTGTGCACAGGTTTGGAAAAAAAACAATCTTGAAGATTGCAGATACAATTTCTCCAGAAAACAAAAAAACAAAAACAAATGGTGCTGAAAATTAATTCAGTAAACTATAAGATGTACACAGTGTGTTTAAAGACATTGTCCATATTTGACTATATTACAGCTTGAGCTGAAGACATATTGGCCATGATGCTAGTAGAACATAATCACAGCTAAACAAAACAGGTAAACATGCTCTGCTACAGACAATGAGGGTATAAACTCAAATTAAACAGCATCTCCCCCTCCATCCATTTTGGAGGCAGACTGAGGGATAACTACCAAGCAAGGTCAGTAGTGTCTGTAATTGATGCGTGTGCTTGGTGGATGGTTGCCAAGGGAACAGGTGCTTAATGTTTAGAGACATTGTGGGATTTGTAGACAGGAGCAGGGTGAATCCCTGGCCTGTAATTGCCTGCTGTTCTATCCAGCAACCTAGTGGGCTGAGTAATGATGTGCTAAAGATTTCCTGGCAAGGTGATTGACCTGGCACTCTTCTTATTTGTCAACAGAAAGAAAGAGGGTGAGATATGATAGCATCCTAGGGGTGACTATTGTCCCCTGGTGAGCACAGGTTTGTCTTGAGGTGGTTCTTGTTAGAGAGAGTGCTTGCTTGGATCCTACACGCAGGTGGACATACTAGAAATTTATTAGCTTGTAAAGTTAAAGGTCCAGTGTGTTTGCCCAATCCTGTGTTTTGGCTGCCACTGAAATCTAATCAACTAAGATAAAAAGGATTTTAAAAAAGGAAATATAATAATTCATACTGAATTGGTTAGCTAGTTAAGGGAAACAAACAAGTATATGATCATGTAACATTACTGTTCCCTTTCAAGGGGAACTCAACATTGCAAGAGCTTCACACTGTGGGAAGTGCCCTTGCACACGACTGGTATCTGAAGTCTGTCACTCCTAATTATAAGCCTGCTGCGGTCAAGTGTGTGTATATATAACTCTTCTGTCATTGTACGGTGCAAACAGAATGAACTATAGAGAGTTCAGAAAGTGTATTACTCCCTGCTATCATTTTATTACACAGGGGGATGGACACATATTTTGTGTGAAGTGTATGATAGCGGAGCTTGCTGCAGCAGCCCTTGAGGGGGCTGACTGCACTCATTATGGATGCTCCGCTCCCGACTCTCTCGCTTCAGCTGAGGTTTTCAGAAGTCAGGATTCTGGGCCAGCTGCTGTTAAGGCAGCCAGATGGCTGGGATCCTACTGCTCCCGTATGAATCTGGAGCAGGAGCCGGAAGTGAGTGCAACTTCTCACTAGAGTGTGGAGAGTCAACACAACCTCTGTGACTCTGGGGAGCCAGAGGGGGAGCCAGTGAGAAGGAGAGCACTCTTTTTTTCTGAAGAAATGCACCATCGTGCTTCTGGGAAAAGTAATGTGTATAACCGTGGCCATCATGGGGGATAAACAGTATGTTTATTTTGCTATGCCAAAGGCACTTGTGAGTTACCTCCCTCCAACAACAGCAACAAAATCAGTGGGGCCGGCTTTGCCATCCAAGCTGTGAAAGACCACCTCTGCGTTGGTTGGCAAAGCAAGTCTAGCTTGTAGGTTTCTGCATACAATGGCAGTATATTAGGCAGACCTGTTGAATTGTGAGGAAGGCACAGAAGGCAAGTGTGGTGGCACGCCTCCACCCACAGTCACAGCCTGCTAGTAAGCCTGCTTTTAAAATGATGATCAGTGCCAAAAGTTAAAAAGAATCGGTTCTGATGGACCACAGAGTAAGGTATCAGGGGATGAGAGGTTGTTAGGGCAGTTAGCCCCCAGTATTACTGTAGGGCTCCCCTAGTCAAGTTCGTCTCATGTTTTCTCTGGTCAGCAATCTATCATAGGGCAATACAAATGTGATGCTTTCTCTCCAACAAATATGGAAAGTTAACATCACTAAAGACCATCTGGCTGTGTGGAAACTACTGCCAAATGTATCTCCATCGATTCTGTCCACAATAGAATGGGTACCAAGTCAGAACAAGTTTAGACTCGTGCTCACCACAATAGTCAGAACAATGCAGAGCCCGATGTTAGCCCAGGAAGTACGATCTCTCTTGGACAAAGGGGCCATAGAGCATGTTCTGCTTTTTCTGAAGGAGGCAGTTTTTTTTTACAGCTGTTATTTCCTGATCCACAGAAAAGAGAGGATGCAGCCAATATTAGATCTGAGGAATCTGAACTGTACTCTTCAGACATTCAGGATATTGATGCTCAAACTTGTCATTCCACAGATTCAGTCTGAGGATTCGTTTGTGACAACAGATCTAAAAAAAGATGCATATTCCATTGCATATCCCGAGTTCCTGAGGTACACGTTTTGTTGCATTGCCTATCAATATCAGTTTTTCCTTTCTTCCGTTTATCCCCTCTCATCTTCACAAAGTGCATGGATGCTGTGCTGGCTCCTTTACGACTACCTGGATGACTGGCTAATTCTAGCATGGTTCAGGAAATTGTGATTCAACATTGAGATGTTGTTCTCGCCTATGTGAGGAGCCTGGGGCTCAGGTTGAACCTCAGGAAAAGTTCTACGGGTTATATGGGATTTTAATATGATGAGGGTGTGTATATGCTCAATATGCATATGGCAATCCTATCAACATTGAGCAAGATAAAGTAAGGTGTGGGCATCCCCTCCAGTCACTATGGAGACTGTTGGGGTTTATGGCAGGATTGATGAGGCCGTTCTTGTCTGTATGGCTCTGATTAAGATTTATTTCTCTGTCCATCCCTTGTTCGGCCACCCAAGATGATCTCTGAGAAGAGATATTGGGATGCCAATGTCATAATATTAGGCACATGACACCGTTCGTTGGTGACTGAAGGTCAGGGGCTTTATCTGAAGAGGAAACCCCTTAGAGTAATCATTGTCATGCAGCAATGCCAGCGTGCTCTGAGAACTTGGAGGTGTTCCTGGTTTTAGTCTCACATATTTTTATCGCAAGACGGTAATGTCAGATGCCTCCCTCACAGTCTCTGGAGCACTGAAATTCTTCTCCTCAGTTGAGAGGTTGATTTGTTAGTTATTACAGACAATACAGCGGTGGTCTCATATATCAACCACCAGGGAGGGTTACGTTTGCACTCACTGTTCAGGCAAGTTCAACTAATTCTTCTCTGCTGTAAATGAAGTTTTGTCAGGGAGTGCAATGTACATTCTGGGCAACAGGAATGTGGCGGCAGACATCCTGTCAAGGCAGGGGCTGAGGCCTGGGGATTAGGGGCTCCAGCCACAGGTGGGTGAGTCCATATGGTGGAGATTCGGCTGAGCAGAAGTAGATGTGTTCGCCTCTGCTGTGGTTAACCTAAACTCCCCCTCATCAATGAAAAATGTTTATGTCCTGGACGCCATGGTACACATGTGGCTGAGGTCACGTCTGTATGTCTTTCCCCGATTGCTCTGCTACCACAGGCTCTAGCGAGAGTTCACCAAGACCAGGCTACATATGCTGCTAGTAGAACCTGATTGGTCACCTTGAATATGGTTCTCAGAGATAATTTCTCTACTGGCCAGCACTCCCTGGGAGATTCCCGTTCACATGGATCTATTCTATCAATCCCAAGGGTTGATTTATCACCCTCAGCCAAAATTATGAAAACTGTGAGTCTGAGTAGCATCAGCTCATAGATTCCGGTCCCTCAACCGAGGTTGTAGAGTCCATGTTAAATGCTAGAGCATCATCCATGAGAAAATTGTATGCATTCAAGTGGCAACTTTTTTATTGTGGTGTGAGGAACATTAGTTAGACCCAGTAAACTGCACAATAGCTATAGTCTTGGAGTTCTTACAGGAATCTTTCTCAGCAGGGTTAGCTCCTTTCACAATTAGTCTATATGTCCACCATTTTGGCTAGCCATGCCCCAATTGATGGAGCCTCTGTAGAGCAACATCCGCTAACTTCAAGGTTTATGCATGGTGTCCGATGGCTGAGGTCCATCTGCTGAACAATTTGTACCTTCCTGGACCTTTTCTGTTGTCCACGAAGGTCTGTCAGGCACCCCATTTGAGCCCTTGGAGTCAGCTTCAGAGAAGTTTCTGATCCTAAAGATAGCTCTTTTGGCTGGCCCTGACATCTCTGTTGCCCCTTCCTGACTTGTATTTGCCCCAGGATTAGCCAAGGCCTCCCTATATCCTAGTCCAGATGATTTCCTAAGTGCCTACTTCTGCTTCCCAACCAGTAGGGGTCCAGGCTTTCTGCCTGCCTCTGTTCCTTACACCGGAATGAGGAAGATTGTACCTACTGAGTCCAGTGAGGGCTCTTTGTTCTTATGTCCACTCCAGCTAGTGGTGTAAGTCGGAGCAGTTGCTGGTCTGTTTAGCAGTGACAGTAAAGCCGTGCATCTCTATTTGGATAGTGGAAGCAATATGAAGCACACGGTCACGCTATGCCTCTGGTCATAGGGGCTCATTCCACTAGGGGGTCACCTCCTCAAAGGCTTTATCTAAGGGGTACCCTTACAGGACGTGTTTGCTGCAATGGGATGGTCTACGCTGCACACATTCATTTCATATGACAGTTTGGTCAAGGATCTTGGAGTGACCCTCAGGCCCAGACCTTTGTGGACAGGCCATACCCTCAGTATGATGGAGTGGGTATACTCGTTCCCATAGCATTAAGCTCACGCAACGTCGTGTTCCCTTTGAAACGGAATGTCTGGGTTATGCATGTAACCATGTTCGCTGAGAAGGGAATGAGATGTTGCATAGCTTTGTCAAACTGGCTTATGCCTGTAAACTGCGTCTTCGCTTCAGACAAAGAGACGCTGATGACAAGGTTTAGGGGCACCCTTTTATAGTCACATGATGCATGAAATGCCATGTCCCTTCTCAGGGAACACGGTTACATGCATAACCCACATATTTTTGCACCATCAACACAAAACCAGTTTGTGAGGTACTAATTGCAAGTGAAATAGTTAATTCCCAGCCCATATGACTCCACATGCAAAAGTGTCCTTGGCAGTGAATCCCAATTTGCTCCTGATGGAAAGCTAGCGCATTGCATGGTGTGAGTATGTGTGTAAATGGGTGAATGAGATCCAGTGTAAAGCACTTTGTAGCACTTCTAAAGTTAAAAAAGCACTATACTATTTACCATTTATTGCATTAACCTTTGCTTTGTTTTCCAAAGCTTTTGGCTGGGTGTGGAGAAATTAGAAGTGTTTTGGGTGTCATGTAACACAGGGTCGAGATAGATACATGTGTGAACAAAGTCAGTGACAACATGGACGCGGTCATGCTCTGGACTACTTGAGGGGAAAAACCTTACAGAGTTCTGACGCAGGCATTGTCTTTAAAATGGGTTCTTCTAGAGGAGCCAGGGAGTTGACATACGACATACATCTGGGAAGCAGGCAGTTGGTTGGGGACAGGCTTGCCAGGGTCAGATGGCTGGGCTAGGACATGATTGCTGGGGTTCTTAGGCAGAAACCAGACTTGGGAGGCTGCATCATCAGCCGCAGGTGTGAGCTTGTCTTGGTAGGCTGTCTTGTTTGCCTCAGGCTTGAGCATGACATGGAAGGCTGTAACATTAGTCTCTGGCATAAGCATGTCTTGGTAGATTGCGTAGTCAGCCTCAGACAGGAGCACGGCGTATAAGGCCATCTCATTAGACTTGCTCATAAAGTAAAATACCTGCCATAAGATAATAACATCTAACCCAACACTTAGTTGCAGGGGTGGTAGAAAGATGTCCCAGTCACTGCTTTGCCACCAGGAGACATTTCGGGGTTAAATGAGTGAAATGTTGTTGAGATGTGGTGCCCAGCTAATAGCCTTGCAGCTGACCTATGCCATATGGAACCAGCGGCTCTGAACCTGTATGATTTTAGTTGCATTGGAATAGGCTGAAGGAGGAAGGAAGAGCGGTAATCCTATGGACACCGGAGGAAGTGTGACAGGCAGTAATGCTATAGCAGTTTACCATCTACCTGTGTAATCAATACTTGATTTTTCCACATAGCTGTGATAATTCGACATAATGTCTACAATCCATGCATGACAATTAGTCTGCATAGTAAAAATGGTTCAACTGTCAAATAGATGCCTTGAAAGTAGTGCACCATTAGGAATGAGTAGTTTGTGCTAGTTGTAGCATTAAGGTGCATCACACCTGTCACACACATGTAATTATTATTATTATTATTATTATTATTATTATTATTATTATTATTTACTGTGCAACTGTGAAGAAGAAAAAACTATATAACCTAGACATCAAATCTGCTTATGCCAGCTGCACAGACTGCTAATTTATACACTCATGCTTTTTTCCACATTCTGTTTAGAACTTTTTTCTAATTATTTATTTGTTAATTTACCACCTAATCACCTTTTCCCAAAACATAACATGTAAGCTGGAAGCAAACATGCTCCTAAGGGCTCACCATTACAGTAATATTCATCTTTAAATGGGAGATAACAATAATAATCTCAAAAGATTTCTGTTATAATTCTTTAGTATCTGTCAGTTCCCCAACCCCAATGGTGTCTTCTTGGCTCTAAAACATCTGCTTCAACTCCCATTGCCTAATTATCAAGCCCTTAATGAGCTGAGTCAGGTGTATTACAGCAAACATGATCACTCTTTTTAGGGCAGGGGATATCTAGAACATTTTTCTTTTACTTCTAGATATTTCTAGAATAGTTTTGTAGGCTAAAAAGCCTTCTTCTCTGGCTGAACAGCAGATGCGTCTTTATAAAAGTGTCAGGCCTTCTGAAATGGGCATTCATGCTTGACTGCACCTTATCACCTGCACTTTCACCTGCACATGTTGCTCAATACAAAATTAATCTTCTGTGCAACTTTTTTTTAAAGCCCTGTTCTCTACTTGTGGCCTGTGGCGAAATGTTTGTGTGGTTTTACCTCGAGTGCTTCCCAGAGGTGCTAAGATGAGAAGTCAGAGATTATGATTCATAGTGTGATTTTTTATTTTATTTTTTAAATATATTTTTTCCTGGTAGCACCTATAAGGTCTATACACTCAGAAGATTGTGTAATACTGTCTCTTTATCATTTTGAGAGAATGCTTTTAGTTATGATTCAAGCCAGATGCTGATTTATTTTCAAGAACATGTCACAGAACTTCAACGGAAGCATCAGTTGATACCGATTAGAAATGTAACCAAGTATGAATATATTTTTCAGATTTCAGATTGAACTGTTAATGTGTTCTAATTAAGAAATATTGCATAAGCAAGAGTGAGGCTACACTGAATTTTTGTGATTCGGCCATGAGTACAAACCCACAGATTGAGTGTCGTAAGTAATCACAGCAGTGCTGATATTCAGTACAAATGCAAAATAAATTTTATACAACATCACTATAAACAAAATATCATATCATGTAACTGACATTTTGGACACAACATGGCTAAATGTTTTGTTTATTTTTGTATGCTAGCAGAAATAGATCCCAAAGAAACCTCACTCGCTAACAGACTATCAGCTAGCTGGCGAGCACACTGCTCATCGGGTCCACATTGATTTGTACATTCCCATTAAAGGTGCACCCAGTAAAATTGGCTTCACTTATTCCATTTCATCTTCATCTGACAAGCTTATAATGTTATATTCATGAAAGCAAATTATCATTTGCTGTGTCTTGTGTTGCTGTTGCTACCACTACTGTAGTAATGGTTTTAGTTAGCGAGTGCTAGAACTTGAATGTTACATAATGCAAACAGACAAGCAGATTGATATAAACAGTTAAATCTCTGAGTTTGGTTATACTAAATATGAGCTCTCTTTTTATGCTGCTCATCCAATCAGATTAGTGAATTAAAACTAACTGTTGTGTAAACAGATATAAATACTAATATGAATAGGAATAAAAAATAAATAAGTAAAACATAAGTGGCTTTTTTTTTCCGTAAAAGTGGGACTGGGATTCTGTGGAATAAAAAAAACAAAAAACAAAAAAACAGAAAACTAGTGTACCTCCAATTTATATCTGTAGTAATATGTTCTAATTATATTATATATAAAAAATATTATTATAATTTATAATTTACTGTAAAAAGGACAAAAAACACATTCCAATTTAGGCCACACCATATTTTGGTTTAAATCCGAATATAGATTCAGATAGTATTTGGAGCATTAAAAGGATACAGATACAGATACTCAGTCCTAATACCAATACAAATTAGTAATCAGAGGTAGAATAGGATAATAAATACATTATTATTATTGTTGTTGTTGTTACATTTATTTTAGTGTTTTACTTTTTCGGAACTTGAGAAATGAACTTTTTTGAATGACAGGTGCCAAAATAATATTTATTCTATCCCAACCACCCAGCCT
>JAOUWY010000002.1:23756709-23769963 GCA_025728095.1 Prietella phreatophila
TGTGTGTGTGTGTGTGTGTGTGTGTGTGTGTGTGTGTGTGCGTGCGTGCGTGCGTGCGTGCGTGCGTGCGTGCGTGTAGGCTTTAAAATGTTTAATTGTGTTGTTTGGTTAAGCAATACAGAGCTCAGTGCTCATTTAATAACATTTTAATCATCTTCTTTGTGCATGTTTAATGAAATGCCATGTCCTGCAGCTTGACCGGCTGAATGAAAAAGGTTACTTTATTTGAAGGGCACGTTTTCATAGAAATGTAAAACTGGCCCTCAAAGATGACCAGTGTTTATGAAAAACCACAGCCACTTCATGATGAACGGTTGGATGGATTTTGCTTCAAATACACTCATGTGAAAAAATAAGCACACCCAATCGAAATTGTTGCCTTTTTTGACATATTTGGAGAAACAAACATTTGATCATCTTTTAAACAGTGCCTGTTAATGAAGTTGATATACTTGAACAAAACAACAAGAACAAATGGCTTTTTCAATCATTTATTCATTTATTCAACAGAATATTATTTTTCAATAGGATTTTATTTTTGTCTGTGAAAAAAGTAAGAACACCCTTGGCCTTTGAAACGTCTGGGTTGCGCATGTAACCTTGTTCCCTGAGAAGGGAATGAGACATTGCGTTTAGCATACCAGTATGGGAGCACCCTTGCACGCGTGACCGGTATCTGAAGCTTGTGTAAAATAATGCGTCCACTTATAGGCCTTCCATGATCAGGTGATGTGCTTAGCACAAATGTCGAAGTTCCCTTTGAAAGGAAACTAGCATTGGCCCCTTTTTGTAGGTGTTTTGCATAACTGTCCAACAGGCTTTGACAGTGGGTTACTGAAATGTTTGACCACTTTTCCCTGCAATATTCTTTTAGTTGCAAAATGCAAAATGAGGGTTTTCTTGAATTAAAATCCCCCCACAACATTTGAATGAGATTCAAATCCAGGCTTTGACAAGGCCATTCCATAACCCTCCCTTTCTTCTTTTTGAGGAATTCCTTGGTGGATTTACTAGTGTCCTTAGGATCATTATCCTGTTGAAAGGTCCACTTTTGGTTCAACTCCAACTTTTTGACAGATGGCCTCACATTATCTTCAAGTAACTATTTGACATAAAACTCGTAGTTGAATCAATGAATGCAAGCTGTCCAGTCTCTGAGGATCAAACCATAACATCTCCACCATCATGCTTGACAGTTGGTATGAGGTGCTTTTCCTGAAAATCTATTTTGGTCTGCACCAAACATGTCTGCTGTTACTGTGGCCAAACAATTGTATATTTGATTTGTCTGTCAAGAGCACATTATTACAAAAGTCTTGGTATCTGCCTATATGCTCATATATATGCACAATGTAAAAGAAAACGTGATTCATCTGACAAGCCCGCCTTTTTCTATTGCTCCATGGTCCACTTCTGATGCTTACATGCAAATTGTAGGCACTTTGTGCACTGGACAGGGGTCAGCATGGGCACTGTGACCAGTCTGTAGTTACACAGCCCCATACTCAAAAAGCTCTCATGCAATGTGTGTTCTGACACATTTCTATCATAGCCAGCATTAACGTTTTCAGAAGTTTGTGCTACAGTAGCTCTTCTGTGGGATTGGAGAAGACAGGCTAGCTTTTGCTCCCAACATGCATCAATGAGCCTTGGGCAACCATAACCCTGTTGCTGGTTCACTGATTTTCCTTACTCTGACCACTTTTGGTAGCTACTAACTACTACATACCAGGAACACCTCACCTGCCGTTTTGGAGAAGCTTTGACCCAGTCATCAAATCATAACAATGTGGCCCTTTAGTCACTCAGATCAGTGGCTCAGATCTTTACTCTTGCCCATTTTTCCTGCTTCCATCAAATCAACTTTGAGAACTTTTGAGTTCACTTGTTGCCTAATATATCCCACCACTTGACAGGTGTCATGGTAATGAGATAATCAATGTTATTCACTTCACCTGTCAGTAGGTTTAAAGTTATGGCTGATCTGATCTTTCAGAGAATTGAGGAAATTCACTGATATTTCTACAGTCTTTGGATAAATGAGCATTTGCAACGGTGGACTGACATGTAGAGTAAAGACTGTGCTTAATGAGTGTTTTCTGATACAGCCAGAACAGTCATACACAGAACATGCACACACTCACACACACAGGCATAGCGTCAGGCTTGATCTAGAGTGACACACCTTAATAGTACTGATAGCACAGCATTGCTCACGTTAGGCCATTTTAGAGACATCTCACAGCATGGCCGGCATTTCATATCACTCCCGAGTCGCCTGCGAGGCAAATCGCACCATGAGCCTATAACAGAATAATGCAGTGTCTCTCACCCAGTTCAAAGTTAAATCAATAATAAATTTACTGCCATGTCACTATTGGTTTTTGTAGAAATTAACAGAAATTAGGAACGAAAGGTAAAAAGACTACAAAAAGAAGGTGAAAAGGCACAAACAGCACAGCAGCATTGTTCCCTGATCATTAAAACGCATAACCTCTGAGGCATTGTTTTATGCAAAGCTAGCAACTGCATTGAGGTAAATGAGAGAAGGAAGGAGCTGATAAAGTCGAGAGAAGGAGGCCTGTGATTTTAATTGGCTTTTTGTTTCCATCAGTCCCAGCTGAGCTGTTATTTATGAATTTGATCTTTTGCAGTCGCTGGAAGCTAACAAGGCTGCATGGTGAAAAACCTGGCCTGTAATGAACACCCCTATGTGTCTGAAGCCCTACTTCATGCTGAATATGTTTGAAGCTACCATTGTAAGCAACAGTCTTGACCTTGAGTGTGTGTATATATTTACGTAAGTGCTAGATATGGCTTTAAGAGAATGGGGATTGAAAAAATGTGCATAATTGGCACAATTCTATAGTAGCACCATGAGTTGCTGCAGTAAATACTAATGTTACTGAGATCTCTGCTGAGGCACCCTTGGAGCATGAGAAGGCTGCGAGACAGAATTGTGTGAAAATATTGAACGAGTCCAAGTGGCAGCAAATCAGATTAACATATGCAAGAAAAGGGATTGAATAAGCAATGCCTAGACAGACAGATAAAGTGGGTCTGAGTATACACACACACACACACACACACACACACACACACACACACACACACACACACACAATATTTAGCTTTTTATGCAGGATAGAATAGCCCTGACCTTGGCATGGCTGAATTTAGGGTGATCAAATGCAAGCTTGACTCATAGGGTTAAATAAATTATGCAAAAGGTGCAAAGGCTTGATATATAAACACACATACAGCCACTTAGTGGCTACATAGTGCTTATTCGCATGTGAGATTGAACACTGTGTGCTAATTAGATTTATTTTATTTTTTTTAAACAAGGGGCAAGAGAAGATCAATGAGTCATGCAGCATCCTAAAGACTTGCCAGTTTGCCAGAATGCTCATCTGATGGCACAGAGTGCCTAAAGGAAATGTGCAAGCATTCAATATTGATTTAAAAATATTTGCTAGACTTTATGATTTTTAAACCACTGCCACTTCATTAGGAACACCTATGCACCTGCTCATTCATGCAGTATGTCAATCATGTGACAGTAGTGCAATACATAAAATCATGCAGATACAGGTCAAGAGTGTGTGACATTGTCATGGTCATGGTCTGGTTGGTTCGAAAAAGAAAGAAAAAATACACGTGTGTGTGTGTGTGTGTGTGTGTGTGTGTGTGTGTGTATGTATATATATATATATAAAACTGCTGATCACCTGGGATCTTCATGAAGTCTTTAGAGTTTACATAGAGTTGTGTGGGGAAAATGACAAATGCTTTCTTAATGAAAGAGTTCAGAGGAGAATGGTCAGACTGGTTCTAGCTATCAGGAAGGCTATAGTTGGTGAAATAGCCACTCTTTACAATCATACATGTACAACATGGCAAACCTTGTATTCATTGGATACATTGGATTTAATTCTTGTCAGCCACGAACAGGAATTCAGAGGTATCTTGTTGATTTTTTAAAAATAAAATGCTCTTTATTTATTTTGCAGTAATCATAGATCATTTGCACTAATTATGGACCTTACAGATGTCAAAGTTGTGGTTTTGTTTGAATTCATGGTCACAGAAGTTTTGTTTGTGCTCTGAAGCAAATAATTTCAGCTTGCTAGCAGTTCCTACATCAAATTATTATAAGTTAAAGAGCCCTCTTACAACAATTCCCCAGTCTGGCCATAACATTGTACTTTATGCTAATCACTTATGTCTGGAACTCACTGTTTTTAAATCACACTAATCACTTCTCATCTTCTACTGCCAGCGGTGCTAACTGGCTGACTGTCCACATCGCGCTGTATTCCAAGCTCATTTTGGAAAAAATGCAGAAGGAGATCTTGCCACATGCAGTGCGATAGCAAGCCGTCTCGTGAATATTTAACATCACACCCACACCATTCATGCAAAATTGAAAAGTGGCACAGCCATAGAGGAAAAATGGAGTGCACTTCTTTGTGCAGCTGCTGGTTTATCAAAACTTTTATCTAGTCCCTCAGCTGGATGTCTGACTATAGACTGAGACTAAAATCTCAAGAAATATGGCTATTTATCCCATAAATAAACAGAATGCCCTTGAGAAAGTTACCACCACATCAGCAAAATTCCCCTAATTCTAACTTTTCTAAGAACAGAAAATTCACATTGGGTTTTGTAATCACAACCTTGAATTTGGACAGTTCTTCACTTCACTGAATATGAATCCAAATTAATTTGAACAAACAGATGGTTCTCTATCAGATGTGAACAGAGAGATACAGCCAGGTCTGTAACTATTTGGACAGTGACACATTTTTTTTGTAAATATGCCTCTGTACTCCACCACAATGGATTTGTTTGGAATGATGCAATCAATATGTGATTGCAGTCAATGACTGCCTGAAGTCTGGAACCCATGGACATGACCAAATGCTGAGTTTCCTCCCTTGAGATGCTTTGCCAGGCCTTTACTACAGCCACCTTCATTTGCTGCTTGTTTATGGGGCTTTCTGCCTTCAGTTTTGTCTTCAGTAAGTGAAAGGCTTGCTCAATTGGGTTGTGGTCAGGTGACTGACTATGCCATTTACAAACATTCCATTTATTTGCCTTAAGAAGCTCTTGGGTTGTTTTTACAGTATGTTTTGGTTCATTATCCATCTGTACTGTGAAGCACCATCCTTAGAGTTTTGAGTAGAAAGTACAGCTCTATATACTTCATAATCCATCCTGCTACTTCTATCAGTAGTCACATCATCAATAAACACCAGTCTAATCTGGCCTTTCTGTTCTTGACTGTTACCAGGGGTTCGCATCTTAAGGTAAACCGTCTGTATTTACATTCATGAAGGTGTCTCTTAATTGTAGACTTTGACAAAGATACACCTAATGTTGTGAATGGGGTTTATCTTCAACAAGGAAAGAATTTTGCATTCATCCACTATAGTTGTATTCTGTAATCTATCAGGCCTTTTGATGTTATTGAGCTCGCCAGTGAATTCCTTCTTTTTAAGAATGTACCAAATTGTTAATTTGGCCACTGATAAAGTTTCTGCTATCTCTCTAATGGGTCTGTTTTGTTTTTTATTTTTATTTTTAGCCTAATGATGGCCTCCGTCACTTGCATCGACACTTCTTTGGACTGCATATTCAGAATTCCCATGAACAGCTACCAAATGCAAATCCAACGCTTGTAATCAAATCCAGACTTTTTATCTCCTTAAATTGTCATGAACTTACGGGGAAACAGGTCACACCTGGCCATGAAACTGCTTATCAGGCTATTTTGATCCAGTGACAATGGTGAGACTCTCTAAAAATGCATGTAATTCCAAAGCTGATAATGCAATACTTTTTGTTACACTCCTTGAATTAAAGCTCAAATTCTACACTTCAATCACATCTTGATTGTGTCATTTCAAATCCACTGTTGTAGTGGAAATGCAGAGGCAAAGTGATGAATATTATGTCGCTGTCCAAATGCTTATAGACCTGACTGTATTCTAGAAACATATTGCTTTATTGTGTAAGGAATAAAATATGACAGGGCACTTGTTAGTTTGCTAACTATTAAAACTTGTAATTAATTCAAAAACAGCACGTCGTTCACATTTTATGTTAAAAAAAATCTGTCTACAAGTTCATGTTTTATGCTAACAATTGAATTATGTTGTACAAAAGTACTGTATATAATGTCAATATTGCCTGAGGAAGAATAAAGTTTAAATCTCCAACATGAAGCTTTACTATTTATGTTGACTGGAATGTACTGAAATTTGTTGGGACCAAATGCTAAAACACAGTACGATTATAAGTAGCCACTGGGAATCTTTATACCCTCAATTCTATAGTTTTCTAATATCCAGTCTTGGATCAAAATAGCCTGGAGTGAAGAGTTTTATTTCAGTGCAGCCTGTGATCACCCTACCATGTAGTGCAGCAATGGAAACTGAAATAAAATAGGCCTGTGAGGAATTGCATTGAGAGTTTCAATGTTCCCAAAATGCTATTAAGCCCAAGATCACATGGCAGATTTATATATAAGGTGGCATGTGTCTAGGAGTACTAGTTTTACTTTGCTCGAAATTAATTAACTTTGCAGGCCAAACCTTTATAGCTTAATATTCTGATTTTCTTTGTATTAACATGCATTTGGTTTTCTGATTATGACTAGATAATATTGTGAATAATAATAATAATGAAAAAATAGATATCAATGAGCAAGAGACAGGCTGGGATAACCGAAAAGCCAGAGGATTACCAAAAAAAAAAAAAGGATAACTGAAGTATTACAAAATAATCTATTATGATTGTCATGCCTTGGTGGCAACAGTCATCACATACCCTACCTAATTCATTGATTATTTTGTTAATTCGTTCTTTCATTTTCATTAAACACTTTATCCACTTTTTATACATCTGGGGCCTTTTCCTAGAATGTTGGGTGTGAAGTGGGAATAGACCCTGATTGGCATGCCAGTCCATCACAGGGCACAATGAACAAACTCATATTCACACCTAGGGGCAATTTAACATAGCGAGTCCACTAATCAATGTGGTTTTGGGAGGTAGGAGGAAACTGGAGAACCCTCAGGAAACACACAAGGATGCAGGGAGAAATATGAAACTCAACACAGACAGCAACTCAAACTCATGATCGAACTGGGGATGCTATATTTGTATGGAGCCAATGCGCCATCCTCTCTACCTACTTACTTATCTTATTTGCATCTTGTGCATGAGAAATAATATCTAATCACAATGTGGTACAAACTCTAGATGAAAAGAACACTTAAAATACCAAGTGTAAACACAGAGGTGAGATCAGTCCATTTCCCAGATATTGATATTCTGGTACAGACTACATGCTAAAATAGCTAACAGGATGACTTCATCAAGGGATCTTTATAAATTTATGCTCCCTGAAATGATTTGTCCTTCAGCCCAAAGGGTACTTTTGGTCTAATGGAAAAGTAAACAGCAATAAAGAGTAGTGATTCAAAGGGCAACTCAATAAATGCCCACAAAGCCCTGAAAACTATCTCACATTGCACACAATGAAAAAGTGTTTCTTTTTTTATGAACTGTGTGTAAGAAAGAAGGCAAATTTCTTAACAAATTAGGTGTTAATAGTGTTGCAAAATTTATATGCAGAGTATGTTGTTGTTGTAGTTGATTTTATATATTTAACAATGATGGTCTATGGACTGGCACCCTGTCCAGGGTGTATCCCACCTTGTGCCCGATGCTCCCTGGGATAGGCTCCAGGTTCCCCATGACCTTGAAAAGGAGTAAGCAGTAGAAGATGGATGGATGAATGGATGGATTTACTGATGGTCTATGTAAGTACAGACAGTAATTCTACAACTGAAATCTTATAGCCTTAACCATACATGAGTAGTATTCCTTAGAGGTGTAACAATGAGATGATTTGCATGGCCTTGCAACCCAAATAACAGATAAGCAGTTGAGGATGGATGGATGGTTGGATGACTTGGATGGATGCATTGATTTAAAGAGCAGATACTGAATAGAATCTGAATCAAGGCAACAATCATAAATTGATTATTGCTGATTAAAATTCATGATAAATAAGATTATTGTTGATTATAATTATAAGGTCAGACATAATTATAAGGTCATTCTTATTCTTAAATTGATGTGAAAATAGCAAGGTCATTTGTCAATAGCTCAAATACAAATAAGGAAATGAAAATATATCAGAATATGTCCCCCCGTCCCCCCCAGTGCAAGTCATGGTTTCCAGTGCAGCAATTCCTTGCTGTCTCTGGCCCTGTCTTATCATTGGTTTATTACCCTAATGTGTTCAAATTTGATTTGTTTGTCTATTTCTACACTCCTGTTCCTTAGCCTCGTTGCAAAGTCTTGTTGATTGTATTCGTGTACCTCTGAGCATCTGGATGTGATTTCTATTTTTTTCCCCACGATGTTTATGGATTTTCACTAAAAAATCAAAGTGTAAAGGTTAAGACTTTAATTCTTGGCTGAGATTAGCATCAATAAAACTCTAGTTGTGTTTTTTTTTCTTCGATAATAGAATGACAGTGCGTGTTGCTCTTTTTTTATTCACACAAATCTTGATTCTTCAAATTTATGTAAGTAATTAAAACCTAGATACATGCATGTGGGTTTTAAGCAGAATTAGCAACAGAAAATGGGGAAACATCTTGAGTGATATAGCTTACAGCCAAAGCAATTAACAGCTCCAGTGACTGTCTAAATCACATTTTTAAAAAATGCCTTTATAATAATAATCGTTTGTCATTAACAAAGCTCATGAATCTATATTGCTCACTATGTATTTGTGTATATATAAGCCTTAGCCTATATTTTCAGTTTGACTTTACTTTTTGTTTTTCAAATCTCCAGCATTGAATTGTATGAAGTTAAACAATTTATCTGAATTTATTCATTCTGTAGACTTTTTTTTATTTTTATTTTTTAAAATAAGATTTAACTCAGTGTTAACTCACAACCTTCCAGTCACTAACACAGAACTATAATCCCTGAGACAACCTCTGTTATTCCACACACACAAGGGTTATTAATCATGTCTCATGATTCTTCTAAGTATATTTTGTTACATCTACGTTGAACATTTTCAACTACTCATGATCTGTTCATTAATGAGTGGGAACTGGGAAGTTTCTGACCTCCAAGTAGGAAATGTTATTCTAACATGCATTTCCTACTAGGAAAGACTGAGTGTCTAAACACAGTTTTAAAAGTAGACAGTTTTAAAGCAAACATTTGAATTTTTATTTGTGTTTGATATGCTGCAAGATCACTAAATACAAGAGAATAGATGGACAGTTGAGAGGTTAATTAATTTTGTAAATAATTTTAGATCAAACTGAGGGCTTTCACATGGAAGCTGTGAAAAAATAATTTAATTCTTTCAGCATGTTAACTTTGATTCCTTATACGTTAAATCAGTGGAATGAAATACAAGCTTTAAACCAAAATGCAATGAATAGTAAGTCTTACTGATAGACTGTTTGGTGTTAAATATTAAGTTGAAGTGAAAAAGTATGTTCTGCATTAAAAAAAAAAAATAAAAATACATCCATGTGTTCATGTAGTCACTAGTTGTCATGAACAGGACACCAGGAAACTTTTAGACTCAAGGAATTAAGGAAGGGTTTTTATGAGACTAAAGACTGGTAAACATATTTGAATGAACAGATAAATGTGTCATATATATGTTCGAAGACATAGCATTTAATTTAAACATTTCTGAAACAGGCTTTTCTGGCTCATCTCTGTATTTTCCTTGGTTGACCTGTTCCCTGTCTGGTTGTTAGTACACCAATGGTTTCTTTCCTTTACAGGACATTCCAAATTGTTGTCCTGGCTATACACCATGCTTGTGCACTGGCTCTGATTGATTTTCCCTCTTTTCCCTGCTCCAAAATGGCTTGCTTTCCTGCCATAGACAGCTCTCTGATCTTCGTGCTGGTTTATCCTTTTTAGCAACAAACGTAGTCTTCTCAGGCAAATAGTTAGCTAGCATTAGGGGTTTTAGATGAGCCATTTTTATGAATGTGAATAAAAATCAGAGCAGAAATCCCATCAGGTTGGGGAAGACAAAGGGAAGAGACAGGGAAAGAGAAAGAGGAAATTAAGTGAATTATGACAAGGTTGAGGTTGTCTAGTTTCCAACAAAAAAGTTAACATTTAATATTATCATACCAGCTTAGGGTTATAATAGGTTTATGAGGTTTATAATCGAAGCGCTGAGAATTAATATTCTAAAGTAAAGCCACTGTCCATTCTGAAAATGCTACAGTTAAATGAAATCGATCTGCTGACCTTTCCTTCTAATGCAATAGACAGCAGAGATCAGAGGGCTTGGAAATCACATCAGCTCTGCTAAGCTCTAAGAGGCTGAAGCAGATGCCACAACAGCAAGTCAGAGTATAAGCGCTTCATCCTTTACTGTGAATGTAAATCATCTGGAATTGTGCAGGTTAGGAGAAACAATTTGACATTTTTTTTCTATTTTAAGGAGAGTAGAGAGATTGTTTTTCTTTTAAAATGCCAAAGGAAGGCCTGAGGTAAGGCCCAGATTGGAGACTCATTTCCTCATCAGTGAAACAAGAAAGAACAAAACAAGGCCAAGGTCAAAGCTGCGGAGAGCCTGTGACCTGCATTTGATATTGCTTTCTAAAAAAAATACATGTGGTATAAAAAGTATCCTCATCTGCTCAAAAGAATGATCATTCAGAAACATGAACATACACATAAACACATACGTATACAAACACATACTCAGACAAGAAGTAGAATTGTTTTGTTAAGAATACTGCTAATGTATTACACCATTTATTGTATTAGTTAACAACAAATCAACACTAAACTCCAGAAATATACACTTGCATTAACCAATCTTTACTCAATCCATGACTAAAAAAATGCAACATTAGCAAACAATATATGTGCTCTTAAATGCTGAAAACGTACTGAAGTCAAGCGTGTAAATTGTGGAACTTTTTTTAGCTTCAGGTTTGAATTTAGCAAGTTAACAACAATTGATAATTGTGGACTTAAATATAAAAACTAGTTAATGCAAATTTTGATTATTTGGCTTATTAGTTTTATGGCACTTAGAAAACAGAGCGAAAGAGTACATTTGCCTTGTTTAACAGGAAGCTGCATTGTCCAAATATCCAGAAGATCATGGGAAGAAGTGTAAGATCTCTCAGTCTTTTTTTTTTCTTCTTTCTTTTCTACTCATATTGACTGATATTGTCACTTTGGAAATACAACACTGTTATCCAAAATATAGAGTAGATTACATGTATGTTTTTAAGTTTAAAAAAATATTCCGGTATATAAGAGTTACAAGTTCTAAATAGAACCGCAATCATGGAATCACCCACTTATGTTGCAGCCATTGTGTTAAATAATGGCACTGAATGTCAGCATTACCAGAATCTTTCAATATAAAAGAGCTCATCCTTGATGTTGATTGTGCATGCGTGCGTGTGTTTCAACACTCAGTTTAAAATGTTTCAAGGCAGAGGACTTATTTAGAATTAGAATTATTTAGGAAGGAGGTAGTGCTCTTGACCATTCCAGTCATAAACTCTTTATTATCCAACACTGGCTATTCTAAAAACAAGGAAGGCTGTTTGGTTTGGAAAAATGTCACAGCTACCAAACAACTTCTGGAGAACTCCCACTCACAGAACCCTCAGACAACAGCCACACCCGCTTCCCCTGCTATTTTCTGATTCATCTCACTCTGGTCTCAGATATCTCTGTACTGTATGTATTGTATATGCATCATTATGATTTTAATCATCTTTAAGCCTATTGATTATTTGGATTTCTTTTAATACACAATTTTTTATTTATTTAAAATATAATTAGTTGTAGTATTTCTATCAACTAACACTACTACAGAATTGATATAACAGGTCACTCTATTGATCAGACACCCTGTAACAGCATACTATCAAATTCTTATGTGAACCAAATGAGACACCCAAACAAAGGCAAGGCAAGGGTATTATATATAGTTTCTGGTTCCGTACACTTTTTTTTTTGGCAACATAAATATCCTCTGGGTGTCTCACTAACTGAAACACTACAGTACTAAATTCATGCTGTGTGCCTTTACAAGGTGAATCATTTGAACTTGTTTTGGGGAATCAAAGCTTTGGGGTTGATTCATAGATTTCTGTTCTCCATGTGTTTCAGGTGTTTCCTCCACCAACCCAAAGGCAGGCGTTGTATGCATTTCCAAATTGTCCATAGTGTATTAATGTGTGTGTGATTGTGCCTTGCGATATGTCAGCACCCCATCCACGGTGACCCCTGTCTTGTGCCCCAAATTCCCTGGAATAGGCACCAGGCTCCCCTGCAACCCTGTGTAGTATAAGCAGTATAGAAAATGGATGGATGAATGTATGGAATCAGCAAGTCAACTTTTTGGGGATGACGACACACAAAATATACAATATATTATGTATGCTAAGGAAATGAAACGCTGTAACATTCATCAATGGTGCTAGAATGAAAAAAAAAAGTTTAACAATGTATGTCTAATTGGTTTTTATAACTTTGCCCAACACTGCATGACATTAACTGTGTTTGGAAGTGAGAAAACAATTGTCTTATATACTAATCATTCATTTGAAACCAGATTAATCCACCAAGTTGACAGGAGAAATACCAACTTTTTTTTTGTCAAAGTAGCACGAGATAATGTTAGATAGATAATTGTAACCAAAAATGTGAGGTACACTAGGAAACAAGATAAGCTAAGTTGACTCTGAACATAGCAGTTAATAAACATGATTCAACCATAGTCCAACTAATTGCAAACTTTTTTTTTATCGGATTTGTCAATTAGTTGTTGCACAACTAGTTTGTCTTACTCATTGCTAAGTCTTGTTTGCTCATTCTAGTTTACATTACTAAGCCTTTTCACCATCTGTTCTATTTAGCAATATTCTGTGCTTTATTTTTCCAGTGTTCTTTCTGCCTTGCTGTTTTGCCTAATGTGCTTTTGCTCTTTTGCCCTTTTGGCCATGAACTTTGCCTATTTTTTCTGGACTGTTTAAGCCTTTCATTTTTGAATTTTCTGCCTTGCTTTTATCATCTATAAAGGCCTGCTGTTTATTTTTAACCTGCAAGCCTCTCTGCTATTCTCTGTGTGTTTGTGTTTGTGTGTGTTTATGTGTGTGTGTGTGTGTGTGTGTGTGTGTGTGTGTGTGTGTGTGTGTGTGTGTGTGT
>JAOUWY010000002.1:23770063-23782486 GCA_025728095.1 Prietella phreatophila
TGTGTGTGTGTGTGTGTGTGTGTGTGTGTGTGTGTGTGTGTGTGTGTGTGTGTGTGTGTGTGTGTGTGTGAGACAGAGAGAAAGAGAGAGATGAAACAGTGCAAATATAAACACCCACAACTTTCTCTCATCTGACTTTTCTAAAGCACTGTGGTTAAAGTGGGGATCTCAAATACATAAAAACACTGCATGATGTTTAAATGACAGGAAACTAGATTCATCAGAAATCCTATCCTCACTGATTCACTGCTTACAACATAGACTGTTCTACACCAATCAGCCATAACCTAATACCACTGACAGGTTACGCAAATAGCATTTATTATCTCATCACATGGAACCTGTCAAGTTCTCAAAGTTGATGTGCTGGAAGCAGGGAAAATGGGAATGGTAGATCTTCTGGGGTGTTCTTGGTAGGCAGTAATTAATGTCTACCAAATGTGGTCCAAGGAAGGATAACTGGTGAACTGGAACAAGAGGGACCTACACAATATTAGGCCGGTGGTTTTAACATTATGACTTATTGGTGAACAGTATACAGATGCAACTAAAAACTATGTCCATTGTTTTCCATAATTTATTTTAAAAAGTGAAACTTTCATATATTCACGACTCTTTACACATAAAGTGAAATATTTCAAGCCTTTTTTTGTTTTAATCTTGATGGTTACGGCTTACAGCGCATGGAAATCAAAAATCCAGTATCTTAAAATATTAGAATAAAGAATTTATTTGTGCACATAGTGCACTCTGTAGTTCATGTAGTTCAGAGTGTGAAGAAAATGCTAAATCAGTGCACTCTGTAGTTCATGTAGTTCAGAGTGTGAAGAAAATGCTAAATCTACCATAAAATATACTGAAATATGTATATACTATATAATACATTTTTAAATTTTAAGTACTGAAAAACACATCAATAATAACGCAATGTTTACTACTGTTCAGTCTGCACATTTACACCAAATCCTCTACTCATCTCTCCCTTGACATTTCTGCTACTCAATGTCTTTCATCGTTTAGACTTATCCTCCCTATTGTATTGTTTTCTCCCTTTTTGTATTTTTTAACATATTCATTCCTATTTTGCTTTTAAATTGTTTGCTTTGATTTGCTAATGTGCAATCTTTTCTTATTTTTCTCTTGTTTTATTTTTTGTTTTATTATTGTTTGTTGCTGTCTTGTCCTTTCCTTCTTGTTTTTTTCTCTCTCCATAGACAGAAAAGCCTACCATGACAGACAAATAAATCCAGTCTCATAAGAAACGGTGCACCTGGCAACACCGCCGACGCCCTGAAGTAATTTTCAAAAATAAAGAATTCACTATGCCTTGTGACATAAACTCAGACACAGCGCTAATATTTTTAAACTTTCACAAGAAGTTGTAGAACTCTGTAAAGCCTGGATGGATACATTATTGAGGCTGCAGGTCAGAGTGATGGCTGTATTTTGGGAAATCCCAAACTAAGCATATTGTTTTCTCATTCTTTTCCTTTCTCTCTTAGGAGTGGCTTTAATATATCATAAAAATATAACTTAAAAATGTTAGACCTTATCTCACAAACAGGCTACATAGCAACTAGTCCATGCTCTTGTCATCACAAAACTGGAGTACTGCAACGCACTACTCTTGGGCCTCCCATCCAGATACATCAAACCCCTTTAAATGATTCAGAATGCAGCAGCACATCTCGTATTCAACCAGCCCAAAAGAACCCATCTCACACCACTCTTCATCTCCCACCAATGGCTTCCTATAGCCACCCACATCAAATTCAAGGCCTTGATGCTCACGTACAAGCCTTTGTCTGGAACAGCACCCTCCTACCTAAACACTCTCCTTGAGGTTTATGTTCCCTCATGCAATCTGTGATCGGTTAATGACCGACACTTAGTAGTGCCTACTCAGCGTGGCTCAAGATCCTGTTCCAGAACCTTCAAATTAACTGTCCCTCAGTGGCGAAATGAACTTCCAACCTCAATCTGTCACTATCTTCCAAAAACAGCTAAAGATCCACCTCTTCCATGAGCACATAACTAACCCCTAAAATTAACTATCCGCTACTTTACAACTTTGCAGTTACCTGGCTGACAGAAGTGGAACCTGATGTGATATTCTGCACTACTAGCCCATCCGCTTCCAGAGTCGATGCATTGTGCATTCTGAGATGCTTTTCATCTCACCACAGGTATAAAGAGTGGTTATTTTATTTATAAATAATAGTTATTTGAGTTATGATTATCCACTGAAAATTATGACACTACAAACCGGCACAATGCAAATATATTTATATTGCCACAAATTGTTGTAAATGAAAAAGCTAAAAGTAGCAGTGGATTGAAAGCCTAGATGGATCCATTATTGAGACTGCAGGTCAGAGTGATGGCTGCATTTTGGGAGAGCCCAGACTAAGCAGATTTGGAAGGGATTAACACACTTGTTGCAGCTCACACAGCGACCTATGATTAAATGAGGATTGGCCAGTGTGACTGTGTTCCCAGCGAGTTATAAAACCCAGCTTCTGGAGCTAAGGCAGGGTGCCAGGGAGCCAATATATTGCACTGTGGAACCTTTGAGAGGAGAGAATTACCTGAAAGGCATTCAATTAAATTTCCCTCTCTGATTCTGTCAGCCTGTCTTGTAGTTGTCGATCCAATAGTCACATCAGAGTACACTTGTGTGTGTAGCTGAGAAAATCTAGAAAATGCAGTTAGGTGAAATTGGTTGCTTTAGACATGTCAAGGCTGTAGTTTCTACATTGTATTTCTGAAGATGTTTCAAATTACTCTGTCTCTGTGTGGTTAATGCATATAGCCTGCATATTGAATAGTCACCAAAAGCCCTATTGCATTTGTGCCCACATACAGCATAAGCCTGATGATTTTATATATACTTCTTATTTGCAGCTTGTCGAAACAATCTACTGTGTCTGTAAAAGACTAAGAAATTCTGTGAAGCAATGTAAAGATGCATTAACAATAACAGTAAATTAATAAATAATAAAATGCAATTTAAAAATGTACTATAAAGAAGAGTAAACTGCAAAAGACTACAGAATTCAATATTTGTTGGAACCGCTCTGCCTTTAAAACTGCATCAGTGATCTTGTGTATACTGTCAGGTGGTTTAATGAGGAAACTGGCTGGTATGGTTTTCCAAGCATTTTAGAGAGTTTGCCAAGGTTCTTCTGGAGATTTTGTTTCTTGCACTTGCTTCTGTTTTTGCAAGTATAACCAGACAGACATCAGTATGTATTGTTTTGTGCCTGGTACTTGCTGTGGTTTGGTACTATATATAGATCTGTATACAGTACTGTACATATAACTGAATCGATCAGTTTTTATAAGCCATCTTTGTTAGACTGATGTTTTAGGCTGTTGATCGGTTGCGTGGTGATACAGTACAATATGTAATGCAGGGTTTTTTGTTGTTGTTGTTGTTGTTGTTTAAAGTATTTAATTAATGCTTTTACATCCTTTTCAGAATAATTTCAGAAACTGTTTTTATATATTCTTAACTAAATATGTCAACATTTCTAGTGATTTTTCTTTTTTCATAATTAACCAAAAATGTATTTCAACTGAATGTCTAGCTTAATAAAGATACTATTTGAGGTTGAGTGTTGTTGTTCTTCAGACTTGACACAAAAGCATAAACATTAAGTAATATATTTAGTCCAAAATATTAAGGCCATTTCATTACTTTACACAAGATACCCAAGTTGTGGCCATGAATTTTGTAATCACCCACAGCTTAACATAATGTACAAAATGTCATACTTTTTAATAATTATTTGCTTTAAGATTGCTTTGAGAAATGTCTTGAAATGCGTAGCATTATTCAACATGTTGACAAAATTTTCACTGAAACAGGAAGTCAGGGCAGGAGATATCGAGTGGGTCCTCCCCCTTTTTAAATTGACAATAGTGTTTAGCTAACCTCACAGCCTGAATTAAGCTGTACTTGACAAGAACATTTAATTGAATGATTTCTCCCGCTCAACGACATCAACTTCAGCAAGGTTATTTTAAAAATGTTGAGGGCAGGACAGTTCATATTCTAGAGAGCAATTGATTGGACAGAAAATCTGATGAGAAGCTGAAGAGCAGAATTATGTCACCAATATTTTTATCCTTATTGGTGGTAGAGAGACAGAGACTGTAAATTCTGAATGCATATATCTTCTAAATGCGAAGAATTTTGTCATTGTTTTGGAGCACACTACCTTATAGATAACCTTAAGGCTAACATGTTCATACTAAAAGCCACAAAGCTTACATTTTGATTTCATGGAGACTTTAAGGTGACGCAGGGTAACGGTAAATCCATATTGCAGCATAGTCTTTACATAAGTGGAATATTATGAGTCACCTCCATGCTTATGTTCCTGCAGCCATAATGGTCTAAATCATTTGAATTTGTCGCTCAGTTTAAAATACAATAGTTGCCAGGTAATTATTTTGTGGCCAAAATAAGATCTCTAGAAATGCTACTTATGGCATTAATATATTCATCCATGGCAACAAGTAAATTAACTAGTCAACTGAGAAATCAGAGGGTTTGAAAAGGTCTACATAAAGTGGCCTAAAGTACAAGTTGCCAAGCACTCCACCAGACCCCAGCTCTCACATCCAGCCTGTGGAGAGCCAAAAGAGGCTGATTCTGAGCTGTGGCACTTCATCAAAGCCCAGGTTTACCTGATACAGGAGAAAGAGAAGGGGGATACTGGAAGGAGGTTGCCTCAGGGAGGGTGTATAGTTCAGCTCCACTGGCAAGACTCCATTCAGCATGAGCTTTCAGCACACCATGCTTTCCCTGTCATAAGTGCATATGAGGACTAAAAGTAAAAACGAGTCCCTGCCTACTCTCAAGCTCAGCACACTGCCATCGCTTTATATGTTTGCAGTCTGCTTTCCACGGAGTGAGGGTAGACTTAACGATCAACAAAGCAGGGAAAATGGATGAAGGACAGCAGAGTAACTTTAAGCTATGATTTGAGAGAAAAATATAGAACTTTGCATTAGATGTAGTTTAAAGCCACTTTTGGCATGATAGATAACACTAGGTCAAGAGAAAGTTGTCCGACCTGATGTTCTTATAATGCTTAAACATAATATTTTGACAAATGTACTGAAACAACTTTAGAAATGTTGACATTAAATATTCAGTTGATTTATTCTGTTAGAAAAATGTGTATTAAATATTTTTATACTACAGCTTTGCTGAAATCTCCATTCTGATTGCTCAGAAGGTGTTGAATAATTTTCTACAACAATTTAACAAGAATTACATTTCCTTTTAATACCAACAAATAAAAAGAGTGGCTGGTGTGATGAGGGAATGAATGTTCACCATTGCTATAACGGAAGTGACAACAGGAACTAAATTGTTGTGCATCCATTCCACAACATTACTACGTAACTAGGAATGGATAAAAAGTAATCTGTTTTTCATCAATAAAAAATAAAGTGTTAGTGTTACTAATCAACAGTAATGCTGCTTTGTATCATACCACCTTGTCACTGGTTTCATATACAGTAACCTGTCTCTTCATATTGTATTCCTTACTTATTAGAGTTTACTTGAAGGAAGGTGGTTAAGGTATTATTTAGCATTACTCGTGTGACCAGTGGAAATAATGGAGAGCTCATGTTCATTTAATGTTCTCACCTGAACCATAAACAAGAGTTCATTTTATAGTCACAATACAAGATGATCATTTAACATTTTTATTATTATTATTATTTATTTTTTTAAAGCAATGGCTTTTGACTTTTCATACATTTAATATATGCAACAAAAATTGTGTATATAGCATCAGATATCAGTTCACAGCTTTTGCACAAGCCAATGCTGTAGAAATTCCGTCCTGCATGAAAGAAATCAAGTACGAAAGACTGAGAGCATGTCACTTTTTTTGTTCAGTACCATTATGTGCTGTTTACAGACTCTCTGTACCCAATTACACAAACCGCCCCTCCTTCGGCAATAGGCTGGGAACATCAGGTTAAAATCCGGGGCCTCACATCATTTATGACAAATGGCTTTCTCACCGTCAGCTTGACAGTAGTATTTTCTTTTCTATTACCGTTTATCATTGACTTCCAGTGTGATGAACTGCAAAGCAGGGTGCCGTATTTGTCACATCACTCTTTATAAGTGACACAGAGACTCTGTCTCTGGCACTAGATTTGATTTAGCAGATGATGGCAGCGAAAAGCATGGTGAGTCTAGCACGGCTGATTGTACGGGGACTGTGGTAATGAAGCTACTAATAAGTTAAAGCTAGGTGCACGATTGCAGAGCCTGAGCATCCATGCACAACTATACATTTACTTGCAATATTACAATGCAAATATAATTACTTGTTTAGCATGAACATCACGATGCTATCTAGCAGCCAGAGACAGACATGTTGGACAAGCGGAGTTAAAGATTCACAGATGATAAAAACACTAAATGTGGAAGAGTAAATAGTATTCAAATGTACAAAGACAAAGACAAATAACCCTAAAGATGGCTGTTTTACATTTACAGCATTTGGCAGACACACTTATCCAGAGTGACTTACATTTATCTCATTTATACAAATTAGCAGTTGACGGTTAAGGGCCTTGCTCAAGGGCCGAGCGATCGCAGAGAATGAAATCAGAAATGACTCTGAAGCTCATACTCAAGATCCGTTCAACACACATAGCACTGCTTGGCTCTATAGTTTACAGGTACCCAACGTGGGTTACAAGTAACCCCCCCACAGGGGGTGTTGGGGGGGGGTATTTGTGGGAGAATTTTATGTGTGATTGGTTGTTAACTGTGGATGTAGAAAAGCAAGATGTAGCAAGGGGTCAAAAACTGTACCTTGCACTAAACTAAAAATAAATAGAAAATAAAAGCATCTTTGTACTAGATGAAGATGGGGTCGAGTGCAAATGGCACAATATAGAGGTTTTTACAATGTTTACAGACAGAGACACGGCTAAGGGTTTTTAAATAGCGACGACGTTTGTGAAGAAGCGGCTTAAGTGACTTATTCAGACTTGTCACTTGCTGTGGCAGTCTGGCAGGTGGCGTGAGGTTTACTGGCATCGGTGTGCTGCTAAAAGCAATGCTACTCTCAGTGTCAGGTAATCCCACTGATTCATCTATTTACCTACAGGTTAAGGACCATGTCTGTCTCTCCTCCCCTTCCTTCATGTATCTCTATCTCTCAGACAACAGACACAACTCATACATACCCGAACAGGCACAGAGACATGCCAAATGTTATTATTTGCATAGGCCAACACCGAAATCCCTGTGCTTACACAAAGTGTAAGGATATAAAAGTTAACATATTTGTATGTTAATCTTTGAGATGCCAACACTGATAACAAGAAAATCCTAGCAGGGAGAAAGAAAAAATTGAATTTTTCACAAAAACCCTGCATGTGTCAGTGGAGATGACTTTGGTTATTGATTTTTGCTTACAGACGTTCAACAAGCAACAGTAATAAAACATCTATACATCCATTGTCTGTACCGCTTATCCTACACAGGGTCGTGGGGAGCCTGGAGCATATGCACAAGGCATGGGACACCCTGGACAGGATGCCAGCTCATCGCAGGGCACAATCGTACACACATTCACACACTACGGAGAATTTGGAAACCACCAATAAGCCTACAACACATGTCTTTGGACCGGGGGAGGAAACCAGAGTACCCAGTGGAAACCCCCGACGCACAGGGAGCACACAGGGTGGAGGCGGGATTCATGTTGCATAAGTACTCACCCCCTTGAACTTTTCCACATTTTGTATTGTTACAACCTGGAAATGAATTGGATTTAACTAGGCCATGAATCTATGCAAAAAAAAGGACATGATTTTAAAATGGGGGTGATCAAAACTGTTTGCAAAATTATTTATAAAAAGTTGTGATTGTTGGTATAAAACAAAAGTTGTGAAGTATTCACCCTTGCTGTTCACATAATTAGCTGAATAGAGCCGAAATCTATCCAATTATATCAATGATCTCAATATAAATATTCATGTTTCTGGAGACCCTAAAGCTGCTTAGAGAATATCTAGACAAACAGCATATCTAGACAAACAGACTAAGTAGCTATCAAAATACATCAAAGAACAAAGATCTGGAAAATTAAGAAAGATCTTTAAAAAATCTCAGACTCCGAACCTCTATCTGAACATAATATCATTCAATCCATTATTATTAAAAATGGAAAGAATATGGCACAGTATGCTTACCAAAAGTCAGTGGCTAGGTAAAGACGGCGTTAGTCAAAGAAGCTAGAGACATAGATTCATAGCATATAATCCCAATTAAGTTAATTTCTGTTCCAGATTTTAATACTACAACATGTGGATAGTTCATGAATACTAATGCAAGGCACAGTAAATATTCTATAATCATTTCTATGCCGATATTCTCACTATATACATACCTCCAACCTCTTCCCTGAGCAGCTTTCAGATCCTCTTAGCATCTTGTTGACCCTCCAACCCCAAATTCTTCCTGATGCAGCTGTTATAATTAACAGATTGCTTGACCAGATGTCACACACTGCATTTCACAAATAACATGACCATGAAGCACTTTTCTTGCTTGTTTCTCTGTTGATCTTTTTGATATTTTGAATTGCTAGTTTATTGCTGGGTACCTTTAATTTTTTGACATCTTAGAATGCTATTCCTATGGTGAAAAAAAAATGTGAAGTAGAAGTATTTTCCTTTTTTTCCCATTTAAGAAGTCTGGCTGATGCAAGCTATTGCACTCATCTGTATTTTCTAATGCTACAAAAATTTACAAAAGGCTGTTGCAGAGCTCAAAGCGCTACTAACAGCTGTGTTGAGTCTAGAATAATTTTCTTCCTCTGAAAGTTTTGCTTAGATTGACATCAGACTGAGGCAGGAGGTGTAGCTTCAACTGTTCAAATAGGTTGAACTCAAAGTTAACACAATGGCAGACTCAGAAGAAACTTCTCTGTCATGTCTGAGCCAGAATTCAATGATAAATCAGTTGGTGGCAGAACAACAGAACCCACAAGCTTCTCCCCATAAAAACATTGTGGTTTAGCTTAGGGAAATAGTAAGTGGTGCTGAAGGAGAGGCAGAGCACTTCTGATGTGGGGAGCGGTGCCTGATGCTTGCTCTAGATGATTTCTTTGTAAACATGAAAGACACTACAGCCAAAAACAAATGTGATTGTATAACCGATGATGCTGAGATGTCTGCTCTATTAAACATCTGTATTCTGGAGATTTTTTATTTTTTATTTTATCCTAAAGCTAAACTGGAAGAAGCAACCAGACTGACCTTGAAGCTTTCAGGTGAGTATATTTGTTAAATACACTTTTCTGCTATTCAACAAGCTTCCTCTTACAGTATAGATATTTGACAGAAAGGGCCTTATCAGGTTTGTCAGTCCATAGAGGTATTTTGTGATAGATGCAGCTAAAAATGATTGATTTTGCTGCATTTTTTATGTATTTTTTGCCCAAAAATTGTGATGCAATCTGCTGAGGTTTTTTTTTGTGATTTGTTGTGGAAAACTACTTGAATTGGTGAAATTGCAATTGCACAAAATTGTTTTGAATTAGTCTTTCTCATTGACGTTTGTTAGTAAATGACACCTTTTAGCTGTACTCATGTTCGACGCACATGAACGTAGCGGGCTTTAGTTGAAGGTGCATTGTGATGACTTCACATGACGTGCCTTGACCCAGAAAAACTGCTGTAATTTAGAAAAATTGTGAATGCCTCCAAATATTGTGAAGTTTGCGTTTTTTGCATTAATTCCTGCGATCGCAAAATCACTAAATCCTGGAGGGACTGATTTGTCAAACTGTTTTGCTGAGAATTGCATATGCAGATGACATGGTTCAACTGCAGTGAGAAATGATTCGATCATGAATCAACCCAAATACAGGAAATGAACCAAACATGTCGTGTGTTCTGGGTTGAGGATGACATTTTTATGTAAATTTGAGCTGAGGACAGAGCTAAGTGATATTTAAATGTGATGTGTTCTGGACTGACAAACAAAAAGGGAATATAAGCAGTGAATGCAACACACAAAGTGAGCCATTTCTATAATTACCCAGTAATATATTGTGTACTGGCTCTGTGTTCTCTAAGCTTGGGTGATTTTTCTGATTTCTAAACGCACTTGGCAAAGGTTTGTTTACTTTTTCTTTTTTGTTCATCCTATTTCTGACCAATGAATGAAGGAGATTTACACATGCATTTTCATCCCTACATTAAGGCTGGATGAAATGACAATATAATGTCAATATCATAATAAATCATGTCATGATATCAGCTTCTCAGATATCATCTATATTATGATATTTAGAACTTTAAAACTTTAAAGTGTATATTTTCATTGTTGAAATGTAGGTTGTTGTTTTTTTTGTAGACATTAAATAAAACTATCATCAAACTCAGTTTAACAATTCTTATTTTTTTGCAGTTTTAATGCAGCACTGTTTCTCCTGACAGTTCGTTAGCTAAATTAGATATTGTGACACACATTGTGCATTGTACAAATGTCTACAGGTATGGAGATGTTACTTTTTTATTGACCTCACACACTCATCAGCCAGCCTTCATTTTGCTTTTTTGATTCATTTAATTGTGTGCAATGAGAAAAAAAAAAACCTGCAAAATAACCAAATCGGGTTTAGAACAGCAAGAAATGTTGATTTTTTTATTACTTAAACATCTTCCTTTGTTTTTACTCTGGTTAATGGCTTCCTACATTACACATAGCTGAGCTACAAGAAACCATTTCAAAGACATCATTGACAACAGCATACATCTGTACTATATACTGCTATACTAGTAATCTACATAAATTTACGTAAATCCATCAAAGCTATATCACAGAGAATATTTTTGTCATGTTCTCATTCCTCTTGTATTTCATGAAAAATAAGCAAATATAAACGTCACATTCTTTCAGAAAAACACTATTATCTATGTGAAACATGACCCAAATCATTGAGCTGTAATTAGGGCGTAGTGCTGTCACGCACATACAGTGCCCTCCACTAATATTGGCGCCCTGGGTAAATATGAGCAAATAAGGCTCTGAAAATGTGTTTTTATTGTTTAACCTTTTGATTTTTTGTTTAAAAAATTAATCACAAAAATTCTATGCTCTCATGCATATCAAACAATTGCAAACACAACACAGGTTTATCTAAAAAAAAATAAATAACCATGACTTCCTGTTCCATAGGGGTATAAAATTGAGGTAATGCATAGGCCAAATTCCCTTAGTCATTCATAACAATGGGTATGACCATGGAATATAGCTGTGATGTGCGGCAAAAGGTTGCTGAGCTTCACAAACTGGTAAGTGGCTATAAGAAAACAGCACAAGTATTAAAAATTTCCACCATCACGGCAATAATTAAGAAGTTCCAGTCAACTGGAAATGTTTTGAATCAACCTGGAAATGGACGTGTGTCTATATTGACTCAATGCACTGTGAAGAGGATGGTTCAAGTGGCCAAAAAATCTCCAAGGATCACAGCTGGAGAATTGCAGAAGTTAGTTACATCTTGGGGTCAGAAAGTCTCTAAAACTACAATTCGAAGTCACTACAAGTTGTTTGGAAGGATAGTCTCATCCAAAAACAAACTCAAGCATCTTCAGTTGGCCAGACACTACTGGAACTTCAAATGGGATCGGGTTCTATGATCAGATGAAGCCAAAATAGAGCTTTTTGGTAATAAACACCAGAGGTAGTTTTGGCGCACACAGAGAGGTAGCCATATGGAAAAGTACCGCATACCCACGGTTAAATATGGTGGTGCCTCATTTTTGAGGGTTGTTTTTCTGCCAGAGCACCTGGACGTTTTGCTAGGATACATGGCATCATGGACTCTATCAAATATCAACAAGTATTAAATGAAAACCTGACTGCCTCTGCCAGAAAGCTTAAAATGGGCTGTGGTTTTATCTTCCAGCTGGACAATAGTCCAAAACATCCAAAATGGTTTATTGACAACAAAATAAAGGTCCTGCCATGGCCATCCCAGTCCCCTGAATTTTTGTATGGAGGAACATCTCAGATCCCTTGCCATGTATTCTCCAACCTCAACAGGTAGGAGAAGACTCAGGGCTGTTATCTTGGCAAAGGGAGGTAGCACAAAGTATTGACTAAAAGGGTGCCAATAATTGTTATATATCTATATTTAACAAATATATTTTTCTGATAAAGTTGTGTTTGCAGTTGTTTGATATCCATGAGGGCAGAGTATTTTTGTTTTTTTATTTTTTATTTTTTTCACAAAAGATCCAAAGGTTAAACAATTAAGACAAATCACAGCCTTCTTTGCTTATATTTACCAAGGGTGCTGATATTAGTGGATGGCACTGTATATCAAAATGAAGCTATATGGCATCTCTACATGTTGT
>JAOUWY010000002.1:23805621-23818724 GCA_025728095.1 Prietella phreatophila
CTAATTAACATTAACACATGAACTAAATTCTGAAGATTAAAGTAAGATTTCTTAACTTATTGAATGTTATTAATTCACTGAATTCTAAAAAACCTATTGTTAGTCTCACATTCACTCACCACAAACAAAAGTATTTCTACTTCATCACTGACATCAAACTGGTAATATATAATATAAACTTTTTTTTGATGATATAAACTCATATTACCATTAACTGCATATGAAACATACTATTCTGTGCAATATATACTACTTTTTTGTCACTCATCTTCATTTAAATCTTTCAACGGTGTACTGGCCCTTTAATTGAGCACAAGTAGCGCTGGGGGTTTGGGGGAGTGGGTTAAGCAGCTGCTTCACTGCTGCTCACTTCCGGTGTAAAATTTTACCAGTACAGAGCTTACAAACTGCAGTTTTGTTGTCATTCCACACAAGAGACATCATCTTTATATATATCACGAAATCGATGTTTTCCCGCCCTCTCTTGATTGACAGGATATAATCGGCCCTAATAATCGGATTTTTTATACTATTGGCCGATGGCAGGAAAAATAGTCTTTATCGGCCGATAAATAGATAGATAGATAGATTGATTGATTGATTTCTGTAACTATTTTAATGATGTGCTAACATTGTGACGTTATGACCATTAATGACAGATGTACTGAAACTTTCCATGCTCTAATCCACACCCAGGTATTCAACATTATTTGCAAGATTATCGTTCATGCAGTATTTTCTATCTTCTTTATTTTCGGTCAATAAATTCACTGCCTCTTACTAATATCCTAAGTGTACCCATGATTATTATTTTTTCTTTCTTTCTTTGCCTATTTTTCTCAAAGCGTCCATGTCTCTTAAGAAGGCTTATAATTAGATCAAAATTAATCTTTATATATCACTTTCTTCTGCATAAGAATTTGAAGACACTAGGAGATTTATAATAATTTTCTAAAACAAAAGTAGTCGCAGAATTATAGAATGGCATCAAAGCTACCATTCCCATCAGTGCTCTGTTTCTAAGTGCTTTATTGCAGCTTGATATTTGTCAGAGTTCTCCTGCTGTAATAGATTTTGTTTAGTACACCAAAGTGGACATCCAGTATATTTTATGCAGTGGTGACTTCTGTTAGGTACAAACTGTCTTTCTGCTTTCACTTTAACCCCAGACTTATATTCTTCACTCTTATAATCAGCGACAGCTGGACATGATGTTAAATGGGACAGCTAAAATGTAATGTCTATCAATAGCTCAACAACAAAACTATTAGTGCTGAGCAACGCATTATATCACTATATTATTATATCACATTATATCAAGGTCTCATCAACGGCATAATAAGAATGATGTGGGGGTAAACTATTATACACACATACACTTAAAGGTAGTTCATCAGCCTCATTAGTGATTTTTCTTTTTACATTTTTATTTATAAGTGTTTAAAGTAATGCTCTACTGGCTTCATGCCACAATTCCACTGATTACCAATGACGTTAAACAGAAAAGTTGAGATTGATCAAACAAAAAAATATCAAACTTTCGTTCAGTTTTTTTTTAGAAGATATATCAATGTTTTTGCGTTCATTCACAAAACCTTTGAGTTCCCCTGAAAAACTTTGCATTCTCTTGCATTTTTGTTGCATTCTCTCACAACTTTTGAGTCCTCCTTTCGTTGAGTTCATACAAACAGTACTTCCTAATAAATTTCTCACTTTGTGTGCTTTTTAGCATCTCTTTAAACGTAATCGATGAATTCTGTCCACACTTCAATCGCATCTTGTTTGCTTCATTTCAAATCCATTGTGGTGATATACAGTGGCAAAATCACAAAACATTGTCACTGCCCAAATACTTATGGACCTGGCTGTAAACATTTGAAATTTGAAAATTGTAAAGACTTGAAAATTGAAAACCAATTGCTCTACTATGCTGTTGGAGGCATTTTGCTGACATAGTTTGGGTCCACTTGTCCTACTTGTCCCCTTAGAGGGGAAGGTTACTTCAAATCAATACAAAATGGCTCACTGCTTTTGAATATAAAAATGTTGTAAATCGTATGTTAGTGACTTCACAATCATCAGATCTCAGCTCAATTGAACACCTATAGGAGATTCCAGAGCAACATGTCAGACAGCACCATCATCAAAACACCAACTGAGGGAATATATTTTGGAAGAACAGTGTTTCATCCCTGTAATGCAGTTCCAGACACTTCAATGTCAAGAATTTGTTGCCAAGTTTTTCTGGCAGCATGTGGTAGCCAAACACTTAACCAATTTACTTTTGTTGTTGATTGTTGTTGTTGTTTCATATTAATTTGCACATAGATTATCCTTTTTTTGGTAGCATATTATCTGTTCATTCGGCTTAGAGCATTTATTATATAACAGTTAGTTCTGGTCCATTAATTTGATTGGTCGAGCAACGTTCTAAGAGTGATTATATTTATTATAACCACACTGGGATGTTTAATTGTTTACATCAGTCTATTCATCTGTGTTACTCACATAAAATACCACTTCCTAGTTCAAAACAGTTACTACAGTAGAGTTAGTGACATCATCAGGAAACATGGCAAATTATACTTTTCAAGAATTTAACTTTTGATTTAAAATATGAAATGAAGATGAAAAAAAGAAGGGACGATAATTTTACCCGAAGCCACTTTAAAACAAATGTACAAATCAGTGTGAGCTAGCTAGCTGATGTGCTATACAGCGAGTGTGGCTTCTTCGGGATCTATTTCCATTAGCGGAGCAAAAATAAACAGAACATTTGACCATCTAACATGTCAGTTACTCAATATTAATTTCTTGTTTATAGAACTCTTGGATTAAAGCAATATTGCACTCACAATTGGGCAGTTATACTGAATATCAGCATGTCTGTGATTAGCTATAGCAGTCGGTCTGCAGGCTCAGCTGTGCTGATATTCAATATAACTATACTCTTGCTTGTGTAATATTGCTTAAATAACTACTAGGAATTATTCCTTAACTACAAAGAATCAAATGCCTAATTCAGCCATGAAATAATGTCTGTGTGCTGATTGGCCCCCTCCTCCTTCCGTGACCTTTACAGCAGCAGCATGACTGTCTTCTTCTTCATCATCAATGTCTGTACATGTCTATCAGAGCAAATATTCATACTTGCTCAGCATCAGCAGCAGTGGAGCGGGTCTAGTCCACCGGACCAAACCTATTCACACTCCATTCCCATCTATAAAAGCTCATGGCTGAAATAAAACAATGTAGGTATTAAATGTGAAGAAGGTGAGTCTGGACCTGAGAGCTCGTGTGACTTAAAGAAAGACACTCATCAAATTAATGAAAGTTCAACTCATTCCTTAAATTCTGCTTCAAATTTTCTTCCATATAGTAGCAACTACTAGCTTACAAAAGGCCTTACTTAACCATCACCCAGTACAAGGGTCTGTTGAGGAAAAATAAATAAACCTCACACATTCTCACCATGAGCTCACAGCAGTCTTACATTGTAAGATTCCAATTCAGACACATCACCTGCTCTTTCACAGAGTTCATCCCACACATAATACTGATTTTAGCCATTGATTTTTCTTCCTTAAATCAAGCTTTACTTACCTGAATAAAATATCGGCATGTGTTATCTGCCTATGTCTGTCTGAACAGTGGTTTTGGCTAAACAGTTAATTGAGTATGTAAGTATGGTATTTAAAAAAATCAGTCATCAGCCCTTCAATCTCTACTTTTCTAATCACTGTATTTCCAAACATCATTACATTTCTCCATAATCATACACTTGCAAAGTTATAATATGACGTTTAAGCATTAGACAGCTTCATGGAATCAATCTACATTCCTGACAAGTATAAAACTTCAACTTTAACTGAAGTGACAGCAAGAATAATAGATTATAGCGATCGTATCTATCACAGTAATCTATCTTTTGCTACATACAGTACACTATTTTTTTTATCAAGGCTGTTATCAAGATATTAGGACATCTAAGCATGACAATAACAATGAAGGTAAAACTAATTGAATGCTATTAGCAAGCTAACATTGAAGAGATTATGAATAAAGTTGTTTAATTTCATGTTGTCACATTGCTTCGTATTAGATGGCCAGTCAAATGTGTAAATGATGGTAGAAGGTACACTCATGGCATCTAATATTTTATTTTATTGCATGGACATTCAAAAAAAATGTAGTAAAAAATGTCAAACTTGGGCAGAGTGAAACCAATTTTATTGGTATATATTTATCTGATGCTAATAGTGTCTTTTTCGGTGTGTTTAAAGTTTGCATTCATAGTAACGTTTTGAACGCAATTAAATTCAGTGAAGAATTTGAATATTGGGATCCTAGGCTGGGTGCTTACCTATGCATGCATTGTGAAAATTTCTGGGAAGAATCTGGGTATAAAAAAAAAGAATAGTGTGCCTTCTATTCATATCTGTATTTTCGAATTTATATGTGTTGAGCAAAGATCCATAATACTGTTACAGTCAAACAAAATCCATCAACTTTACCTGTGGCATCTTTGTAGTTATTGTAATTCATCACATAGTTGAAGATAAGCTCATTGGAATCACACCTGGATCATCAGTCTCTTAGTTCGATGCTTACAGCAAATTCATCTTTTGCTGCAATATGTTCAGATGGGTGCTGTTCTTATCATTATCATATCATTAACTAACTCTCTTAATGACAGACATTTCTTCATGAAAAACAAGTTGTTCTTGTCTGGGTGACATGTCTGTTTATCAGTTACAAACTACTGGACAATACATCTGTGATGGTTAAAAGAAATTACCTGTGGCAAAAAACAATGAGAAATAAATGCATATTTTTATGGTGCATTCTCAGACTATGGTGCAAAAAACAACCAGGAAGATGTTTAAGAAATTTGGTAACAAATGCTGACATGTTTTGCCTTAATTGTGGAGGTAGCAGATGTACTTGTGAGACTCTACTACTTTCTGCTTCTCTTCTCCTCTGATTTCATTAGATTCAGTATGACCTTATTGAAGAAAGCATCTGGTGGCTGAAGAACACAAAGCTCACTGAATGTGATGATAATTTCTTAGTAAGGTCCTTCTGCGCCTCATAAACAGAGTGAGAGCAGTTAATATATTTACACCTATACCGTACATCTGGACAAAAATTTAAGAGTTAATAAAAGAGACTCTACTACTTGTATTTAGAGCAGATGGTAGGGGAAAAAACCTGTGTTATTGGAATTCTTATTGCATTAGCGCCTCATACATGGACACAATATTGCAATGTACAATCTTATACATTAAGAATACAAACCAATATAGAATGAGTAACAAAGTGCTCATATGCAAATAAATAGTTTACTGTTTAGCAGCAGGGAAAAGAAAAAGAAAGAATAAAGCCTTTATTTGTCACACATACATTACATAACAGTGGAAATACTTTTCTTTGTATATTCCAGCTTGTTAGACATTTGTAGTCAAAGCGCGGGGCAGCCATGATGCAGCGCCACTGGAGCAGAGAGGATTAAGTTTCTTTAGTGTGTTAATCTGAGCATTAAGTAACAAATAAAACTTGATAAGGTCAATGACAAGGTGTATGTAATGTGGCCTGAAATTCCATATTTTCCAAATACAGCATGTCATGAAGTGTTGTGTTAATCTTATATCACATCAATTTAAAATAATAAATAAAGTAATCCATCCATCTTCCATACTGCTTACCCTACACAGGGCCGCGGGGAGCCTGGATACTATCCCAGGGAACCTGGGGAACAAGGTGGGGGACACCCTGGACAATGCCTGTCTTTGGACTGGGGGAAGAAACCAGAGTACCAGAAGAAAACCCTTGAAGCTTGGGGAGAACATGCACACAGGGTAGAGGCAGGAATCAAACCCCCAACCACAGAAATGCGAGGCAAATGGGCTAACCACGAAGCCACTGCATCCCCAAGTAAGTATTTAAGTAATTTATTAAAGAATTATCGATATGTCATACTTCTGTTTATATCCATTTACAGTTAACAGTAATGTTCCTGAACCTCCACAAGTCAAGTTAGCGCATGATATCACTTACAGTACAAGAGCTCTTTCCCTCAGTGGCCTCTCTTTTTCTCTCTTTTCAAGTTATTATGACAAAAATGCAGCTTTTCATGTTACAGAGAAACAATAGGAAGAAACCTTCCATCTTTAAGACTTTCCCTTGTCAGTAAATTTAAAGTAACAGCCTTGCCTAGACTGTTGCAAATTGCTGACACTGGAGACTCCTTTCAAAAATTTTAAACAAACATCTGCCTACAGAAAACTTCACCATACCAACAGTTACACACGTTATTATGTTTATGAACCTGTTGATGTGGAGCGTCTGCCATACAATTCTATATCTAAGTTGTTACTATAGTAGCAAAAGAATGCATCATTATAAACCTGGGATTTGCCACTACTATCAGCGCTCATGTTATAGAAAACTAATCAATATCATCTGACCAATTAGGATCTAGAATTTTACAGTGCTGTAAAACAATATTGTGAATTACAGTACCTCACAGAGAGAAGCCAGAAGACCAATTTGTGGTTACAAAGGTTGGAATCTTGAATGATAGACTGTGCTTAATAGATGAATTGCATGAAGAAAATCAAGCACTCTAGTCGGTTTTATATTTTAAGGCCCCAAATGCAAATGGAAGTCAAATATATTCATAATTCTTTGCAAACAGTAGTGACTTTTTATTTTTACCTTTAAGCTTCTTTGATAAAAGGTCATTGCAATCGTTCACTAGACCCAGGGGGTATTTAATTATTTGGATTGTCATTTTGAAACTGTTATCTGAAATAACACTGTTATCAGAGGTATTCGAGTGGTTTTCAAACCGGGATTCATCCCCCAGAAGCTGTCAGCCATTCAGTATGAGGAGAACTTAAATGTCTTTCTTTAATTATTTCTTAAATGATTCTCAATCTCAATTCCTCTCTTTTGAGGTGTATAGCAAAATACCATTTAAAGGTTACAGTGCCCTCCACTAATATTTGCACCCTTGGTAAATAAGAGCAAAGAAGGCTGTCTTTGTTGTTTAACCTTTTAATCTTTTGTTTAAAAAAATCACAAAGATACTCTGCTCTCATTGATATCGAACAATTGCAAACAAAACATCGGTTTATAAAAATAAATCTTTGTTAAATATAATTGTGCAACAATTAATGGCACCCTGTTAGTCAATATTTTGTGCTACCTCCCTTTGCCAAGATAACAGCTCTTCTCCTATAATGCCTGATGAGGTTGGAGAATACATGGCAAGGGATCTGAGACTGTTCCTCCATACAGAATCACTCCAGATCCTTCAAAAGTTTCACGCTGGTGGACTCTCCTCTTTAGTTTACCCCACAGGGTTTCTTGGTTGAACAATTTCCTGTTCCTAGTCACTCAGATGTGCTAAAAGCAAATCTAAAATATCAATGGGAATATACTTCAAATATATTTGTCTCATATGAATTCATAGGAGTGTCAATAATTGGTGCACACCTATATTTAACAAAGATATTTGTTTTGGATAAATCTGTGTTTTGTTTGCAATTGTTCGATAACAGTGAGGGCAGGGTATTCTTGTGATCAAAAGATTAAACAATAAAGACAATTTTTCACAGCCTTCTTTGCACTCCGTACATGGTTAATTACATGTTCTGTTTCTTTTATCAATTATTTCTTAAAGAAGCCCCAAGTATGATAAACATGACTAAAACTACAAATATTATGACCAAGAACTTTAAGAACTTTATTTTAATCTAACTGAATACTTAAGTCTAAATTTGTGTTTACTGTAGCAGGAACAAACCCACAAAATTTTTTTTTTAAATTGTCTTAGTAACCTCTAATAAAATGCAAACCATGCACTGTACTAATATCTTTATTTAAGAAGATTAATAGAGTATCTGCCCCGACAGTGAAATACCTAAAATATTAAATAAAAGACCTTCTAGGTTTGTTGCCCTACTAGAGTTCACTGATAAAGCTTGCCATGCAACACTGAGATGCTATGAAAGAATCAAGCTTGAAATGGATGAAATGGTTTGTAATAATCCCATTCTCTGTTAGATTCCAGTGTCTCTCCAGCCGTGAACAGCACTTGGCTGGAGGCTAATTAACCCTGCACACACTGTGGAGCTATGTGTCAGATCCCGTCACTAATGAATCTCCACATAAGCACTTAAAATATGTAAACTACATGCAGCCATTTATGAGCTATTCAGTAATGTGCAGTTCACAAATAAAATGGTCAACTGGAATATGGCTAACAAAACATACGTATTTAGCTTGACAAGGAGTACTACATAAATAAAAGAGCAAGGATATGAAAAATAGGAATTAATACACCTTATTTTTTATTTTTTGAAATGGTAAAGGCTGGAAGTAGGGCTAGGAATTAAACTGTACTGATGCAATTGTGCAATCTATTTGCAATCTACTAGATATCGATTTGCACTGACTCTCCTGTTTTTGCAGCAATTACAGCAAATGAAAATAGACTATGTTGGACGCCAGACAGGTCTTGGCTGATTGACTACATCAGGCTTGTGAAAAATTAAGTAATTATTCATTAATTCACTCAGTTTTAGTAACTGCTTTATCCTGCTCAAGGTTACAGAGGATCCAAAGCCTCCACATCTCGGGAATACTGGGAGTGGACCTCGGGAATAATGCTTTGCACCTTTTGTGTGAACCCACTCATTTTTTCAAGTGATCAGGTGTGCCCTGTTAAATCTGAATGTCTACACTTGGTTTGTGCCATAGGTTTCACCTGTGAAGACAGCATTTGTTGTTAAAAAGGATAAAAAAAAATAAATAAAACATGACAAATAGAGAGCTGTGTATGGTAGAAAAGCAACTCATTTGGAAGCTGAGAAAAGAATGAAAATCTATCAGAGCCATTATATATAACTATAAATGTAAAAGCACTAGGCAAGGAAAACTACAGCAGTTGATGACAGAAACATTGTGAGAGCTGTGAATAAAAATAGAGAGGATAGTACGGCCATTAGACAGCACACAGGGAGAACATGTGAAACTCCACATAAACAATTTATGCTCAGGATTGAATCAGAGAGTGTGGAGACATTTCATTTTATAGAATTTGATTTCATTAAATTTTATTTCAGATTATTTTACAATCAGACCAATGTCTCATTTGAAAGATTTTGTTGCAGACAACACACATTTATCTCCTTTTAGGAAGTTACTAGGGACTGACAAATAAAAATTCAAAGATTTGCTCAAACTACTCTGTATATGAGGAGTTTTGACCTCATTATCATTCCCACATGAGAAACAATACTTCTGCAACAAATTGCATTTCTATCAGGCCATCAGAGCCAAAGGAATTTGCATTATCTGTGTTCATACCATAAATAACTGTCTAGCTCGTGTAAATTTCTTTAAATGTGAAGTGAAAATGTAAGTAGTGCATTTTATTTCAGTTAAACTGGCAGATAACTCGTTTTCTGCAGAGTCCACATTACAGATAAGCAGCAATCATGGAGACACCTCATTATGAAGACCTACCAAACAAGCTGAGCCAAGCACAGAATTTGAAAATAATTTCGATAATAGCCTATTTGTTTTGCACAATGCAGTATTATATAGCAGACAGGTCTGAGCTCATTCCAAGAGTGCAACAGCATTCTGTCCATGCCCGCTGCAGATTCATTTAATTAAATGTTTATTAAACCTTTCATGAATTGAATCTGGTATGTTGTATTACCCTGTGAGTGGATTTGGACAGCGTTGCTGTGTATGCGATGTTCCTGAACCTGATATAAGAACCAATAATCACCATTTTTTTTTCTTTGTCATATAATCGATTTTAATGATTGCTTTTTATACTGTCATTACACAAATGGAGTCATTTGTACCATTCTGGCAATGTATTTTGGTTTTTTTATTATACATGCACTGCTGTATTTTAATTGAGACATTTTGAAGACATCTTTAAAAATGGTCAAAAAATAGGAATGTGCAAAGAAACAATTATTAATCATATGATAATCGCATGTGGATGTGCTTTAGATCATTGTCCATTCTTTATTAATGTGCTCAGACTGGCCAGTGTTAAGCTAATATAAAATCAATACCATTTAATAAAGTTAGACAGAAACCACACTGTGTCTGTTATGTTCATACTCACAATTTGCGTTACATACTTCTTTACTTGATGTACAGAATGGGTCAAATTTGGCATTAAGATTCTATTAACTAACATTATTTATTGGATTAATTAACATTATGATTAAAGTACTGATTAATTTTCTATAACAGTGGCTTTGAGACTACTGGCTACAAAAAAAATCACAAATGTGCTTGCTCTAATAAGATATTGTTTCTATGGTAACAACATACACAAGGCATACACAGGCAGACGGTCCACATAAAAGTAATAAAAGTGTGTGAAATTATTTATATGATGACTGGCATTTATTTAACTTTTTTTTTTTGTAACGACTCTCTAGTGTCAGCACTGAGAGAGGATTTCTGAGACAGGAAAATCTTAATTTTTTTTGTCTTTTTAACTGATGAAGGAATGACTGTTTATAGCTGCTATAACGTAAGTGGTAACAGGAACGGACTTGTTTTCGCACAAGTTCCACAACATTAAATGTAACTATAAATGTAAGCAAAAATGTGATATTCTTTGCTAAATAAAAGCATTGTTAATAAAGTTGGAACAGTTCTGTATTATAAGAGAAGGCTGTTTTATTTGTCATATTCCAATTCAATTTCCCAACACTATACAAGAGTACATCCCCTTGTGCTTTAATCCATACATTACAATTCCTGTAATGTACTCTGTATTTACAACTTCAGCATTAATACATCAAGTAATGGTGACAAAACAAAAAAGTTAATTTAACACTGATGTTACTGTTAAATTGAATTTAAAGTTTAAATGTGAGCAAAAATGAAATGCTTGAAATATGAGGAATTTGCCCTTTTGGATATGTGGGTACATGTGTTTTACAGCGTTGTTGGTTTTTTTTGCATTCTCAAATTTTGTATTTTCAAATTAACATTAGAACCCACCATTCAGTCTTACAGATGAAATTTTAACAATGAATCACTGTAAATATATGAATTGCATTTCAGCCATGACAACTCTCAGAGTGAAACTGTGAGCTTTTATAGATGGTGAAGGACTGTAATTTTGGTTTGGTCTGGTGGACTAGATCTGTTACGCTGCTACTGCGTGAGTACGAATACTTGCTCTGATAGTCATGAAGAGACATGGAAAAAAGAAAAGAATGCTGCTGCTGCAAAGGGTACGGAAGAAGGAGCCCTCCCCAAAACCAAGTGGATGAGCTCTACTGAAATACAGCCCACATCCCACCCCCTGATGATACAGATCTGTATGCCATGACTTGAGCACTGTTGCTGTTCAGAGAAGCCACGATACACACGTGTGTACATTTTAGGCCTGCTTTGACGAATGGCTTAACACTACTGAACTAGTCCTATGTGTTGGTATGGCGACTAATGGCCTAGCTGACTATGTGTGTCTGGACTGGGAAGCCCAGAACTTATTTAACTGTGACTTAGAAGCTATGTGTACCCAGCTGGACTAAACAGATGTGTGGATCAGTGTGAGCGCATGCCAAGATTGAAATTTTTACATTTGTATTTCTTGGAAATTGATAGGCGGTAGAATGAATAATCGACTGGGATCGGGATCGCTATGGAGCGGTAGGGATTTGCATTGCATTGGCAAATAAGAAAGTGTGTGCTCCTAAAGACCCAGTACCACCTGCAAATGTTTCCTTTGAATAATCGTGTAGAATTATTATTTTTAAATTAAATTTCCCTTGACTCGTTTATGAGCATGAATAAGCTATTGTCTACTATTGCCAGACATTGTTGAATTATATCGACGTTGATCAGCAATTATTAGCATTTGTCAATATTTCTCAGCAATCGTAAGCAATTATGTTGTGGGGGTTTTTTTTTGGCAAGTATCAGCATTTATAAATGTCAGCAATTATCAGCAGTTATCAGTGTTTTCTCAACATTTGTCAGCAAATATTGGCAATTGTCAGCAATGACAACTGCCAATGAATAAGACAGATGTTCATTATGCAGTTTATTTAGTTCATTATATAATCAAATATCAATTACTACAACAGTTAATGACTATGTTAGAATTGCTTAGAGAATACTAATGCTGGCAATCATGGTTTGCTTATCTAATGCAGTAAATAGTGTTTGTGAATACATATCACCTCGGCCTGATTACATCACAACAACATATAATTCACATGTTGCACATAACATATATTGGCTCATCATAATTGATAAAGCAGGACAGAAAAGCAAATGTGTGATGCAGGGTTCTAAATGAAAAAGATGAACGAAAGATTCACTGCAGATGAATGACAAGGAACATTCCTGTTTCTATGAATTATAAAGGAGTTGAAAAGAGAAGAGGGGAAAAGGAGGAAAAGGAGTGCAGCACAATCTAATTCAAATCCTTGACCTACTCCAAGCAGAAAGATCTGAAATAAATAAAAGAAAATTGCCTATTTCGCGTACTGAGTGTTTCCTCAGTTTCCAGAAAAACATTCTGGACTGGATAAGAGAGTTTTGAATTTAGATGTTTTAGGAGAGAATTTCCTTTATTTGTTTTTAGCTTGGGGGATCTAATGTTGTATGTATATATTGGCATCCTTGCAAACACAACACAGGTTTATTTAAAAAAAATAAAGGTGGGCAACAATTATTGGCACACCTATGAATTCATATGAGAAAAATACATTTGAATTGTATTCCCATTGATATTTAGAATTTTCTTATACATATATACATATACTCAGCAAAAAAAAAAAAAGAAAAGAAACGTACCTTTTTCAGAAGACTGTATTTTGTAAAATCCAAATAAGTTTTACATTGGATCTTTATTGGAAAGGGTTTAAACAATGTTTTTCAAGTTTGTTCAATGAACCATAGACAATTATTGCACATGCCCTGTGGTACAGTCCTTAAGACACAGTTTACATGTGGTAGGCAATTAAGGTCACAGTTACAATAACTCAGGACACTAAAGATAACTTTCTACTGATGCTGAAATACACCAGAAGAAAGATGCC
>JAOUWY010000002.1:23832287-23843031 GCA_025728095.1 Prietella phreatophila
TATAATTACATGCTATACAAAATAAAATAAATGTCTTGTCTAGAGCTGGAACCATGTACTGATTTATTGATTTATAAATAATTAGGGGGAAAAATGCATTCCTGATCCATTATTAAACATATACTGTATATCTGTTTTTCAAAATAGTCCTAATATTTTCTTTAACTCTGTTTAGTACTGTATTCTGAAAAAAAAAAATAAATCTCTCAATGTTTTCAAGAATCAGTTTTTGATCTCTTTAAAATTACACTGCCATCCTTTGTTGCTGGTATAACCATCTAGTAGTACACCACAACGTTAATAGAAGTGATTGATTTAATTATAATTTTGATTGCCCCTTAACCTCTAAATAATTTATACTCTTGAATAGCCATATGCCAGTAATTATTTACACTGTGTACTCTATTGTTGGCGAAGGCTTTTAATCATCCAGGTCATTTTCAGTGTCCTGTGGTTTAAATACCAAGTAATCACCTATAATTCACTCCAACTGATGAAGGTTCCTGGATGATTAACAACAGATCTTGACTAATCGTAGGGTTCTTGGTTCGAGTCACGGCCCACATTACTCCACAATGCGAAGTGTCCTTGGGCAAGACACTGAACCCCAAGTTGCCCCCAAAGGCAGGCTAGCAGGCTACCTTGCATGGTGTGTGTGTATGTGTGTGTGTGTGTGTGTGTGTGTGTGTGTGTGTGTGTTTGTGTGTGAATGGGTGAATGAGAAAACAGTGTAAAGCGCTTTGAATAAACGCTTAGGTTAAAGGAGTTATATACGTGCAGACCATTTACAGTTTAAATTTTTTAATGGCCTAGGAACATTTCTACACCATTATTAGAAATTCCAGGATCTGTGAATACACCAAAAGTACGTGGACACCTTACCATCACACCCACATGTGGATAAAATTTTCAAGCAACACACTTTTATAGGATGCCATTTTATGCGATAGCTTTACAATTACCTTCAATGGAACTAAGGCGCCCAAACTTGTTCCAGCATGACAACTCCCCTGTGCACAAAGCGGAGTGTAAGAACTCAAAGGGGGTGGACAGAGCCCTGACCTCAACTCCACTGAATACGTTTGGCATGAACTTGAACGCTGACTGCACCCGAGGCCTTCTAACCCAACATCAGTGCAAAACGATAAGAGAGTCAAGTGAGTCAGAACATTCAGAAGGGTTAGTGTGTGAGGGTCAGATGTCCACAAACCTTTGGCCATATAGCATACATAAATATACAATTTGCAGAAGTCATCATCATGTATCCCTACTATTCCAAATAGGCCATAAAATGAATTCCTTTTTGTAGAAACACTGTTAAATTTCTTCCTTTTCGTTCCACTCAGAAATGGTGTGGAATACATTTTTTTGTACTCCCCTTTATCTTGCTATTTTAATAAACCCATTATGTTTCATCCAAGTTGTGAAGCAGGGCTGGACAAACCTTAAATGCATCAGTTAGCCCAGTGGGTAAGTGTACTTGTCCAGTTTCATGTTGTGGTTGCGTGGAAACCTAACAGTAGACTAAAAAGTTGTTATTTAATTTAAAGTAATGTAATAGCTCATATACCAAAGCTTGTTAAGTACATTAATACATACTAAATGAACATGTATTTGTTCATGTTTGTGAGTTTGAGAAAAAGTCAGCAAGTATAGGATGTCACGAATTCCCCCTCTCAGCACATGGCACAGTGATTGTTCTTTGTCATACATTAGTCCTTAATTAGGTTGTCTATTTATACTCTTCAGTTTCGTGCTTTATTCTATCATTAAGTTCCAAGCCTTAATTTCCTGTTTCCAATAAAGTCCAGTTTTTGACCTTAGCATATTATTTTTTTTTTACTTTGATTATCCCAATTTAATCTTTCCTATCTGTTCATTGAGCTGCACTAGAGACTACGGCTATGATTATTGTTTCTGCTCTTATAAAACATGCCAAGCACCTGCATATGCATCCTGCCTCTCAATTTTACATATTGCAACTGGTCATTATTTCAACTATGAGATTTGGTCCACTGTTCTCTGTTCACATCATACATAAAAGATATCTGAGTCTGGCCAGCATCATTATTTCCTCTGGATATGTTTAACCGCAAGGTTATTGTTAATTACAGCAGAAGCGTTAGACTACACAACAGCTTTGGGGTGGACTTCATTTTGTAAAGGTTTCATAAGTGTGTCCACATCCACTATATGGACATACATGCTTGGACCATTACACCAAAATGTGGTTCTTCCCCAAACTGTTGCCACGAAGTTAGAGGCACAAAATTGTATAGGATGACTTTGTACTTTGGAGCATTACAATTTCCAAGAGGCACAAACCTGTTTCATCATGACAATGCTTCTGTGCACAAATCAAGGTTTTCCCAAGGTTGGAATGGAAGAACTTGAGGGCCTGTAGGTGACCTCAACCCCACCTTTGGGATGAACTGGCATCCCGAAGCGCATGGTGGCTTAGTGGATAGCATGTACGCTTGAAGGTTTGGGGGTTTAATTCCCACCACTGCCCTGTGTGTACGGCGTTTGCATGGTCTCCCTGTGCTGTGGGGGTTTCCTCTGAGTAATCCAGTTTTCTCCCCGATTCCAAAGACATTCAATGGTATGTCCAAAGTGTCCATAGTGTATGAATCGGTGTGTGAATGTGTATGTGATTGTGCCCACTGGTGAACTGGCACCCCGTCCAGGGTGTACCTCGCCTTGTGCCCGATGCTCCAGGTTCCCCGCGACCCAGCAGGATAGAGGATGGATGGATGGATGGAATGACCTTATAAGCCTCCTTACAGGATTCTCAAATGCCTATTCTTGATGGACTGACATGTTTTCACAGTTATCATTATGAACTGGGGTTCCTGCACATGTGTGTCACTGGAGATGACTGGCTCCTTAGCAACTAACTTTTCCTCAGTAGTGCTTTATTTTAAAAGCTGATTTACAACTCATCAGGATAGTTGGTACTTGTCCACGCCAAGGGCTCATATTAGCCAGACTGCATTGTCCAATCCAGCACAATAAGCTGGCAACTGGCTAAGCCCATTCTCCATGGAAAAGGTGTGGACATAAAGAGGGAGAGTGGACTAAATTCAGGGTGCCACATCTTTCTCCAATGATAGTAATAAAGTCAATACAATCAATCTCTAATGGCCTCTTCCCCTCTGATGGTCCCTGTTTAATCAGAGTAAGAGCAGGAGGTAGCCTGCATGGCCGGCTACAGCCATTAATTTTGCCTTTCCCATTGGTGTGTTTGTTTTTTTATTGCCTCTACAGTGCAAAGCTGGCATTCCTCAGCTCGTCTGATTGAGCTCTGTTCAATAGTAAAGCAGTAAAGCGGGACGAGACGGATGACTCGTGGGCTACTGCATAACCACTCCGTGCAAGCAAAGTACAGCAACAGAGTGTATCTCCCATATGGCATCTCCCTCCCCAACTTGTACATGATTTTCAGTCGATTTCCTCTGGATATTGCACGCCAGGAATCTTAATAATAGGTTCAGAATGAGCGAGTTGCTGCCTCAAATCCTTCTAGTGTCTAAGTGACAGTGTCACTTTTCATACAAGTGCCCAGTTAGACTCAGTGAAATATTCTCAGTCAAATGTTCTTGGGAAACCTGTTGAACAGTGGATAGTATCAGGGTTTGATTTCACCTCAGTGGCCAGCAGCGCAGCTAACATGTGGTGGGAAGTCTATATGGCCTGATCAAAGGGGCTGTCAGGTCTCCAGCTGTCAGGAAAACAGCCCCTATTCCCCACACTCATTATCCATCGCTCACTTCTCCATGTCCGGCGAATAAGTGTCTACTGTCTCGTCTATGGGGTCCAATTCCTGGACCAGAAAACAGCCACTTACGATCTGGTCCAGTGAGTCAGGCTATAAAAAGAACTACTGTCCTATGCACCATGCTGAAGAGCTGCAACCTGTATACATTTCTCAGCTGCTGTAAGGAACAAAAAGATTGAAAGTTGGAAGTACCCGTGGCAAATTTTGTTCCATTTCACCCTTCATTCCTTGAGGCATTTTTGTATTTAATCATATCATTTGCAAGTGATGAGACAAAAGAATAAAAAAAAAAAAACAATAACAATCCTTTTTGTCCACTCTGTATGGTGAGGAGATTAACCTACAAATACTGTCACTTGAATCTAAACGGAGATGCAACAAGTTTTATTAATGTTAACTCTGATCATACAAAGTGACATGGACAAGCATCTTGTTGCTTAAAAAGTGGGTATAGAGTATTGCTTACACTATAGAACTATAGAGAGAATGAAGGACTCCTGGTGTGAAATGCCCGATTTACAAAAGGGTGCATTTGTAAAAACAGGTGAAACCTTGAGAACACCCACAAACAGTGTGCAAGCTCATTAACTAATAGTGTCCATGGAGCTGCTACCCCCGCGACCCGATTACGGATAAGCGGTTGAAGATGGATGGATGGATGGAGAATGAAATTATTCAGTTGCAAATTAGCATGTGCTCTCTGTTTTTGCATGTAACGAATTAGCAATTTTGTGTTGTTTCCCATGGAAAGAGTCCAAAACACACTGACTTGAGTTAAAGAAAATTACTCAATTAAGAGTAACTAGTCGTTTTTTGTTTGTTTTGTTTTTTATACATCTACAATTCACACAATCTGAAAAGGTTCTATTTTTAATTTTTTTATTTTTCTGATAAGAATCATGACAAACTTCATGGACACAAACCAAATAGTATAAACCCTGATGAAAAAACAACAACATAAACTTTAATAGAATCCTTAATGGTTTTAATGGATATAATGGGAATTGTATTGGTTTTAATGGAAACTGTAATAATCCCTGTGGTTCTCTATTGCTACTTTGTTGCCTTCTATTGATGGCATGTCATGTCTAGTGGATACGCTAAGGACTAATAATGGTAAATGTTTGAATGGTTAGCTGATGGTTTTGTAATGGCTGATTTTGAAACCATTATAATTTCTGTGACAGTTTCTATTGTTTATTTATTTGTTTGTTTGTTTGTTTTAGCAGGGACGATAGCTAATATTGTTTTACTTGCCTAACTTGTTAGCTAGCTTGGGTTTGTTAGCTAGGTATGGTTGATTTATATATCTTTCTATCTCCAAATTTAGCTAGCAAGCAATGATGGGCCATAAAGATTATCCTGAGTTACGTATGTCATGGTTCCCCAGGCACGATTCCACCTTTGGCCACTAGAGGGCACCTTGACTGTCCTTGCAGAGCTTCTTATTCTTATGTCTCCTCATTTCCTGTCTAACCATACCATGTGTTGGTTATTTTAGCTGCTTGATTAGTGCTATATTTAAGTTATCTGGTTTTCCTCCTCAGTTGTTGACAGATTGCATCAAGTATGTTTCTTATTGTTTGGTTTATACACTTGTTTTTTTATATTTAGTGTTTTCTTGTTTTATTTTTTCCCTCTAGTTTTCTGAGTTTCTGGTTCCCATCAATGTTCTATTCCTTGAGTCTGTTTCCCCAGTGTGCTGTCTGTAATAAAGAAGTTCTGCATCTGTCTCCCTGGACTCTCATGTCAGGTATAGGTTGTAGTAGTATTCAGAACTGGCAACCGCTTCTGTTTAATATAGATTTTGTATTGTAAAATGTGAAAAGATCAGGCTAGTTTAGCTAGCTGGCTGATGACTTAGCTGTACGGTTTGTTTGTTTTTGCGTTTTCCTCCAGCTGGTTGTATGTTGATCTGTGAAATGCTGATACCTCTGAAGGATTCTCTAGCATTTAAAACTGAAGATATGTGATAAACTGGGCTGGGTTATCCGTCTCCATCACCTCTGCTATTTGGCACCTCAAGTTCAGACTTTCAGCTTTTATTTTGACTGAGTCCTGGTCTTGAATTATTTAAAATTTGCACACACACTTTTAATTAACTTACATGTTTGGTTGTTTTTCTAGAATATCACAACCCATCATATGTTATTCCTTATTTAGTAAAATCATTACCTATATCTCAAGTTACAGGGATTGCATAGTCTTGTTCTTGTATTAAGTTTACTCTGTAATCCACCTGTCTAGACTACAAAAGCACTGTACACATAACCAAGAAAACAATTCTTCAGGCCATCTTGAAAATATTTAATAATAGACATTGGTGGGGGGGGGGTGTCAAGCTGTCTTTCTATCCACTCCAATTTTATCCTGTGTGTTGCTGGTTCAATGGATGCTGAATATATCACATCTGTTAGGGTCAGCAATTCTTTTATTGTTAACACTAAATGCTGCTGAGCCATCAACAACAATATTGTTAACTGAATCAGGGGAAGAAAAAAAAAAAGCAAAAGCGTTTCCTTTCCAGTCACACTGCCAGCTCCACCCATTACACTTTGTCCTCTATTTCTGTTCTTTTTCACACCACACAGAATGACCAGACCGGTCAGGGAATGTCTGAACAAGATGAATGTATCCAAAAGGGTCAAAGTGATGTGTACACTTGGGCAGAGACAGAAATGTGTCAGGAGCACTGATGCAGAATCTACTTATGCTTTCGACAAGCTTTCAAGGTTCAACAAGCTTTTTCTGAAAATTTATAAAAGTATTTCCTCATACAGTATATATTATGTAATAGATAATGTTGAGGAACCTACATGACATAGCTCCTTTTATCACTTAAGTTACAGCAGTTATAAACAGTCTTTTTCTCACTAGAGTCTCATTTATATGCTTTTCAATATAAGACAGAAATTGCATTGTGTCCTGTTACTGAGAACCCCGAAACTGCAAAGCCTACATACCTGTAGTGCTGGGCAATATGACAAAAATATCATATCACGATACTTGAGGACTTTTCTAAGATCATGATGCGTATCGTCATATCTAATTTAGCTAAAAAGCACTCTACAAAACAGTAGTAAAATAAATGTAAAAAATGTTAAACCGAGTTTGACGATATTTTTCTTTAATGTCTATAAAGACGATTAGATTGAATAAATTTCAAATCAACAGAATCCATTCAGTACCATTTCATTTGTAATTATTAAAACCTTAAAAAAAAATATATCACCATACCAACAATAGCTCTGGAAAGTGTAATGTGTAATCATGTATCATGATATCAATATCAAAATATCACCCAGCCCTATGTCTGAAAAGTTAAATGTTACCTTTTAAAGTTTACCTCTGATTGTAAGAAAGTGCTAACACTGGAGACTCCTTCCAAAAAAGCTAAGTAAACATCTCAGAAAACTACACAATAGCAACAACTGTACCTTTTTGTTTATTAAATATCATTTTATCCATTTATATTTACTTTCAATGCTGTGGAATGTCCACAAACTGTACAAAATGACAGCCAGGAACAGCGTCTCACTCAGCAGTCTCTCTTTTGAAAGTAATGCAGCTTGTTATTTTACCAAGAAACTGCAAAGTGTGTGGAGCCAATGTGTAGAACCAGACAATTGCTTCTTGTAGCTATACTTGTTATTTTAGATGTGAGTCTGTCTCTAAGAAATAATCAAATAAAACGTGATTCGTCTTAGATAGCATCTTAAAACTCTCAAACAAGAATGAACAAGCACCAGAACGACTGATGTTTTTCTCTTATACCAAATGCAGACGATGTTCCCTTACTTGACAGTTTATATTGTGCCCCCACATTTCAACTGGAATAATCGGTGCTCTCAAGTGTGGAGCAGCAGCCTTGATGCTCTGAATTTTGCCCGTCATTTTCACTTCATGCTCAACAAGAGAGTCAGACATAAAGAGGTAGGAAGTTTGACTCTGTCAAAATATTTGCAGCTCTCCCACACTCTTACTCTGCTGCTCATCCTGAGGAAATAAACTACACATGGATAGATGTGTAATGCATTTTGACCCAATGACCTCTGCAAGCTGTTAAGTATTAGCTTTGCATTTAAAGGGGACATTATGGTGCACACCAGGTGGACAAATCCATCACTCTCTGCCACCCTTCTACACCTTACTCCACTCATTTAACCATTGTGTGTTGTTTTTATAAAATGTAATAACTTTTTTTCTTTTTTAATACATCTGCTGATTAGCTTTCTTAAATTAACAGAGTTGCAATTTTGAACAAACCAATGGTGTCTATTGAAAAGCCTCTGCCACCACCAAGTCTAATCTCACTGTTACTAATTTGTATGCCAGAAATATTGTTAAACTATGCTTCAAACAGGAAGGAAGCTATTAAATCAAATCTATTTCAGATGTTTGACTTTGCTGTGAACTTTTTCCATTTGTATCAATTCCAAAATTTAATCAGTTCTAATTTACCCTTGGTAAATATGAGGAAAGAATGTTGTGAACAATTGTCTTTATTGTTTAACCTGTTGATTTTGTTTAAAAAAAATCACAAAGATACTCTGCTCTCATGAATATCAAACAATTGCAAACAAAACACAGGTTTATCAAAAAAAAATTGTTAAATATAGGTGTGCAACAATTATTGGCACCCTTTTAGACAATATTTTGTGCTACCTCCCTTTGGCAAGATAACAGCTCTGAGTGTTCTCCTATAATGCCTGATGAGGTTGGAGAATACACAGCAAGGGAACTGAGACCATTCCTCCATACAGAATCTCTCCAGATCCGTCAAATTTCAAAGTCCATGCTGGTGGACTCTTCTCTTCAGTTCACTCCACAGGTTTTCCATGGGTAAGTCAGGAGACAGGGATGGTCATGACAGGATCTTGATTTTGTGGTCATTAAACCATTTTTGTGTTGATTTTGACGGATGTTTTGAATCACTGTCCTGCTGGAAGATCCAACCACAGCCCATTTTAAGCTTTCTGGCGGAAGCAGTCAGGTTCTCATTTAATATCTGTTGATATTTGATCGAGTCTATGATACCATGTATCCTAACAAAATGTTCAGGTCCTCTGGCGGAAAAAACATTCCCAAAACATTAAAGAGCCAACACAGTATTTAACCGTGGGCATGAGGTACTTTTCCATATGGCTACCTCTCTGTGTGCACCAAAACTACCTCTGATGTTTATTGCCAAAAAGCTCTATTTTGGTTTCATCTGACCATAGAACCCGATCCCATTTGAAGTTCCAGTAGTGTCTGGCAAACTGAAGACACTTGAATTTGTTTTGGGATAAGAGTAGAGGCTTTTTTCTTGAAACCCTTCCAAATGACTTGTGGTGATGTAGGTGACTTTGGATTGCAGTTTTGGAGACTTTCTGACCCCAAGACGGAACTAACTTCTGCAATTCTCCAGCTGTGATCCTTGGAGATTTTTTGCCCACTCGAACCATCCTCTTCACAATGCGTTGAGACGATATAGATACACGTCCAATTCCAGGTTGATTCATAACATTTCCAGTTGACTGGAAATTCTTAATTACTGCCACAAAATGGGCATTTTCAATGCTTTTGCTCTATCCTTATAGCCACATCCCATTTTGTGAAGCTCAACAACATTTTACAGCACATCACAGCTTTATTCTAAAAGTCTAACCCATTGTTATGTTACTAATGGAATTTGGCCTATGTTTGACCTAATATTTATACCCCTGTGAAACAGGAAGTCATGGTTGAACAATTTCCTGTTTCTAGTCACCCAGGTGTACTAAAAAATTGTAAAATATCAATGGGAATATAATTAAAATATATTTTTCTTATATTAATTCATAGGTGTGCAGAATTTGATGCACACCTATATTTAACAAAGATTTTTTTGATAAACCTGTATTTGTTTTTATTTTCATGAATTTCTTTTAACAAAAGATCAAATGGTTAAACAATCAAGATAAATTTATAGATACAATACATTTTTCACAGCCTTCTTTGCTCATATTTACCAACGGTGCCAATATTAGTGGAGGGCACTGTAAATCCTACAAACGATCAACTATTTGTTTTTGACACATCATGAAGTCTTTCCATGCAAGCCTTGTTCTCCTAGTCCGAGTTCTGTTTAAAGTTTAGAGTTTCCTTGTTCTGACTCATCTGTGTTAGCGTTGACAATTATGGAAATGTGTGTTTAATGCACACACGGAGTTGACATACTTGCATCATACTTGCATCTCATCAGAAACCTTTAAAGTGGTCATGACATGTTTTATTTATTTATTTTTCATTATAACAGCTAACATCTTTGTCTGAATTAATAATCAACGCCCCCTGCTAGAACACGTGTGGAACCGTTTTCAGCGACTGAGCGGCAGTAGGTGGGGCCAATGATGTGATGATGTAAAAGTAGGTGTCGATGTTTTTTCTGTAGGGGCAGTCAAATGCAAATGGTAAAGTGACCTCTTATGTGTCAAAATATCAAGTAAAGTTTTATTTCTCATGTCGTGACCCCTTTAAATGTAGAATCCTACTACACAAGGTTTCCCTAAAAGCAAGAGCTCCCTATTAGGACCCCATCACTAGCTAAGAAAAAAAACCCTCCAATGTCAGTACCATTCATTTGTGCTGATATATTGATTATTACTGAACACTATAAAATATTAAACTATAAAACCAAAGGTTTCAGCCTAATTCCCTCACTTCATATTAAGTGTGTCTTCTTGCTCAGTCTAAAGCTACTCCATTTACAATCCTCTTCGAGAGTCAGTTCATCATCCACTGGGCTCCACTGCGCATAACCTCTCACAGTGAGAGAGGTTATGCGTTCTACTGTTATATATTATGGAGATGAATGAACATGACTCTCGGCAACATGGATGTTCTTAATTGTTTCTTAGATGATTCTCAGAGCTCCAACCTTGAGACTCTGTCTAATAGTGTGGTTATTCCTTGTCATCACTCTCCATAAGCCTCCACACAACC
>JAOUWY010000002.1:23843131-23854595 GCA_025728095.1 Prietella phreatophila
AAGGAATATAGCTGTGATGTGTGGCAAAAGGTTGTTGAGCTTCACAAAATGGGAAGTGGCTATAAGAAAATAGCACATGCATTGAAAATGTTCATTTCTACCATCAGGGCAATGATTAAGAAGTTCCAGTCAACTGGAAATGTTATGAATCAATCTGGAATTAGACGTGTGTCTCTATTGTCTCAAAGCACAAGAGGATGGTTCGAGTGGCCAAAAAATCTCCAAGAATTACAGCTGGAGAATTGCAGAAGTTGTTATCAGAAAGTCTCCAAAAGTACAATCTGAAGTCACCTACATCACCATAAGTTGTTTGGAAAGGTTTCAAGAAAAAAGCCTCTACTCTCATCCAGAAACAAACTCAAGCGTCTTCAGTTTGTCAGACACTACTGGAACTTCAATGGGATCTGGTTCTATGGTCAGATGAAACCAAAATAGAGCTGTTTACCAATAAACACCAGAGGTGGTTTCTGGTGCACACAGAGAGGTAGCCATATGGAAAAGTACCTCATGATCACAGTTAAATATGGTGGTGGCTCTTTAATGATTTGGGGCTATTTTTCTGCCAAAGGACCTGGACATTTTGTTAGGATACATGGCATCATGGAGAGATAATAAATGAAAACCTGACTGCCTCTGCCAGAAAGCTTAAAATGGGCCGAGGTCGGATCTTCTAGCAGGACAATGATCTAAAACATGACCACAAAATCAAGGTTCTGCCATGGCCATCCCAGTCTCCTGACTTGAAACCCATAGAAAACCTGTACTGAAGAGGAGAGTCCACCAGCATGGAGCATTCTAGAGAGACTCTGTATGGAAGAATGATCTCAGATCCCTTGACATGTATTCTCCAACCTCATCAGGCATTATAGGAGACAACTCAGGGCTATTATCTTGGTAAAGAGATGTAGCAAAAAGTATTTAACAAAGATATTTTTGAATAAACCTGTGTTTTGTTTGCAGTTGTTTTGATATCCATGAGAGAAGAATATATTTGTGAAATTTTTAAACAAAAGATCAAAAGGTTAAACAATAAAGAAACATTTTCACAGCCTTCTTTGCTCATATTTACCAAGGGTGCCAATAGTGGAGGGCACTGTAGTTCCGTACATTCAAAACACATGCCCACCATTTTAAGGAAATGATGAAAACCAGCTCTTCATCGAAGAAGAAAAGTGTGAAAAACATTTTTTTACACACTTTTATAGAGATAATGTTCCTGGGAACTGTCATTAATAAGGAGGGACTGTTTTCATATATGTCCATCCAGTTCTTTGTGAAGACTCATTCCTTATTTTAACCTGAGATGATCCCAAGCCTTAGTGTCAATATTCTGGTTTTGAATAGTTCTGCTTTAGTTTAAAAGATTGTCTGGAATATTCTGTTTATTTACAGCCTGCCTCAGTAACTGTTTTCAACCTTGCTTTGCCCTTTAGGATTATCTGGCTTGGTCCTATATTTAATAAAACCTGCATTCACATCCAGCCCATGTGTAATCCCTTGACAGGTTATGAGTGCACTTGAATCTAAACTCAGCCCTATATGCTTCCCTTCCTGTTCTTGCTGATACTTCAATGAATCCATCTTGTCTTCCACACGCTGCAGGTTTCTGGTGCCAGAGGATGCAAAGCAACCCCAGAGCATCACCAAGCCACCACCATGCTTCACTGTGGACAGTGTGTTCTTTCTTCATTCTTCTTCCTCCAGACATACAGCTGATCCATCAAAAGTTCTAGTTTTGTTTCATCGCTCCACAGAACAGAATCCCAAAAACTCTGTGGTTTATTTATATGATTTTGAACTGACTTTTCTTGTGCTTTTGGGTCAGCAGTGGTTTACGTCTTGGAGTTCTGGCATGGAAACCTTCTGCATTTAGTACACGCCTTACCGTGTTCATTGAAACCTCAGTGCCTGTTGCCACCAAGTCTTGCTGCAGGTCTCTTGCAGTCACTCGAGGGTTTTTCACAACCTGCCTTCTCAGAAATCTGGTAGCTTCCTTTTTCTGCCCCGTCCAGGATATTTCATATATTTCCTGGCCAGTTCACTTCAAACACACCTGATGCAACTAATGAAGCCCTTGATTAGTTGCATCAGGTGTGCTTAAGACAACACCATTTCCATATTTGTGCTGTTCTGATTGATTCTATTCAAGGGTTGAATAATTTGGAATCTGGAGAAGTCAATGTAAGATGCATTTTCAGTTGAATTTGGGGAAACCACTTGAAGCATTCCTTGTGTTGAACTATTTCAGTTGATTGTTTGATTTGTTTGCTGCAAACAGCTGGTAGTATGTACATTTTGACAATAAACCTGATTTGCAATGGGGGATAAATCATTTTGATTACAACTGTATTTAATGAATAACTAAAATAACTATTAATGAATAATGGGTAACTGAATAGTAAACTGAGACTTTATGCTGTTAACCATATTTGAATACACCTGAGAAAGTCTGAGTACGTCACTGATTTGATTTTCCAATGCTTCTTCAGCTTTCATTTTTATTTCCAGGTACTGTGGTTAGTTTTTGTTTTCATCAGACCCTTAATGTGCCTCTTACAGCCTGACCCTTAAATTTTTTGTTGCATCTGCTCATAGTCTTTGTGTGAGCACAAGGCCATTTAAAAAAACCACATCACTCACGGTCTGAGTCAGCAAACACAATGCATGGGTTCTTTCCTCCCAATTCCAGCGTCACTCTTTTCAGGTTGCTCTTTGCTGCCGCCTCTTTGATCAGCTGACCCACCTGAGCACAAAGAGAACAGACAATCGAGAGCGCGTTAAGTCAACGTTAATGTTGACATCAGGGCATGCTTGTTTGATTTTGTAGATACGTTAAAAAAGCCTGGAGGGAAGACTGGAAAGAAGTCAAACGCTTGTAATTCAAATGCAGGTCCTATATGGCTTGAATGTATAAAGTTTATGCAAACTAATATGGAAAATATATACATATATGGAAATACATGAGAACAATATTTTTCAATTTATGAAACAAAAATATTTAGTAATGTCTTTAAATGTACTATGAGGTGGCTTTGACATATAGACCTATAAATCGTGTGTGTGTGTGTGTGTGTGTTGTATATTTTTATATTTTGTTCATAAAGGTAAAATTATTCTACTACTACACATCTCTCCTAACAATCCTTAGAGTTTGTTGTTCCTTGAGACTCTGTCTAATAGTGTGGTTATTCCTTGTCATCACTCTCCATAAGCCTCCACACAACCCAAGACATAGAGTAACAGGCACTGCAGGCACAGTTGGTGGCTGCTGGAAGCACATACTTGCCCAGATGATGAACTAATATTTGGCACAAATAATCTAAACAAGAAGATACATAAATGTTATATTTTAACAGATGCATGGTCCCAAAGCACGGAGGAAAAAATCTGGAAATGAACACACACCCAGTGAAAATGATTGCTTAAAAGATGTTGAAAATCCAAAGATAAAATGAAGCATTACAGGGGTAGACAGGTCATAAAGAATTCAGCCTTAATTTGCACAAAGTTGAAGTGCTTCATTTTTTGTGAAGAACTTTTAAAAAGTAATCTAATTAGTTAGAATTTTCTACTTGAATTTCACCAAATCAATTCAGTAGACTGTGATATCAAAAGTAGAGCTGTCCAGCTTATGTGGTCATAATTATCGCCAGTGATCAGTCATATATCATTAAGAAACTCTTAAGTGATCTTTCATCTCAAGGACGTGATGGCACTCTGACAGGATTACACTGCATAATGCAAAATGTGAGCAGTACATGTTAGTCAGTCAGTTCTAAAAAAAATAAAACTGGTGTTTGGTATCAAATCAGTTTTTATGCTGTAAAAATATACTTTGACAAACAAAACACAGCATGTGTACACAGAACACAGCTTGTATTGAAGTATGCCATCATTGTACTTCAGATGTTTTCTATCACTTAGCAACAGAAGCTTTCAGAAAACTGTCTTGGTTACCAAAAGGACATCAATATCTCCAGAGATCTGATATTTGTATTGTATCAAAAATTTGATTAAGTGCTCATAAACACTTCCTCTCTGGTTTATGTTTAACTCACCTTAACCCTTAAATACATGCATGTTTCGACCTGTCATTAAAACATATGCGGGTCGTTAGTGACCTGGAGATTATATCTAACGCAGATGGATCTCTAAACTGTCCCAATAGTACAAAACTGCCCTAATATTTTATTAAAAATGACAAAATAATAAAATACAGCATATTTCTTTATATTTTGACATTTTGTCAATAAACATATACAAATCCATTAAAATGACGAACTTATAATTCACACACCAAAATAGTGAAAGTATTGCAGCATTTTCATACAATCCTTTCAGTCACCATAACAATGTTGAAATCATTACAATATTTTATATTTTCGTAATGAAAGTCATTTTATAATGTAGAATTTTCATCGCTAAGAACAAGGACTGTTCCGGTCTGATTGGTAAAGTTAAAGTTTTGTTTCATGGAAGCTGTGGTAACTTAGCTGTCAATCTATGACATGATCAGAAAACGTTGGATTTATCATCAAATTTGCCTCGGGTGTTGTCACTGTTTATAGTACTACCACACTGATAAAATATAAAACTTTTCTAACTAAGCTAGTTTGGTGGTGTTAGCCAAGGGGAGGCACAGCTAAGCTATAGGTAGCTCCTACAGTGCCATGCAAAGTACATTATCTTTCCTTATGCTCTGCTCAGATCATGTTCATGTAAACTGAACTCATATACAGTAAAAATTTACACACCTCGTTTTCCTGCTCAGCAAGAAATAATGTTAGTGTTTCCATTTCCCTTTTACTGGTAATAAAATAAATGTAAAAAATAAAAATAAAAGAAAAAAAATTGGCATATGTCCATTTTCCTCGCAGTGACTGTGTGAGCTAGCATTTGGCAGAAATGAGAGACTGTTAGCCAATGAAACATGAGTGTTTCACTTTTTTGTTCTGTAAACCCTGTCTGTTTAGTCTCGCCTCCGTTCACTGAATATATACAATTTAAACACCGCCTTCTTCTTTTACTGACATTCAGGCTACAGCCCCCAGTGCCCAGGCCAGGTTACACGCCTGCCTAAAAACAATATTATCAAGTAATATTACTATTATAGGCAAATGTGACACCTTCTGTGCTTCCCCTGGTAAATTCATCATCTGACTCATATTCAGGATCTGGTTCATTCGAGGTTATTATCGTGTTCATAATCATCAAAATCAATAGTTTGTTAACTGACAGCTTCATCATCAGATCCACCATCAAATGACTCTTGTATTTGGTTAGAAACTTGTTCTGCAGTAATCCCAGAATGATGTCAAGTTTTGTAATGTTTCTTTTACGTCTGGGCTAATTATGATTGAAACATTATCATCATTGTTTCTAAACATTCCCACCTTGAGCAATAAAAGTGAATTGCACTTATTGAGCCGTGAGAGATTCAATATTATTATACACTGACATACCTTGGGTCAGTGGTAACCCTATAGACAGTTTACAATAAATATTTTTACAATTATCAACAATATTATATTTTTATATTGTTGCTAATAAATACATTGAGGAATGCTAAGAAGGTGGCGGTCTTATGTGAGGGTACTGGATGACATCCCAGATCGCTAGTGACCCGAGGCATGCATTTAAGTGTTAAAGGGGATAGAGGGGGGCCCAACAAAAAATCAGGAAGTCAGATATTAAGTTTATGGAGCAAAGTAAGTACAGTTTGATTGGGAGCTTGATTAGCCTCACTGTGGTTTAAATCACTCATTTGTTTATGTTCTGGGAAACAGAGCAATTGCAGGAGTGGGTGGTATTAGTCAATCTTTCTGTTGGGATTAGATAAGATTGCCTGTGGGAGCATATTGAATTAATCAGTAGTGTCTGCAGGAGCAGTGGGATTGGTGAAGACTGTTTGCAGTAGCATCATAATTGGTCAAGAGTGTGTGTGGGAGTGAGTAGGATTGATCAAGAGTGTGCAGAAGTAGTGAGATTGGCCAAGAGTGCTTATGGGAGTAGTTTTCTGCAAGTTACATCTTTGAACATAGGCACAGCAAAATCCATCATTTTTGGCAAAAAATGTGTTAACAAATAAAAAAAAAAATTCCAGAAAATCCTTTATAGACTGGTCAATAGCATCTATCAGAGTGAGAGGACTGGTCTGTGGAAGTTTCTGTGGGAGGGGGTGAGTTTGGTCAAGAGTTTCTGCAAGTGAACTCAGTTAGGAGTGTCTGTGGGAGCAATGGCATTGATCACAAGTGTCTCTAGGAGTGTGAGGGATTGGGAAGGGGTGGGGCAGGTGGGGTCGATCGAGACTGTCTGCTTGAACAGGTGAGTTTCTTCAAACTGTCTGCAGGAGCAGCTGGATTGGTCAAGAGTGTCTGTGGGAGCAGGAGGAATTGATCACGAGCATCTGCAGGAGTGGGTGGGGTTGGTCAAGAGTGTCTGTGTGTGCAGTTGGGATTGGGATTAAAATATAATCGCTCATATTCACCTCTAACTCATGTCTAATATCAGTCCCCATTGAATTGTATTTAAAATCTCGTACGATGTAACTCTTCCACAGATTCATTTATTTATTATCTACTCTGCCTCTCTCTATTTCGTATTCCTCTTTTAGAGAGAGGAGTGGGAAGTGTGCAAAGACACACTGACCTCTGGCACTTCAGACCTTACAAAATACATTACTGAAAAATAACATATGCTTAATGTAAGCATATGGTGTGTAACTGGAGTCAATAATTGTCCTGTCCTTGCATAAAATTATATTTCTCAGAAGAGTCATTTTATGGTGAGTGATAATTAATGGCATTCTGCATTGCAATGAGTAATATGCTGATCCTACTTATAGCACACAACAGGACTACATTAAAAGAATCGTGATCACCTTGCTGCACCATGTGCTCAGAGCATATTTCTCTCTCGCACTTATCCTTTCACTTTCTTTCGTTCTCACATAAACACACAATCAGCTTAATACGCCAAAGAGGATATTTCACTAAAAGGATGGGCTTTAGATAACTAGCTTTAAGCTACTCAGTGCTGTCCTGTGTGATATGCAATAAAAAAGTAATCAAATCTTCATGCACGCTACATAAATATATTACATTAAGGAAAGCCAGTGTAACATATTTATATTGTATGTATATGACTTCTATTAATTGTTTTGTGCATATTGACACACTGGATTACCCAAACAATACGATGTTTCACTGATATTACGTTTACAAACATGCATATAAAGAGAAGGTAAAAGACATTTTAAACACCGGTGAAGTTTCCTTCACAAAAATGAACAGAAAAGCATGTTTCAGCTAAATAATTAATAACACTAATACAACCTCTATAATACTTACAATACAGCTTTTTCTAAGTGTTTTCTATCGCTGCCATTTATAACATTATAACATCATTTTACATTGAAATATAATCAATAAAATACTTTTTTTTTAATTACATTTTTGCATTCATGTGTGAATCCTTTTAATATTACATGTTTAAAACATCCTTTTCCATTAGTCACCAATATACCTGGTGAAATATTTGGAATATTCCTCAAGCCACATGCTCCATAGGAAGCTGTATCATTAGAATTTTCTGAAAATCATGGAAAGATTGTCTGTGAAAATGATGTCTGTTTGGATAAACCCCTGCTACCCAAATTATAGATTGAAAGTAAATGATTAACATTCTAGTTAGCTACATTTTGTGTATTTGCTAATTCTATGCTTAGAAAATAAAATAATAAAAAAACTTGTTACTTTCAACCCTGTTACGAATTTAAAAGCAAAATGAATATTACTACCTTATGTGGTGAGGAAATGTTTAGAACATTTCCCTAATATTAAAACAGCAATTAAACTTAATCTGATTTAGTGTCTTTACAAATGATAATTATTGCTCCACTGAGTGTTATAGTGGAGGCTTTTTCAAGTCTCTGATAAGCAGGAAGACAGAATGTTAATAAAGCATGCTAACAAAAGTGTGCTATGAATAAGTTCAATCTAAAACCAATTCAGTTTGTTACTGCCAGTTGCCGGATCAATAGAAAGAATAACAGTCCATAATAATGGTCGATGTTAATTTCAAATAATTTCTTATGAGGCCATTATAACTGATGTCTTAAGACGCACGTATTATTAAACCAGAGTAGTTTGGAAAAATATTAAATAAAAGTATGTTTCAAAGAGAAAATCGTGGCAGTCAAGTTCATTCTATGCAATCACGTCTCTCATTAGTGTTACTAAAACTGCACAGACTGAATCTGTATAACTGAGTGCAATTTCCAAAAACACTATGTTAAATAAGCTAAGACATGTCTAAACACTCTCTTTTGCTTTGACTAAAAGCAGAAGTGAGATTTACGCATCCTTTTCCTTTCACCAGACATAAATATCTTTTTTTAAATTATACGAATCACTTGAATTGCCCTAATCATGCCTTACTGTTAAATAAACTTACAGTTCCATTGGACTTTTTTAATTTATTTATTAACCACATTATATACAAAACTGCCATGAGCTTGATCATTTGTCTGCTCAATACATCTGTCAGTCCAGACATTCAATCATCAAACCATTTATTTGTGTGTTTGTTGACTGTGATGAATCAGAGAAAATTATATGCTGTGGTGCTAGTCTAATAACACTAAGTACATAGCTCAATAAATGACAGAGTGCCTTTAGGGGGAGAACTGCACCATGATGTAATTTAAATATATCCAGAAGAGCAGGTAGGACGTGGCCTTTTTGCATTTCCTTTAACTTCTATGTGGTGCTAAAGTGAATAAGCTTATTCACAAATAATTCTTGAGAGCAAAGCCATACAAATTAGCATTGTAGATAGATGGTGATAGGTCCCTTGGGCAACTGATTAAAATGCATTGATTTTTATCTTTCTGTATCTGTGATGAAACATTATGGCTGTATAAAGATGGAGGTAAGTGTGAGTCTTACATGCATTCATCACTTTCTTTGAGAATGAGGGGAAGTTAGTAACTTGCCAGAATTGCTGTAATTATGCTAAAAGATATCCGCTCTAGCTTACTGGGGGGTCAGTCAGGCGATGACAATTTGCAGCTACAAAAAATGTCAGAAACACTGTTGCTTTCTTAGGCTTTAAGTGAAATGTTCACATCTCACTTTACATGTTTACAACTGAAAAGGATCAACTGTTGTTTAGTATTACCCAAAGGACTAATCTTAGCCTTTTTTGCAACCCAAAGCCAAGCCTTTTTTAGTAAAGGAAATTACACCAAAAACCCCCCATAAAAATAATTAATAATCTGGAAGAAGAACAGGAGACAAGAGACAAGAAATGAAAAGAGGCCGTGTCGGTTAGATGTTTTAAGGTGACATTAATTGGACATATAGTGTGTTTTCACCCGGTTCACTTTGTGAACCTCAGTCCTTTCCGTGGTCACAATATAGTGGACTCAAAAGAGAACCTAGTTCTTTTTTTGGTCCTCTTCAGCAATGAACTGATCTCAGACCCTTTCTTGTTCACACCACAACTTCATAAGAACTCAGACCCCAGCAATGTTGATATATTATAAGCATTAACACAGGGATGTCAAATGATACCCTTACATTCTTCCTCTTTATTTTGCATGTCCAAACCATTAACAGCATCTGATAGACAAGCACAAGCACAAGACATTTCATCCAAGTCGTAGTATCGGAGACAGGAATCTTTCATTCAAGGCTTTCACATATCACAAAGAAATCGAACCGCAAACAAATGAACTGTACTCAGACCACCTCCGGAGATGGTCTGAATACGGTTCGCTTTTGGGTCCTTTTAGGGGGGTCTGAGATCACTCGGTTTGTTCATATATACATGCTGAACCACCCTGAGAGCTTTTGGAGGGCTCAAATGAACTAGGTGTGAAAACACCTTTACAGATTTTTCAAAAAATATTTCCAGCCCTCATCAGTATCATTAAAAAACAAAGGTAGGTATATATAGTAAATTTACATACAGTACATAGTCAGCTGCTAAGTTAGCCTTAGCAAATCATGTTGATTAGCAAACAATTTAGTTATAGACTACATTGACAGTAGCCAATCACAGGTTTCTGTGAGCCCATGTATGTGGAAGAGGGGCGATATTGCTTTCCTGTGAGTGTATTATAAAGAAATTTCTTCTCTATAAATCAGTTAAATCTCAGAACACCCTTATCATTTATTTACATTTTAAAACATTTTTTATGTCTTGTTGTAACAAACAACTCAGTCCAAGCACAGCACATATCAGAAGTAGATTTGGCTTAGTAAACATATTGGTAAATGGGCACTTATATAGGGCTTTTATCCAAAGCGCTTTACACTGTGGCTCATTCGCCCATACACACACACACTCACCAATGGTAGCAGAGCTGCCATGCCATCAGGAGCAACTTGGGGTTCAGTGTCTTGCCCAAGGACACTTCAGCATGTGGAGTCACCCAGACCGGAAATCGAACTGACAACCTTACGACTAGTGGACAACCCACTCTACTAACTGCGCCACAGCCACCCTGTGAGATATTGATCTCTGAAGTCTCCCTGGGCTATAAATTTATGGCATTTTATGTCCAATAATGATAAAAAAAAATGCATGGCTAATGAACGGCGGGTCATTTTACTCATTATCGATTTTGCCTTAATGTTTCATGAATAAAAGCATTAGGCATCAAGAGTCAATTGGTGGCTATAGACCTTTCAGTCCATTGTAACACTGAGGATGTGCTGGATGCTTTCAATCTGAGGCCAATACACTTGTTGGCTTTAATTTATTTATTCATTTACATGTGATTCATATTCATGTGATTCATTTGCATGTGATTCATTTACCTTTTCTCTTCTCTCCTCCCTTCCCTTTCCCAAATATGTCATATACTTGTACACTTGCTAACATCATACCCAATGGGAAAACCACTAGAAACACTGCAAACAGTGGGGCTTAATCATGAATTCTATGCTAAATTTAGCATTATTTAACAAAACAAACTTTTTTGTATGTCAGACAAATATTTGGATTTGATAGATTGTACTAATTTCAGGTCTAAGTAACAAATAATTGTACATGCATGCATAAAAAAATATTTCCATTTCCTTTTTGAAATAGCGAATATTTATATTCTTACATACCTGATGAACATCAAAGAATTTCATCTTCAGAAGCCACTGACTGTAAAATACTGCTGATCCATGAAAGAGCCAAAAACACAAGAGCACTACAAAGAAGAATGCTGAAGTGTTATCAGATTAAACTCTTTTATAAACATGAATTTAATTTCCTGGAAATCCTGATTTACAAAGTTTATCACATGATCTGTCACATGATCGTCTCACTCTCACTTCTAATAATAAATCACTGGTTCACTAGAAATGCCTTAAGTACCTCTTCCAGGTCATTGTGACATGATCAAGCCTTTATCTTTCCTGTGCGCTGTAATTCAGGTCCTCCATGGCCTCCATGCTCCTCTGTC
>JAOUWY010000002.1:23922074-23932588 GCA_025728095.1 Prietella phreatophila
TGTGTGTGTGTGTGTGTGTGTGTGTGTGTGTGTGTGTGTGTGTGTGTGTGTGTGTGTGTGTGTGGGTGTGTGTGTGTTGTACAAAAAGTAATGTGGTATGAATATTTAAAAAAAAAAATCTTGCAGTGAAGACAGTATAGAGGGTCAGATGTTTCACAGAGAGTTATAAAAGAATTACTTCCATAAAGTTGGGTCTGCATTGTGCGTAATGACTGAAACACAACTGAACTGCTTCTGTTGCAGATCTTTACACTGATTATTCAAATGCCTTTTCTGACCTGCAGAATGCAAAGAAAAAAAAATACAAGCCTTTTCCAGTTGTTTATAAGTTAAAAGTGCATGAAAGCTTGATAAAGATCTAAGTCTGAAAACACTTCATGTGCAACATACCTTGGGCTTCTTAGGTTTGTGTACTTTTGTTTTGTTCATCTAAAATGTCTCTATGACATGCTAGAATCGATTTTTGAAGTTACTTTGTGGTAAAGTGAGTTGAACTTATAGTTATTTTTGCCCTACAAATGTGTATCTTTTACATTTACAAGTTCCCAAGAGATATAACAACCTGACTAGTTACAGCTAAGTGCAAAAGTTTGCATACCCTAATGTATTTGCAAAACGAAGAAATGGAATTAATGAGAACAATAGTTAATTATAAAACAGATTCTGTTTCAGTTCTAAAATCTGATTGGCAAAGCTGTGGGCAAAGGTGTTGTGAAGTTGTTGATATAGATTATGTATCATAATAATTGAATTCTGAATTAATGTTCTAGGTTTTAAACTGTTTAAACAATAAAACTGTTACACAGGCAATTGGTCTGTCCATGGAATAACCTAATCTTTAGCCATTATGTTGCTTAGCAACCTAAGCTGTTAACTGACTACACTGAATGGCTAAACACTTGTTTATTGCAAATAATATAAATAATTAAATAAAGCTAATTATTTATTTAACACTTTTTTCTTTTAATAAAAGCATTGACCCACTTGATTAAAGTGACTTTGTCACAGATAGGGGAATTTTACTCTGCTTTCCGTTGTGCCTTACTCATGAGAAAATGATTAATGTACATGCTCAGTTGGACTACTGCTTGAATAATGTATGTTAAGATATTTTAAAGTATGTAATATTGACATTCAGTGCTCTGAAAAAGTATTTATTTTTCCTAATTTCTTCTGTTTTTGTGTATGTCTCATACTAAATAGTTTATTAACTAAATACAACATAAAACAAAGGCAACCTGATTAAACACTACAGTTATTTGTTTATTTATTTATTTTATTGAAGCAAAAAAAAAAAAGTTACCCAACACCTATCACTCATGTGAAAAACTAATTGCCACCTTAAAATTTAAATCTGGTTGTGCCACCTTTAGCATCAATAACTGCAACCAAACAGTTCCGATAACTGGAACTCAGTCTTTCACTTACTTCTAGAACTTGGATTTACTCCTAGGCTTTGGATCATTTGATGTCTTGCCGCATAATCAAGCTGCACCAGAGTTTCAATTTATGGACTGAACACTGGATATTCATTCGAATTTAGGCCCTGAAGCAGCAAAGAATCCCCACACTATCACACTTCCACCATGCTTGTCTGTAGGTATGATGTTCTTTCTGTGGAACTCTGTGTTTGGTTTACACCAGATGTAATGGGACTCCTGTCTTCCAAACAGATCCACTTTTAACTCATCATTCCACAGAACATTCTCCCAAAAGGTTTGAGGATCATCAATATATGTTTTGGCAAAATTCAGATGAGCCTTAATGTTCTTCTGGGTTAGCAGTGATATTCACCTCGCCACTCTTCCATGGAGGCCATTTTTGTCCAGTGTCTTTCTGATAGTGGAGACATGAACAATGACCTTTATTGATGCAAGAGAGGCCTGTAGGTCCTTTGATGATGTCCTTGGCTCTTTTGTGAAATTGGGAATTTCTTTCAACTTTGGCATTGTCAAAGCTCCGTCAGTCACGAACTCCAGCTCCCAGAATGCTCCGCGAACACGCATACGCTCAACGTCGGTTACGAACTCCAGCTCCCAGAATGCTTCGCGAACGCGCAAATCCTTTGCTGGCAGTCTCGTCTTCCTCTCGCCCCGCCTCACGCTGTGCACTACGAACTTGACCTGCTTTCCAGTCATCTACTCCTGCGCTTGTGTCCTACGTAACCAGGTGAGAGGCATAGTATTTTACTGGGTAAAACCATTTAACCAGTTTCATGCTGTTCTATTTAAGTGTTGATTTGATTGAACAGTGTTTGCAGTAATCATGCCTGGTTGTGACTAGTCCAGCTGAACCCCATTATGAATGCAGTTTAATAGATTTGAGTGTTAATAACTATGGGTGGAAATACATTTTCACACAGGCCCAGTTGGTATTGGATAACTGTTTGTCTTCAATAAATAACATTATCCTTTATAAACAAAAGTACTCAGGATACTTTTTCACAGCACTCTAAATGCTGTCATATGCAATGCTTTTCACATGTGGTCTGGATTCTGAGAAGGGTCATGGAGAAACTTTGACCTCTTGCATTTGGTTCTTGTCAAAACATTTTTGTCTTGTTATAGGATATACTCACAATTTCAACTTTTTGAATCTTCTTTGAATCTTGCAATGGAAAAATAGAGAATGTTTTTCTATGGGGGTGCACACTTTTTTAATTTACAACATGTACGTCATGTACACAGTGAGAATTCAAATTGCTTAAAGTACTGTTCTCATATCCTGGGTTATTGTGCTAAAGAGTCTCATTAGTTAGTTATTAAAATGAGTCATTCAAAGAGATATTGCTAGCAATGACTCATAATTTTCATAAAAGGAAAAGAACTGTGTCCTAATTTCTGGGTCTGAGAAAACATACAAAATTCTGCCATTACAATGATTTGGTACCATCATAGGTTTTAGAAAGATTTAAACTGTTATTAATGGTTAGATAAAATATACATGACTGTTATTGCAGTGTTCTGACTGGTGTCAAAATCTTATATAAAGTATATAAAGGTATATACCAGAGGAGTCCAATCTTACACGGAAAGGGCCGGTGTGGGTACAAGTTTTTATTCCAACCAAGCAGGAACAACACCCAAGACTATTGAAAGCGTAGCTCAACTGATTAAACAGATTGAATCAGGTGTGGCTCCTGCTTGACTGGAATAAAAACAAACACCCACGCTGGCCCTTTGCGGATAAGATTGGACACATCTGGAATATAACATATTACAATGCTCGACAGCAGTTTGAGGAAGCAAAAATACATTAACATAACATTACCAGCCAGAAAATGCTTTTCCTATCAGATGCATACACTCACGTATTTGCATAAATGGGCAAGTGTGAAATCAGGCCTTTTACAATGGGGTGAACTGGTTATATCCAATGACATTATTGGGGTGGCAGTTGAGAGTGGTAAAACATAATAATCAATACAGAATAATGTGGTGTGGCTACCCCACTGTGTATAAGTACAAAACTCATAGTTAACAATAGAGTTAAACAACACAGTGGGTGCACTTATACGGTTGTATATTATACAATTCATTCCGTCATGGTGTCAGGAATATCGCATCCAAAACAGGAAATAATAACGTATGCCAGTGTTTATAGAATGACAGCTATAAATTTAAAAAATTGCATATGAGTGTTTTCTTTGGTTCTATGATACTATACAATCTCAACTATAACGTTAAAACCACTGGCAGGTGACGTCCGTAACACTGATTATCTCGTTACAAGGGGTAAGATATATTATGCATCAAGTGACGAGTCAGTTCTCAAAGTTGATATGTTGAAAGCAGGAACAATGGGCAAGTTTAAGGATCTGAGCAATGTTGACAAGGACCACATTGTGATGGCTAGATGACAGAGCATCTCCAAAACAGCAGGTCTTGTGGGGTGTTCCCAGTATGCGGTGGTTAGTACCTACCAAACGTGGTCCAAGGAAGGACAAACAGTGAACCGGCAGCAGGGTCATGGACACCTATGGGATCGAGCATCTGTAGGATGTACTGGACAAACAAGTCTGATCCATGGAGTACCCACCTTGCAACTTACAGTACTTAAAGGATGTGCTGCCAACGTCTTGGTGCCAGAAATCAAGGTCTTGTCTAGCCCATGCCTCGAGGAGACCTACACAATATTAGGCAGGTGGTGTTAACATTGTGACTGATTGGTTTATATGTTATAACAGCTTCAAACCAGCAAGTGATGGTGTCTGCTGAGTACTGGTCCACAAACAGTTTACAATGAGAGTGAGGTGATAAAGCAAGTCCAGGAGAGTGCACCGAGGTCTGTCTTCTGTGGTCTAGTTCTCCAAAAATTTGACTGAATAGACAAATGTCTATAAAAAGGGGACTTTTGCTGCCTCTTTCTCAGGCTCTGTAGATCGCAAAGGCATGGGACTGCTGTCATTTGAAATCAACTGATGAACTCAGTCGAAGTTGCTGCAATCCAGAGCTATTGGACTATCACCATTTCACCACAAAAGCAGCCTTTATTCCAGGCAGCACCTCTTGAAACTCACATGGTTATGTTGGTTTATATCAGTTGTCATTAAGTACTTGTGTACAGTAGGTGTTGGAGCATTAACCTAACCTTTAACAGTTAACCTAGTTGATTCCTATCTATTTCACCTACTTGTATAGGATGACTAATATGTAATAAGTGTGTAATGAAGAACAAGGTAGCATAAGTTGTTGGCAGAAAAACATTATAGAAAATAATCCATGTACAGCAGGTGCAAATTCACAAAACATTATTGCATTACATGATTACATCTTATGCATGCCATTAATGATGATATTTATAGGTGGTTTATGGCTACCCTACTCAGAATTAATTAGTGAGGTGTGCAGCTGGCTAATTGGTCTCATAGAGCATGTAAATGAACCCCAGAGATACTGTTTGGGTGGATAAATCTAATCGGATAAACCAATTAATTCATTCAGAGCCATTAAATGTATGCATATTATGCTTCTATACAATATAAACTGTTTAGTAAAGATTTTTATTTTATTTTATTTTATATATTAAAGCAATCTTTTTATGATTATGGAAATGTCCTAGTCCTAGCATGTTTAGATGACTGTGGCTGATCACCCCATGAATACAAACCGTGTTTCAGTCCATTTTTCACCTGCATTCTCTGGGTTTTGAAGCATTCAGTAGGAACCGAACTGTTCAGATGCTTTTGAATTTTTTCTGCTTCTAGTGTCAGCAGTCAAACCATTTTAAATGACAAGTGAGCCAATTCCAGTGGCATGCATACATTCTCACACCTCTATGTTTCACAGATGGATTGGTAAGCTTTGGATCATGAGCACTTCCCATTTTTTTTTTACAAATTTTGCTCATTCCATCAGACTGAGATTCATCTTCATCCTATCCATACATAACACTGCATTTTTCATCTCTGTATTTACTGGCATTGCCACTCCAAAGCATGCAAATCAGACAGCAGTAGGTGATCTCTATATATATATATATATATACACACACACACACACACACACACACACACACATACATATATATATATAGCCAGAAACAGCACATCTTGAAGTGTTTTATCTCTTTTTATTCCACGGGTATAATTATTTAATTCATTGTAAAATCTTAACAGTTACATTTTTAACCATTTAAAGAATGCCATGTCATACTTTATTGCATTTAATGTTCCATGAAGCATGCTAGTTTCTACTATCACATACGTTATAGCAGCTATAAACATTCCCTCACCAGCAAAACATTCAGATTTTTCCTCAGTTCCTGCTCCAGCTTGGCCATGTCCACAATCAATCTGTCTCACTTGTTTCACCCGTCCCTTAATGTTGTCATACCTGTACATTTATTAGTCTCTTGCTTTAGAGAAGTCTTGCATGTCTATATACTGTATTTATCAGCTCTGCTACCTTGCACTTCTAATATCTAGATTGTTAACTGCCGGTTTCGACCTTCCTCTCCATTGAACATTTTTATGCATTGTGACGATCATTCATCATCTCATTTTGCATTCAGGTTTCTAGCTTGTTGCCTCTGGCTCCCCTGTGATCCATACAGAGATGTGACACGGCGGTATTACAAATATTATTATGATTGCAGTGCATGCATGATTCAGGTGACTCAATTCCAAAAATGATTATGGGACCCTTGATGGCTGAAACTACTCAAACATAAACATCTCATAAATATTTCTCAGATATCTTGATGTCTTAAAATAGAGACATGAAAAATGGCATGCAAGTGAAAACACATTGTAGGCCTCTAGTTGCATCTAGTAATTAAGCCGCATAGCCACAAATTATTACATTCTGGCTATATGTGTAGAATTTCTTGGCCAAAATTATGCAGTATGTACAACTTTGATAAATTTGGTCATATCACAATACTTGGCTGCAAATAACTATTTCTCTGAGGCTATGTATTATCTCATAGCTATTCATGCTCACTTGGCTACACTGAATGGAAATGACAGATGATCTACTCATTTACACTTCTTTCCCCATTGTTTTCATCCTCCATATTAAATTGGCAGGATATAATGACCATGCATTTACTATGCTCGTGCAAGTGCAAGTAAAATATTTTTCAGCTATATTTTTATTTTGCAAAATTGCATAAATTGACAGCATGTTTTAATGCATGAAAATGATATATGACGACACCAGAACTACATTTCTATTACCTCAGTTTACAATATTGGCAAGGTTGAAAAATTTAAATAGCCACGATTTCACCTACAAGCACGTTTCATTTTTGGGCCCCAAGCTGTACCAGTTGTAGCTGTCCAGCAGGGTTTGAATGCCAGAGGTGTTTTTTGCAGGCAGTGAGGGTTTCCCTCCAGCAAAATACACCAGACTCCTTATGAGTAATGAATGTTTGAGATTCACTGTGTTGCTTCTTCCAAACCTTGACTTCAGGGAACAGCAAATATTGACTTCCAAAGTCGATGAACCAACTAGGGCACACAAACTATACAGTGGAGTCCATAAGTCATTACACAGTGACACAAATCTGCTTCTTTTGATGATGTAAACTCCAGCTCATGTGATTGGATTTTAAATGAGACAAAGATAGTGAAGTGGGTGGTGTGATACAGCCTGATGCAAATCTGACTTATTGTTACTACCACAATGTTGAATTTTTACATTAACAGCATGCCCTGGAGTGTTTTATTCCTATTGTTCCATCATTTTAAAAATACTAACAGTTATTTATAACTTATGGGTGGATGGATTGATGGATGGATGGATGGATGGATGGACGGACAGACAGATGGATGGATAGATAGATAATGTAATACTTTTTAACCACATAGTGTTACAATTAAGTTTGTGAAACATCCATGAAACAAGGTAGTTCCCGTTTTCATGTATCATGAAACAGCTGTCCCGTTACCAACCTCTCCTTTTCTCTTTCTTGACAAAGCACTGACACTGGAGACTGCTTCCAAAAATTCTAACTGAACAGCTCCTTCTAGGAAACTTCACAATATCAATAATTACATTATTTTTGATTACTATATGTTTATCTGGAGAGATAACCATAACGTCCTGTGTTAGTTACTGTACATAACATATTATTAGATAGAGCACATAAGTATGCACCTTTGAGTTGCCTTACAGCCAGCATTACTGTCAAAGCTGCTCTTAAAGCCAATTAATCAACACTTAATCAACAACAGATTTGAGAATTCAGCGGCACTCTGGTATCATATAAAATAATTTGTCATGTTTAATTGTTGGTTATAATATATCTTTCACAATCAATAAATACCTTTAGTGTGTGATCCCTAGACCATCTTCCTTGCTGATCCTCGATCAATTTTTTATATTTACTAAATTCCCAATGAGCTTCAAGTCATGTGCTTCACTGGTCAGTAAAGAACGGTCCTTTTTTTTGGTCTTTAAATACAGTATAGTTGATGTAGCAGCTTGTTTCTGGGTATTTTCCGTCCACTGGGTTTTGAAGCATTTGATAGGATCTGGGCTGTTAAAATACTTTCAGATTCTTTCTGCTACTTGTGTCAGTAGTAAAATCATTATAAATGACAAGTGAGCCAATTCCAGTAGCAGCCATACATACTCACGCCAACATGCTTCACAGGTGAAGTGGTTTGCACTTCCTATTTTCCTACACATTTTTCTCATTTCCTGAGTGTGGGAGAAATTTATCTTCCTCTCATCTGAGGATTCTGTGGGTATTTTATGTGCATTTTAGAGGAGGGCAGGCTTTTCTGGGGCTGTGATTTAAGGCTTTCAGAGGATTTTGGATTGCTAAGCTTTCTAGTGCGCTTTCGATTTTTATCAAACAATTTGACACATCTAACGTTTTCTCTACTGTTTTCTCAACTCATAATATCCTACTTTACTAGCATTCACAGCTATGAAAAAGGAAAAAAAACCTGCATGTGTTGACATTTTGTGAGATTTCCTGACAAATCAACTAATCCCCACCATTGGTCCAATTAATTTTGGGCTCCAAAAACTTCAGGATAATGTTTAAAATGGACTGTAATTCCTACAGCTGATATGGATGTACATTCCTTCAGATTAAAGCTGACAGCCTTAACATAATCATGTCGTGTCACTGCAATGTTTCATTTTGAATCCACTGTGCCAGAGAATATGACGTCAACTGAACTGTATGTATTGTACAAACAGGTCTGGTGTTTTGTGGTTACATCACAATAAACATTTGTACTGAGCAACAAGATGCCTTCAGATTCATTATCAACCTTTTCACATTATCTGTGTTACCCAGATGAAGATGGGTTCCCTTCTGAGTCGGGTTCCTCTAAAGGTTTCTTCCTCGTAAAACATCTTAGGGAGTTTTTCCTTGCCACCGTTGCCACTCAGTGGCTTGCTCAGTTGGGATAAATTCTATTTATCTGTTTCTCTCTGTTTATTCTGTTTCTATTTCTGTAAAACTGCTTTGAGACAATGTCTACTGTAAAAAGTGCTATACAAATAAAATTGAATTGAATTCAGATGCTAGTTTTATAATTGGCACGTCAATCAGATCAGTCTTAGTCATTTCCAATATACTGTGTGTATTTCAGCCTAACATACAGTGTGAAAACAGACATTCAGATGTTTTCACCTGAAACATAGGATTATGCTTAGATCAGGTCTCAGTAATGAGAGTGGGCTTTATTTCCATACCATGCCCAATGTTTTGCTAACCCTCCGAAGTAATTTCCTTGGAACTAATGAGCAAACTGAGGGAAGCAGCATCTAGTTAAAACAGCTTTGATGAACAACTGCTGTCCCATGGCTTGTGCTGTTATTAACCTGACACCAAACTGAAGTTTTAAGAAAATGAAACATTGAATTTACTTCAGTTGTCCTTTGAAGCAAAAGCATTCATCTCAATTTATCCTGTCATGCTGCACAGATCATGCAGGACACAAGAACAAAATGAATTTATGCCAGTGGGAAAAGGGCCAGAATAATTTCTCTTTCTTTCTTTCATTCATTCTTTCATTCATTAATTCGTCTATCTTTTAGTGAGTGCTGTATCCTAGTCAGGATTTTTGCTTTTGCAGCAACACTGAGCATGAGGTGGGAAATACACCATAGATGGGACACCAGTCCATCACAGGACATCACACACCCACACATACACACATATTCACAGCTAGGGGCAATTGAGAGTTGCCAATCCTCCTTCTGGCATGTTTTGGGGAGGTTTTGAGAGAAAAAATAAGCAGCTTGTTTTGAGGAATATTTACATCTCTGTTTTCAACGTCCACTTTCAGAAATAAACAATTCTGCAGTCTTCTTTGCTTAATACAGTGTGCACAACTTTCTGAAGATGTTCCACAGCCTCTGTTGTAAGGTTCTGCAAAATTATCTTAGACAGTTTTCTCAATGGGACAAACAAAAACATTTAGGATGAATCATTTTTATAAGAATATAAATAAGAACAAAATCTAGAGAGGCTGGTATATTCCAACATCTACTGGCATAGAGGTTTGTGTTTGCGAGTTATCGTCGTTACTTTCTTTTCTTTTAGAATCATGGACCAAGAAGCAAATGTTGAAATGACTTGAGCAGAGATCAACACAACAAATCTGACATTAACTGTTAAGCAGTTGCAGGTCTTTGTGACTTAATGTGGTGTAGAACCACACGCAAGAGCAACGTATAGCAAAATATTAAGCTCTTGTGCTTGGTTGAGTTATGAAACATTTAGGTGTGTATTGGGCATGTATTCTGAGTTACCAGTTGATTAGGTACGCAGTCTGGAGGAAGACTACCAAATAATACTATAGTACCCTCTAGTGCCCATTCTAATCCTTTTGATCATAATACCCCTGTTTTTAGGCAGCAATTCTCTGCTTTTAAGCACTATAAAAGGTTTTTAAATGCTTATACAGACTCATGGATTTGGAGAGAGCATTAGGGAGCCTCTCGACTTTTGATAGGACAAATATAATTAATCAATTACTCCTTTCTCAGGGTCGCGGGGGAACCTGGAGCCTATCCCAGGGAGCATCGGGCACAAGGCGGGGTACA
>JAOUWY010000002.1:23947943-23958652 GCA_025728095.1 Prietella phreatophila
AAAATGCAGTGAAAACTCTCACGTCTTGTTCATAATGTGATTAAGGTGTTTACATGTCTGTAATGCACGTCCATAATACGATTTAAAAAAAGGAGTACTCCAAATGTCTCAAATCGATTAGAGCTTACTCAGATTATGACCTTAATTAGATTAAGGTTGATGTTTACATGGGAGTTTCTTAATCAGAGTATGGTCTTAATTAGATTAAGAGTGGATTATTGTTGTCCATGTAAACTGACTGAGTGATTCAGAAAGATAATTGCTTGACCACCAACCAACAATAACTAATAAAGTATAAGATTTGCCAGGAGACAGATGTCTGGGCAATCATGGTTTAACACTGCTAGAACCATTTTGTTTCTGAGTGCTTCAGTATTGAAATGAAGGAAACGAGTAAAAAATCAGATGTGACACACAATCTGGTGCACAAATTTTCACCTGCTATGGTTTTTGAATGACGAAAAGGAAAGCATGCCTCTGTTTTGCAATTCAAATTACTTACAACAATCTAAGCTGAAAAAAAGTTTGAAAACTGAAATGAGGACTTCAGAATTTTATTATTATTATGAATTTTATTAACAACCACCAGGGTGGTTTTGTAATTTGATTTTATTTTTTTATGTATTTTATTTATTCTTTACTTCACCCAAACAAACTTGCTACTGACTTTTGCAGATGTTTTTATTTGTTCTGTTTGTCGCAAAGTGACCTGACGCTGTGGCATGAGCTAGGCATATTAATTTGAATTATTTCATTTCCAGAAACAGGAGGTAGAAACAGTGACGAATCTAAGCAAAACACAACAGTGCAGCACAACAACTGCTCTGTAACTCTAAGGCAAGCACAAAGTGCAGTCACCTCACATTTAAAAACGGAGTAAAAATGGAGACGCTAGACAAACTCAAATAACATCTTTATGTGAGAGCTGGACACCTGACCATCACACCCATATTCGTTCCTTCCCCAAACTGTTGGAAGCACACAGTTGTCAGAATGTCTTTGTATGCTGTAGGTTTAAAATTTACCTTCAATGTAATTAAAGTGTCCAAACCTTTTTCCAGCATGTCCTTGCCCCTGTGCTCAATGCAAGCTCAGTGAACACAGTTTGCCAAGGTTGGTGTGGAAGAACTGGAGTGGCCTGCAGCTAATCTTGAGCCCTGACCTCAACCTCACTGAATGCCTTTGGGATGAACTGGGATGCTAAATACGAGCATCACTGCTTGAGTTCAGTGATGCTCCTGTGGCTGAATGAGCACGAATCTCCACAGCCATGCTCCAAAAGCCTTTACAGAAGAGTGGAGGTTATTATAGGTGTCCACATACTTTGGCAATATAGTATATGATGCTTCAACACCAGAGGATAAAGACTATGGCTACATGAAGACACACCCCCATATAGATTCAAGTACTTGTTTACTTTCCATAGTCTCTATAAATTCATGTTATTAGCTTGCCCTATTTTTGAGTTAGATTAGTAATTAGTACTTTTTAGCCTGGATAATTCTCTCTGAGCAAGCACAATGACTTGTCCAGTGGGTTAGCGAATTAATTTAAGATTTGTCCACCCCTGATTTATATCTGCATGATGTGTATGTGCACCCAACTCTTGTTTAATACTTCCATCGTTTTTCTCCATCCAGAGCAGTAAAGAGGCGCTGTCTGATGTCAATGCCACAGGAGTGGCCATGCTGTTCTCGGCCGGCACTTTCCTCTATGTTGCCACAGTGCACGTCCTGCCCGAGGTGGGAGGCATGGGTGGGCACAGCCACTCGGCTGGAGGAGGAAAAGGACTGAGCAAGCTGGAGGTGCTGGCACTCGTCATAGGCTGCCTCATCCCTCTGGTGCTCTCCGTTGGCCACCACCACTAAAAAGGGAGAAATAAAGAAAAGACTGTCGTGAACAGTGTACTTTTAAAAGTGGTGGCCGATTTATCTCATCATGCCTCTGTATGGGTCAGGTCTGCAGCAGAGAAATGGACTTATCGGGCAACTGTGAGATCACGTGACCATAACCCCAAAGTTCTATGTGCTGATGACAGGCATTAACCGTACATAAACAAGTGATACCACGGGTTCATGCTTTTTATGGTGTTTTTTTTGTTTGTTTTTGTTTGTATTTTGTTTTTGTTTTTTGTTCCTTACTCTACACATTCTTTTCTTTCATTCTTTTTCTTTCTCTTTAACAAAAGTAACAGTGAACTACAACTTTTTTTTCTTTAAAAAAAAAAAAAATTATATATATATATATATATATATATATATGCATATATAATTTGTGGTGAGTGGCATAACCAGTTTGAGTCACATGACAGAGACTTTTTATTGTTATGTGATTCCATGTTTTCTTTGAGAATTTTTTCTCTACACTGCAGTATGGATTCAGTGAATGACTGACAGTTTATCTTGGTTCTTCACATGAGACTTATAGTGTTAGTCGTCCGGGCTTCAGCTTAGACTTAATATCTGAGCTGTATGGCCATAATATGTAGATATTTGTGCAGCAATAGAGTTTTTTCCAGCATACCGTTTGTGGTTGATTAGTATTTTCTGTTCTAATGAATTGAAGCGGAGGATTTTGTTTTGTTTTGCTTCAGTTCTCATCTTGAACAAATAGTTCTGAAAGTTTCTTAGGTGTAATCGCTACACAGCATCCACTTAAATATTTATTTTCTAATCTGCCAAAATTTTTTGAATATTTCATTTTTAAACATAATAGTGAAATATAAATGGTGTCTATTTCTGGTGGTGAAAAGCTGAAACGATGGAAGGCTTTTATACACTCAAGGGACCATAGGTAATGTTGAAATGAGGTAATGAGTGGTAGAATGGTGTATTAACATGCCAGCTATTTTAATAGCGGCTTAAATTATGGTGAAGCTAGTTGGCTAGAAGGATCTGCTCGAGCGTTTTACTTGTTTGTGTTCGTTACGTGTCACTTACACTCAGCTGCTGTTCACTTTGAGAAGCATCTCTGAGCTCTGCTGATGTGGTCAGGGTGGGATGCTTTGACTGTAATTATTGTGGTGCCTGCCCAAAGCAGAGCCTCTGTACATAATGCATTGTGTACAAATAAGTCAGATGAGCTTAATGAAAACTTCACTTGTAGTCCTCCTGTACTGAGTTTATACTCAGGCTTTTAGTACAGTTAATAATGGCGAAGGTTAATGGGGTTGATTCATGTGATGTGATGCGTAAGGTAATGTAATAAATTTACATTGAATCACAATGCTACATTTTCACGAGTCCTGATTATTTTGTGTCAAAATTACTTCTAGTGCCAATGAAACAGCCTTGGTTAAATTAGTAGAATTATGACATCATTTCTGTGTTAAGAATGAATGTGGCAAAGCGAAGATTTAAAGATTCATACATGAGGATTATAGGCTTATAATGTACTCACTGTTCACTTTTTTTTTTTTTTTTTTAGGAACATGTACACCTGGACATTAATGCAGTTCTCTAATCAGCAATTCATGCAGATACAGGTCAAACGCTTCAGGTAATGATCACATCAAACCTCAGTATGAAAAAATAAATCACTGTGACTTTAACTGTGGTATGCTTGTTAGTGCCAGATGGGCTGGTTTGAGTATTTCATAAACTAGATCTTCTGGGAATTACACATGCAACAATTTGCACAGAATGGTGCAAAAATATTTTTAAAAAACATCCTGTAAGAGGAGGGTCTGAAACACCGTGTTGTTGAGAGAGATCAGAGGAGAATGGTCAGAATAGTAATAAGAACTCAAATAATCTTTGCAACCATGGTGAGTAGAAAACCACCTCAGACTGCACAACACATGAAACCTTGAGGTGTATGGGCTACAACAGCTGAAGACCATATCAGGTTCCACTCCTGTCATCCAAGAACAAGAATCTGAGGCTATCATCGGCAGACTGAAGACAAAGACCCAAGTAATTTTATTTCTAATCTAACCAAACTATCCAGTTTGGGTGAGTGTGCTCCCATGATTCTGGTGTTTGATGTGAGCACTAACTGGTGCTCTTGACCTGTATCTAAATGATTTTTTGCATTGCTCTGCTGCCACGTGATTGGCTGATTAGATAACTGCATGAATGTACAGGTGTTCCTAATAAAGTGGATTGTGTGTGTGTACAATGTGACTGTTTTCTGTTGACATGCTTCCTGTTACCACCCCAATTTTATTTATTAAAGACTGACAATGTTATCCATGAATATGTATATATGAAGATGTAGAACATCTTTGAAACAAGGTAGTTCCTGCTATCAAGTCATAGTCGTTATAATCAGGTGCTCCCTCACCAGCTTAATATTTTTTATGCTTCTTGCAGAGGACTAATGTCTGTTGCTTGTCACCTAAATGACTAAACCACTTTACTTCATGTCGTACGTTTGTGTAAATAAAAAAGCTGTCCACATTTGATCCATGGAGATCTGTGTATCTTTTATGTCGGACTTCACTTGGGAGCACCTTTCTGATGTCTCTCAAATGGGAGTCTCAGTTTCTGCCAATTGACTGCATTAAGTACTCTTAGATCTGCACTATATATTCAGTATAAACAAGCTGTGATGGTTTGTCTGTCTGTCCCTAATGTGTATCAGTTCAAAATAGCTATAACGCTGTGAACCTGACTTGCAGAAAGCCTTAAAGTAGATTAATGCACTGTGAAAGTGGGCCGTCGCTCATTTGTTGGAAGTGTGAGCATTTCTTTAGTCGCACTGATTTAACCGATATGACTGTTGCAAGTAACCCTGAAAAGGAGCAAGTGGTTGAGGATGGATGGATGGATGGATGGACTGCTGCAAGTAATCTAACTAAATGTCATATGAGACATCTATTGACCATCTCTCAGATTTAGAAACTGTCATACACCGCTCTCTCCCTCTTGCTCTTATGCTATTACATATTCGATGCTTATATCGATGTCCACATCATTCTGCCTTGTTGAGTTATTGGAAGTTCCCTAATTGGCTATGAGTGTGTGTGTGTGTGTGTGTGTGAGTGAGTGTGTGTATTTGCTTTAGACTCTCCCCGGGTAATGTTAACCCCTCCACCCACTTCTTTGAAAACAACAGCCGTGTTTTGCTCCTCCATGCTCTTTTTATTTCCTTTCCTGGATCATGGAGCAGCCAGACTCTAGCGTCCCAGACGTCAGCAGTAAAGTGCAGCTGCATGGCGTGCTCTGGAAAAGATCCTCCGGAAGACCATCAGCCAAATGGGCTCGAAGGTACAGATCAGGGGTATATGGGGTATGAGATCCCCATCTCATTTTCTGTCGAGAGAAGGTGTTGGGTGTATTACTGTTTAACCGTCTGTACTGATTTTAAAAGCTTGATTTTCTGAACATTTTTATGAATGCAGGAGTTTGTATGTTGTTTTTATAGATAAGTAGTGGTTAATTCATAGATTTTATTCTCTTGGTAATAGAACTATTATGGGTTTATTCCTAGAGATGATGAGTCACAGTAGGACTCCATGGAAGTATAGAGCACATATTCAGCTTTTTCAGAGTATTTGAGAATGTACTCATTATTACTTGTCTAGTGCCTGAAGTGCATTATTGATTCTGGTGCATTTAATTCTACAATTGATGCAAAAAATAGATACAAATTTATCATCTAGATTGATAAGATTAATATGCAGGTGTACAACAAAAATAATTTACCTCCTCATCTTCACAGCACTGTTTTATTGACGTCCAAAATCGTCACACAGACTAAACAGTTTGCACAAAAAGTCATATTAATAAATTAATTATAATCAATCACTGATTTAATACAGAGCAGTGGCATTTATGTATAAAAACTAAACAAACAAACAAAATCAACTTATAGCCTCCAGCTTTGTAGAAAGGAATAAAAAGGAACAGCTTTGTACAGATTCTATAAGTCTCAGGAACTGTCCTAGAAGGATGAGCACAATTCTTCCAAAAGATGTTAGAGAGCGCTGTCTAACATGTCACTTGAAAAAAATCTTCCGTTGGTGATCAGTTGGATTGAGATCTGGTTACTGCAAAGGTCATAGTATATGGTATGATTGATTTACATCATTTTCATCCTTGTTAAACCATCAGGAAAGAAATGTTTCTTCATAGGGTAAATGTGATCAGTCAGAAGAACCGCCATATTGATTTATTGTGGGAGAATGTCCACAAAACAAGTTAGAAGTTAACCAGGAAAAGAAAATTGAGCTTATGATGTTCTTGAGAACCTGCAAATTCTTCTGTCCTGAAGTAGTGGAAAACTTAAAGTGACACTGGAGACAACTTCCATAAATGTTAAATAAATGGCTCATCACAGAGAACTTCACCATTTGAGTGATTACAAAGGGTCGTTTTAACAATCTGTTTATGTGGAGTGTCTGGCATGATGGTTTGCATGTTTGTGTCACACCTCCAGCTTTGAGCGTTCGTTTCCCGCACCTCATGTGTGCGTGGAGCTTGCATGTTCTTCTGGGGGTTTCCTCCAGCTGCTCCAGTTTCCTCCTCCAGTCCAAAGACATGCGTTGTAGGCTGATTGGCATCTCTATTTTGTCCATAGTGTGTGTATGTGTGTCCGTTTCTCACTTGTAAGTAGCTTTGGATAAAAGTGTCTGCTAAATGAATAAATGTAAATGTATGATTGTGCCCTATGATGAGTTTGTCCAGGGTGTCCCTTGCTTTATGCCTGAGTTCCCTAGGATAGGTTCCAGTCTACCCATGACTCTGGGTAGGAAAAGAAATATGGAAAATGGATGGATAGATGGAGTATTGTCAGAACTGCAGTTATAAAAAATTAATCAATACTGACCAATCATAATCAAGCACTAGTAGAAATGCCTAACAAATGGCAAATTATAGCTAAAATATATAGAGCATAAATTACACAAACATTTTCTCTACAAATTAAGGTAGCATGTATAAAGATTTTTTAACAAAATAAAGTAACATTTGGTCTTTTTTATTGTTATTTTTTTCATTGAACAGATTCTTCATGATCAAAGACAGCTTCTTGCTTTACTATGCTGAGAATGAGAAAAGAAACTTTGAAGCTAACAGATACTTCAACATCCATCCAAAGGTGAGCGTCTCTGACTTCCATTCTGACATCCAATCCAAAATTCGAAGAACAAATGGTTTGCTTCTTTCCAGCCTGTTCTCTGTTTCTTTTTCTCTGACTCACAATCCTGTTGTTTTAACAGGGAGTTATCCCTCTAGGCCGATGTGTGGTCGAGCCGAAGGAGGAACAGGGCATGCCCTTTGCCATGGTTATCAACCATGAGGATTTTAATGTATGATCCATTCTTCTGATTACCCTAAGGCATCTTAAAAAAAAAAAAAAAACTACACCAGAGAAGAAATTCTACAGTATTTTGTTACTAACTCTGCTTTTATCATCCTTCACAGGGAGACATAGTGTTAGCAGCAGAGTCAGAGTCAGAGCAGAGCCAATGGCTGGAGATGCTAGAGGAGTCAGGAAAAGTGTGAGCCTAAGTACTTAAGTACTTAAGATTGTATAATTTTAGAACACAATGTGTCCATTCACTCATCTTCAGTAAATACTTTATCCAGGTCAGGGTTGCGCTGGATCTGGAGCCTGTCCCAGGAATATTGCGAATAAGGTGCAGACATACCAGTCCATCACGAGCACCTTTAAGGCAAAATGATGAACAAATGACATTTATTTTATACAAGCAAGCCATTTAGTCCCTTCTTTTGCACAATTCATTAATTGCCACTCTCTAGCTAACTCTCTGTTTCATAGTTGTGAACAAGCTATTGTTTTACACATCTTTTCAAACTGTTGCTTATGCTGCGTTACAGGGCCACACTCAGAGGAGAGCATTATCTGCCATCTTCCGCATACAGTACATGAGATAGAACATACTTGTGATTGGCTAGCGTTGCTCTGATTGAGAGAGGAGAGCCAGTAATGCCACCGTTCCCACCCAGAGAGCACGGCCAATGGACAATCCCCAACGATAGGGTAAATGCTTTCCTGTTGTACTATTTAGGAGCCCCCCAATAGTGTATAGCTTGGGTTACTGTCTGCACATTGACTTTCTGTGCATGGTTTCCGTGTGGGTTTCCAGCACGTTCTCTGGTATCCTCCCAAAAACATACTAACTAGGTGGATTGTCTATGATCTTTTTTCTTTAAAGTGTAACTTTTGTGAAAAAAACTTTTGTGAAAATCTGATTTTGTTACGGTAATATTTATGCAGAATATTTAAAGGGTTCTCAAACTTTCAAGCACCACTGTAGTGTGTAGTCTCGCATCATGCCTAGTGTTCCTGGGACTCTGGATCCACCGTGACCTTGACCAGACGAAAGCACTTACTGAGAATGAATGAATGAGGGTTTGTTATGATATAGTGTATATGGCCAAAAGTATGTGGACACCCGATCAATGACGCCCATATATGCTTGTTGAACAACTAAGTTGGTTCCCACTGTGTTGCTATAGCAGCCTCCACTCTTCTGGGAAGGCTTTCCACTAGAGTTTGGAGCGTGGGTGTGGGGATTTGCCCCTTCAGCCATAAGAGCATTAGTGAGGTTGGACACTGATGTTTTGTGAAGGCCTGGCATGCAGTCGTCCTTTCAGTTCATCCCAAAGGTGTTCAGTCAGGGCTCTGTGCAGGCCACTCATGTTCTTCCATTCCAATCTTGGAAAACCAGGTATTTATGGAGCTCGCATTATCATGGTGGAACACGTTTGAGCCTCTTATGTTCACTGAAGGGAACTAGACAATTATGTGCATCCAGTAAATATTATGACGGCAGTTTTGGGAAGAACCACATATGCGTGTGATGGTCAGGTGTCCACATACGTTTGGCTATATAGTGTAGTTTTTGGCAAACTTTTGTACTCAAATTTATATAGATGGCTCCAAAAATCTGACTTCACTACCAAGAAGTATTTTTATTTCATCATTCATATTCAAAATACTTGATTCAAAAATGCTTTTTAAACTGATACAAACCAAATATTAGCCAGATGTTTGTATATAACTGAAATAAATCATAATATAATGTTCATACAGAACTTTTTTCCAAATCTCTCGTATATTAAAGAAAATATAGAATCTACATATAACCTTATTATTTGACAAAACTACAGTATATAACTGCAATATACAGCTTGAAGAGCAAGACATACAGCATACTAACAGTGTTTGTTGCATAGTTTGTAATGTGATGATCTATTTTCAGCACCTGGAAGAACGCCCAGTTAGGCGAGGCTATGATTGAGAGTCTGGAGGCTCAGGGACTGCAGTTGGCCAAAGAGAAACAGGAGTACCTGGGTGAGGCTCATGGATGCTTCAGGGTTGAACTTGATTACATTTCATAATAATGCTTTTGAAATTATATCTTTTACACTGGTATAGGTCAAATAGGTTTTAAAATATATCAGTTTCTATATCACACACAGTCCATTAAGACTGATAATGACTTTAATTAAAAAAACTCTATACCTATTTTTCTTCAGATAAACTGATGGAGGAGACTGAAGAACTGAGTTTACAGCGAGAACAGAAGGCGGTTAGTTACAAGCTGTTATTTATTTTAGGCCTACACACACTGAGTTGCCTGGTTTTTTTTGTTTGTTTTTTTTTTAATAATTTTTTTTAACTCTGTGTAATTAGGACCTTGTATTTGCTGTGCTTCTGTACATTTAATACATGTTTTATGCTGATAGAGGTCTCTTATTTTATCTCATGGTTCTCGTACAAATTATTACAATTATGCGGATACAAATTGGGCTCGGTATTAATAGTGCTTGCCTATTTACATCCATATTTGAATGCATGGCAAATGAGGCATGTGTGTGGAATTTATTTATTTTTTTTAAATGGCATTTTTATCGAGCAAAAATATCAGGTTAAATATTGAATCCCGTCAAATGTATCTAGTATTTCCTTGTATAAGATTACAGTAAACCAAATATAAGATTATTTAACCTATTTCCAGATTTCCAGAACAATAGTCTTGTTTGGCAGATATTTGACCTAAGCATTTATTTCTAGGGGGGAAAAAAAGCTAAATCATCTGCCAAAAAATACAGAAAATTTAAACCTTGAATCTACAGAGTGTTCCAAAAGTCACCATACACAGGGGATTATGTTTGTTAGCACCACGTCGGTTGTGCCTTCGTCAGTGGATGTTGGTCGATGTCCACTTCTCAGTCAGTCCTCAACACTTCCAGTCTTTTTGAATTTGTTAATAATATGTTTCCTGCTAAAATCCATCGCAACCTTGCGACAGCTTCCCGATCGAGCAGTGAGAATGGTCTCAGTACATTCTTCTTTTGTCATAGGCGTTCTAAAAACTTTCTGAAATAAATAAAAAATATAAACTAAGTATGAAAAAAAGACAGTTTGCTAAAAAGTGTTAATTCCTCTTTGTATGGATACTTTTGGGACACCCTGTAGTGAAATTAGAGATGGCAAGATTTTCTCTTTTTTTTCTCATGCTAATACTGAAACGTTGAATATCTATATCTGTATATACAGACACAGATATCTGTATCTGTATATATATCTGTATATACAGATACAGATATCCATCCAATATTGTTTTCTTTCAAAACTACTCGGCTTTAACCTGTTTTTTTATATCTACCTGAAGCACTTCACGTTTAAACTCTCTCACAAAAATCACTGAAAATATCGATCCATCCATCTTCTACCGCTTATTCCTTCTTCAGGGTCGCGGGGAACCTGGAGCCTATCCCAGGAATCATCGGGCA
>JAOUWY010000002.1:23958748-23969533 GCA_025728095.1 Prietella phreatophila
TTTGGACTGGGGGAGGAAACCGGAGTACCCGGAGGAAACCCCCGCAGCACAGGGAGAACATGCAAACTCCGCACACATATGGCCTAATAATAGAAAATTGTAGATAAATCTGACTATATATGCTGTGCGTATCTACATTCTTTAGCCATACAAGTACACTTTGTAGGTTTACAATTACTGACCACAGTCCATTTGATGCTGTGGATAATTTCTCAGCCCAAACCACCACTGGAAAGAGATTATTGTATGACATTCGCTGACCATATATTATATAGTGGAGGATTCTAAGCACACTGAAACAGTAGTGTGTGTAGCACTGGTACACATGTACAGTACTGTTTGTGTGTGCAAACACACTGTAGGAGCTGGAGCGACTGAATCAGGTGCTGGAGGAAGAGAATCAGAGGTTTGAGGAGGTGCTGATGGAGCTTAGAGCCGAGCAGGAGCAGATCAAGCGGTATACCTCAGTGTCTGTAAATTGCCGCATGGAATTTTTTCATGTTTTTCTTTACCCTTTATTGCACAATGCTGCATGTTGATGCCATGATTCTGTTTACTCAGAAAGTGTTGATTTCAGTTTTCTATAACAGCAGCTCTGATCATTCGAATCCTATTTATTCCCGTTTATTTTTATGCATGTGTTCTAATTCATTATCGTTTCTATAGTAACAGCTCATTCACAGTGATGTTTGTCTGATGTGCCATGTAATCTAAGGTTAATATAATCCAATTTTAAAATACAATGAATTTGTGTTTTAAAATGGGTTGTTATTTCACAGTTAGTTGATGTGGTGATTTTTATTTAGCATTTATTGAAGGGTCTTTAGTGTCAACACTTTGTTATTAGTTTCCAGACTGAGGATCGCGTTTTGGGATTTCTCATCATGAAAAGCCTGAATATTTTGTCTCAATAACTAAAAGTAATTGAGAGAGAGAGCTGTTTATAGCCACTATAGCCAAAGTGATAACAAGAACTAACTTTTTTCACAGACATTCCATAACATCAAACTTAAATATAATGTATAAAAAGTAAGACATCTTATTCAGTGATCAATTAAAAATTGTTAATAGTTAACCAATTGCTGCGGTATAAGATGAATAAAACACTTCATAATGTGCTGTTTTAGGAAAACAATCAACTTTGGCTGCATCACACCACCCCATTGTTCATTATTTTCCTGTACATTAGATTGTAATTTTCCGTATTTACTGACCGCTGTGATCAAGCAAAACACATAAAAGTATATCAGTGTATGACAGTTTTTCAAAAGTAAGAGATAATGGAAATGAGCACTGTGTGTTAGGATTGCCATTTAAATGAAATGTATGGTGTCACAACCATTTTATTTTTTAAATGGGACACTTCTGCGGGATGTATAGATGCTGTATGATTTGGATTGATGTGTCCTGAAGATCTAGGCGAGGTAGATGTGTCAGGTTACTGAAATGGAACAGATGAAGCTCATATGAGTTGCAAACCATCTTTGATAAACAGGTACATTTCTGTTTTAGGTTTCGGTAAGTCAGACGTTTTGACGCTGCTGTAATGCTGTAGTGTGTTTTTAGGGATTTGGATGGAACAGCTCTGTCACTGAAAGGAGTCGAGTCTGAGAAAGAAGAGCTTAACAGTCTGACCACTCGACTACAGAGGTCTCTTGAGGTACACAGCTTCTTGGAACTGCTTTAATAAATTGATCAGAATGACTGACTTACTACTATTGACAATTCGGGATTTCATTAAGTGATGTTGTGGTTAAAAATATAAATAAAATAAACATAAGGGAGACCTAGTATGAGTAATATGTAATTTTTTTGAAAATCAGCAATGAGATGCACGATCTGATAGCACTAGGCTTGGTTGTAGTGCTGCAGTATTTAGTGTTTTGTGTTTGTAACTTCTCAGGAGCTATCTAAGGAGAAGCAGCATACTCTGGATATGCTCAGAGCGAAGGCGATGGATGGGATTGAATCTGTAGACCAGGCTTCTGCTCCTGACCCTAAATGCCCCAAACCACAAGAACAGCTAAAGGGCAACCTAAGAAACATTGAGGAGCACATGATTTGTCTACTCTGTGAAAAGAAGCAGGCAGAAGAGAGGTAATAAATAAATAATTTTTTAAAAAGCCATCAAGCTAATTTTTATTTTTTATTTTCTGATCTCATCATGTGTTCTCTGTTTTTATATAATGCTATATGATGTGCAGTATTTTAAATCCATGGAGTGTATATAAAATGAAAAAAAAAAACATATCACAAGCAACAAAAATGGCGAAATAATGTATTGCTAAATTGTTTAGATGTTTAAAATAAATCCAAATGATCTCAGTGTATACATCATGCTGAGTATGACGTATAAAGAAAACTATACCAACAGGTTAATAACACAGTGCTGTTTAATTCTTGATGCTAATTGGACAAAAGGTGCTGAATATATATTTTTTTATCCCAGCAGCTCTGAAAGTAGTTCCGGCTGCAAGGCAAATCACAGGTTTATATTAATGCGTGCATTCTAAAACTTTAGCATTTCTATATTAACTTCCATGCGAAGTTGTTCCACATACACAGTTTAAACATGTGTTCATTGCTACTGTGATACTGTTTTCCGTGCCGAGACATTTATTTAACATGTTTGGAAGGAGTCTCCCAAGTTAGCACTTTGTATCAGACAGAGGTCAAGCTGCAGCTTTAAGATTTCTTCCATTGGAAAAAGAGTCTCTTGGTGATCAGCTACATTTTTGTCTCGTGAAAGAAAAAGAGAGGCTTGTGAGGGGGGAAAAAGAGAGTGTGGCTGCATCTGAATATCTCTGCTAACCTACTCTACAGTAGGCGAAAAGCAGTACGTATCAGAATCCTCTTTATTCATAAAAGAGTTGGCGAGAAATACCCAGATGATGTACTGCTTCCAACGAGATTCTGCAGTAGGGAACCAATGGACACTGCGCTATCCAATAAGGCAACGAGCTGTCAGAATCCAATATAGACGAAGACAGCTTGTCGGCTCTAAGACGTATGAAGTTGTAGGTCACGTGACAGTGCCAACATGGTGGATGTAGTATGTCCGGATTGTATTCATACTACACACTTATACTGATCAGTATGTTCTGTATCCATGACCGAGCAGTACTGAATCAAATGCAGTAGTTGCCGTCACAGTACACAATTTCAGACACAGGGTCTGTTTTAGCTGCTATAAGAAAAGTGATAACAGGAGCTGATATTCCACAACATTCATTTCAACTATAACTAATTCAAACATGTCATCCTTTTATTTAAAAATTTCCAAATTGCTGTAGTTAAGAGGAGTTAAACACTTGGTGTGCAGTAACTTTGAGGTCCTAACAGTGACTACCCTTCATTCAACTGTTTTATTTCTAATTTAGACCATCCATCTGCCACATAATTTAGTAAATTATGACAAGCTTTTAGTATATTCAGTACCATCTTGATTACTGTCATCCGGACGTATTTACACGCATCATGCCATTTGCACGTCACTTGCACTTTCGTGCCATCTGACCTCGTTTTCTGTTTGCTCTTTTTCTTAATGCGACCTGCTCTTCTGCCCTTCTGGTTAAATGCTAACTGCATATTGTTGGCTTTGTACTTGTGCTTGTACTTTTTACTATAGTACTTCTGCAGACAACTTAATATATTAATGCCTGAATGCAGTACTAAATAATTCAGTACAATGCAAGTTGTGCTTTAAAGTATGCTTTGTCAAACCACATCTGAAGGAATCAACCTGTATTCCTGACTCAGAGCTACTCCAGTGTTAATGGAGGCTGGAGGCGGTTAAGTGGAAACATCCATTGATTTGCAAACGGACACCATATTGATCAGTGACAGCAATGAGCAGAGCGCAGTGAGGATATAGACTGACTTGAGGCTAGGAATGACTTGCATGACAGTATGGGATTGGTTAATTATGCTTTAGAAGGGTTTGTGCTGTATTGCAGTCTACCTCAGGTATTTATTCTGTCATGAACTCTGATTCAAACGTTGACTTTAATAGTAATAGTTGAAAGTAGGACTTAAAATGAGGACTTTACTAAAGGAAAATATCACACTTTTTAAAAAAAAAAATCTCAAGTTCTGACACTGGTGACTCCCTCCGTGATTATTAAATAAATGTCTTGTTACCGGAAAAATTTTTTTTGATTGTTGCGGCCAAAAATGCTTGATTCTGCTGCAGGTTTTTATTATTTTTTTGCGGAAAAGTACAGGAATTAGTAATTCCACGAAATTGTCTTTCACGGTAATGCTTGTTGGTAAATGAGACCTTTTAGGTGTACTCATGTTCGACACACGCGGCTCGAAGAGGGCTTTAGCTGAATGTGTGTTGTGATGACATCACATAATGGCCCAAATCTGCTGAAAATCTGCAGTAATTCTGAAAAATCGCAAGCTCCTCCAAATGTTGCGATGTTTCCTTGATTTTGCATTCATTTCTGCGATCTTGTAATTGCTAAATCCTTGAGAGACAGACATCACCACGTCAACTATGATTATGACTGTTTAGTGCATCACTGCATTGAAGACTGAGCCCTGTTCTATATTTCTTACAAATGTCAAAATGCATTATGGGTATTTGTGGGATGACTACAACAGGACAAAACACTTTTAACAATGCATTATATAATGAATAGTGTAAAGTGTGCATCCCTGTAGGGCTATATTATTGAATTCAACACTCCCCTCATGTATGTCTCCCTCTGCAGGCTGAGAGAGAATGAGCAGCGAGCTCATGTGCTGCAGGAGGAGAGAGAGTTTTACTCAACTCATGCTGAAGCACTTCAGCAGTCCCTCAGTCAGCTAGCAGCTGATAAACAGCAGGCCGAAGCTGAGCTCAAGGTGAGACATTTACAAATCACTGCTTCCTTTACAGTATATTGCACCTTAAGGCATGAAACAGAGCAGAGAGAAAGTACTTTTTCTGTGTTTCTCATATAGAGTGTACTCTATATAGAGTGTTCTCACAAATTGTAATATCCCTCGCAGAATCTGCAAAATGTTAATAATTGAAAAAAATAAAATGGCTTATTAAAATTGCATTCAGTTGTTATTTAGTCCTGCCCTGAAGCTATTTCACATAACAGATCACATATAGTCCACAAGACACAATGATAACTGAATTTACACAAATGAACCAGTTTAAAAGTGTCATCATCTGGATGATCAGTGACTGGTTTTGTTTTGTGAAAGTTGTTCACAGTTAAACTGCCCACTGTTCTTCTGAAAACAGTTCAGGTCCTGCAAATTATTTGCTTTACCATTTTCTGTATATCTGAGCCCTTTCCAACAGCGGTTATATGATTTTGAGCTCCATCTTTTCACACTGAGGACGACTGATGAACTCGTACACGACTATTACAAAAGGTGCAAACATTCACTGATGATCAAGAGAGCAACACGATACATTAAGACCCGGGGGGTGTAAACTTTTGAACAGGATGATTTTGTAAGTTGTTATTATTTTGTCTTCTGGGAAACATGTAAATATCTTATGTAGGTTCTGAAGGGTCGTACTAAATGATAAAATAAGTAAATATTTAAATAAATAAATCTTTAAACAAAATAATAACCATTTTCACCGATCATATTGTTGTTGTTGTTTTGCAATTACTCCAGACCTTATATATGTCCAGCAAATGACAAATATCATATTCAGAAAACCATTCCAACTATTTATTTCTTACGATAATTTGTGGTAGTGAATATAATATTTTGTTGGTAGAAATGAAATTTCTTCCTTTTGTTCTGTGTGCAGAATTTTATACAGAATTCACACCTGATATTTACTCAGCCAGTACAATCCCCCATGCATTAGACTCGACTGCAGAAAATGAAAACCACAGTGGTTACACGTATTAGCGTAAAACTAATTCTAAGCATTTTAAAGAAAGGTTGTTTAAGAAAAGCACAGTCTTTTCATATTAAATACAAAGTCTTTAATTCTGTGTGCAAATGTGAGGGATGGCATTCATGCATGCGTCTCACAACCTAATCTGCTATTAAATTTCATAGAATCTCTCTTCTCTCACTTTTCTCTCACTCTTTGTCTCCTCTCTCTGCACACATATCCATTATTATTAAGTTACTCCTGAGTGATAAAGAAAAAAAAATCGATGGTTCATCTCCACACTCCACCGCATCGTCCTTCTCTCCTGTGAAATAATCACTCATCTACACCATCTATATTCCACACATCTTCCTTCAGGGCTATATAATTCTCATGTAAGTAATGTATCTGTGTGTGTGTGTGTATGTGTGTGTGTATATGTGGGTCCAGGCTGAGATGGAGTCCAGGTCAGACTTAGAACGTAGGCTGAAGATGGCTGAGGAGGCCCTGAAGAACCTGGAACAGGGTCTGCACTGTTTGGAGCGCAGCCGAGAGAGAGACGAGAAGATGATAGGAGATGTCAGCCACCTCCGCAGTGAGTGTGCTCAAAAACACGTTAAAATATTTAGTCATGCTGTTCTTAGATATTATAAGTGCTATATGCAGTAGCTTAGGGCCATTGAGCCACCAGGGGCTCCCATAAGAATGTATATTTTACTGTACTGTACAATATATACATTTGATTTGCCCAACAAAGATCCAGAAACATCCCTGTTTGTATTCCTAGTTATCACGTCACTTTCAGAATAACTGAACTGATTCGATGTTATTGCTTCATTTCATATTTTACCACAGCGCTATCGAATTCTCAAATCTGATTGGTTTGAAGGTATTGATTAATTTTTTTATTTTTTATAACACTTCAAGATGTGCTGTTATCAGAAAAGAATCAACTTTAGGGTGCTAACAGTAACTCCTCTTCGTGTCTGGCTACATCACACCACCCCAACATTGATTCTTTTCCTACAACAGTATGCCATGTTGTGTTGGATTCCTTACTTTGTCCTATTAAATACTAATGAAGAGGGAAAAGGGACCAAGCAGGAAACCCAAGTAAAAACAACAATTCAAACAAGTCATACTTTAAAGTCAGTATAGTCACAGAACTTTTTAAGGTTTATTATCAAATTCCAGTTTAAGCCTTTAGTAAAGGTTAACTCTCTGTGTAATTCATTTCCTTTAATATATCCTCATGAATTTTTGGGACTACTCTCTCAATTTGAAAATAATGGACATGTATTACAATATGGTATAATTATGGATTTATTAACTGAAAGGTAATAATTTTTAGCAGTTGAGTATGTTTGATATGTTTTTCAGAGAAACCAGTTAAATAGACCAAAACAAAAAAACAACGAACATAATTTAACTCAAGCCAATGTTGTGCATTATTCCAGACGTTGGACAATAAGTGAGCTCTTAAATCCGTAAGAAGGGAGATTTTATTTAGTCAGAATTTATCCTCTCCTCATGCTGTTTCTGGTATGAAATGTTAACAGAAAAGCAGAATGTTTTTGCTCAAACGTTCAAGCTGTGAGCTATAATGTTACTTTGTCACATGTTAAGATGATATTTAAGTCTGGCTGTGTCTTCATTTTTGCTCAGTGCTGTGTTTAAACGTGAGATGACCGTGAGTTGTGCGAGCATTCGAGTTATAGCACAGTTTTTGTTTTATATAATGCTCCCCTGCCCACCACTGTGGGAACGTGTGCATCAGAACTGGACCATGGAGCAATGGAAGAAGGCGACCTGGTCTGATGAATCACGTTTTCTTTTACATCATGTGGACAGCCCGGTGTGTGCGTGTTGCATACCTGGGGAAGAGCTGGCATCAGGATGCACTATGGGAAGAAGGCATGCTGGTGGAGACAATGTGATGCTCTGGGCAATGTTCTGCTGTTAAACCTTGTGTCCTGGCATTCATGTGGATGTTACTTTGACACGTACCATCTACCTAAACATTGTTGCAGATCAAGTACACCACTTTATGGAAGCGGTGTTCATTAATTAACCTCTTTCAGCAGCATAATGCATCCTGCTACACTGCAAAAACTATTCAGGAATGGTTTGAAGTACATGACAAAGATTTTAAGGTGTTGACAGTGCCAACAAATTCCCCAGATATCTGTCTGTTCGAGCTTCTGTGGGATGAAAAGCTTTATTTTGTGAAGGTTAATATGCAGGATTATTTTATTCATCCTGTGGTTGTTGGACAAAAAAAACCTGACTGTTGTATCAACAACTGACTCAACCTGCTTGTCTGCCAGGCAACTGTGAATCAAAAACCTGATGAATAACATAAACTGTGAATTAAAAACCTGATGAATAAAATAAGCTGTGAATCATAAACCTGGTGAATAAAATAAACTGTGAATTGAAAGCCTGGATATATAATTTGCTTGTCTTGGGCACCACTGAAGAAACCACCCAGACATTTCAAGGAATTAAGCCTATTTTATTCAGTAGCAGGTGATGACGCTTTTAATCTTAAAATTGTCGCCCATGAAGGTGAAGTTTAAGGTTTTACCCCAGAAGTGAAGTTAGACTTCAAAATGTAAGTGTGAAATGTTAAATGTTTTCTTTGCTGCTGTACAATTACTATCGAAGCGGGTTCTTTTCTGCCCCCCCCCCCTCAGAGTTCTTTGAGGAGTGTATCTGTGCTGCTGAGATCGAGGCCAAGCTGCCTGCCATCATGAAGAACTCTGTGTATCTGCATAAAGCTGCTGCTCGGCGAATTAAAAGCTGTCGCATCCAGAGACATGCTTCCAGGCAACACTGGCGTGAGTGTTTCTCTTGCGTCCACTCACACTCATACACAGCACACACACCAACGTTGTTGTGTCGCTGTAACATGGGATTTAAAAGGATATTTTATGTTGACCTGCAGTTGCATTTATGATCGAAATCTGATGATGCACTATAGAGCTCAGTTTAGTTATTTGTATCCCCTAGTTTTTATACACATACACACACAAACACCTTCTCATCTTCCATTTCTTTACTGTGAAACACAGGGAAACACTCTCAGTCTTTTGCTGGAACACATGGCGAGACTTCCAGCCTGGAGGACCTGAAGGAGACCACTCGGCGTCTCACCTCGGACAGCTGCTTTAGACAGCACAGCAAAGAAGGCCATCAGCCGACAGAGCACAGTGCAGTCTGAGGACTGAGATCAGTGTGAGGCATCAACACTAACCTGGTCTGATAATCGCTCAATGAGTAAAGATTTGCACAGTTTTTGGATGAAAAGTTGTGAATGGCTAGAAAGGTTAGTATTATGAGAAGGCTTAATGATTGGATCTTTTCCTTCTTTGTGTGAAATCTCTTGCACTAATAGGTTCCAATTATTGTTTGATCAACACACAGGAAGTCGTGAAGGATGTTGAATGTCTTTATTTGACCTGCTGTAATAAGTTTATTCATTATATACTGTCGACTTTATTAGGAACACCTGCACATTCATGCAGTTGTCTAATCAGCCAGTCATGTGACAGCAGCCCAATGCAGGTCAAGCGGTTCAGTTAATGTTCACATCAGACATCAGAATGAAGAAAATGTGCGATCTCTGTGACTTTGTTCATAAAGGGTTGCTTTGAGTATTTCAGAAACTGCTGATCTCCTGGGATTTTGAGCGTTATGGGCCTTGAGAGTTTACTCAGAATGGTGCGATAATCAAAAAACATCGAGTGAGCATCAGTACTGTGGGTGTAAATGGCCAGATTTGTTCGAGCTACCAGGAAGGACGTAGTAATTCATGTAATCACTCTTTATAACTGTGGTGAGTAGAAAATCGTCTCAGCATGCACAACACATCGAATCTTGAGGTGGATGGTCTACAACCGAAGAAGACTGTAAGCCAAGGACAGGAATGTGAAGCCATCATGGGCACAGGCTCATCGAAACTAGACAGTTAAAGATTAGGAGGAAATCATCTGGTCTTTTTCCAGTCTTCAGCTGCCTAGTTCTGCCATTCTGTGTAAACTCTAGAGACTTTTGTGGGTGAAATTCCCAAGAGATCAACAGTTTCTGGAATACTCATGCCCATGTGGCACCAACTATCAAGCCACAGTTAAAGTCAAAGAGATCACACTTTTCCCCCTTTCGGATGTTTGATTATGAACATAAACTGAAGCTCTTGATCTGTATCTGCATGATTTTATGCTGTGAGCTGCTGCCACACGCTGATTAGACAACTACATTAATGTACTAGTGTTCGTAATAAAGTGGACGGTGAGTATATATTATGCTGGACAGTTAATTCTGTTTTACTTGTCACAATTTTATGTTCTTCAGTTGTTTCGTCAGGATGTGTTCATATTTATTCATTTACTGTAGTTAATTTACATCATTATATTTCTGTCTTAAACATTTCTGACTTACAATACAAGATCAGTTACACTGGTCAAGCTCAGCTACAGTAAAAAAATTATTATTGATATTAACATCCTTAATGTAATGTTTGTTTATCATAGCAGCACACTGTATTATATGTTTAAATCAAATACAATACTGTATTTTTACAGGACTACATATTAATAACTAGATTACTGTATATAAAAAAAAACCCACCTATTCTGTTCTGAGATTTATGTGATTAATGTGATGTTAAATAAGCAATCACTTTTTTAGTTCACAGAATTAATCTTATTCTGTAAAGAAATGTAAAATTTAAATATTAATATAAAAAAGTAATACAAATAAAATAAAGAAATGATTGTGAGTCTTTGTAGAACATGGATCTATAGCTATAAAATCAAATTATAAACAATGACAACTTGCTAAAATAAAAAAAAAATCAAGTTAAATGAACTGTTTAAAAATAAGAAACTTAAGTAAAACAAAAAACTTATGAAAGATAATGGGAAAAGTGTGTGTGTGTATGAATA
>JAOUWY010000002.1:24030955-24042414 GCA_025728095.1 Prietella phreatophila
AAAAAGTGTGAGCACCCTTGCATTACAGTCTTGTTGCTGCCCTCTACTGTACACACTCACTGGTTCCCTCTAGTGCAGCGGTCATTTTTTTGCGCCACGGACCGGTTTAATATGAGACAATATTTTCACGGACTGGCCTTTAAGGTGTGGAGGATAAATACAACAAAATAAAATGATACGACTGACGTAAAAACTGGGGTATTTTTTTAATATAATAATAAACGTGAATCCAATGTGAAATTGCAACTTTATTAGCAGCATCCTGGTAACATCACGCCAACAACATAACCTGAGTAACATCTGTTCTGCTCCCCAACGCTTAACGTTGTGGCTGTGGCCCAGGTGGTTGAGCGGGTTGTCCACTAGCTGTAGGGTTGGCGGGGCTAGACGTCCCTGTCCCATCCCTCTCGGCAGGCAATCCTCTCAAAGGTTTCAAAATAAGCCAGGAGGTCGTCATCGGGAGACGGGGGGAAGCAGGTGGCGGAGCTGGCGCCCCGGGTCCGGGAGGGGCGTGGAGGCTGCGGAGAGCTCCGTCCGCAGCGACGCCAGCGTTTTGGTCACGGCCTGGAGGCCTTGGGCGATTTGCTGGGTGATGGCCTGTTGCTGGATGCTGGCCTCCAGTAGGTGCGTTATGATTCGCTCCATTTCGTCTCTCTCCTTTAAACAAATTTTTTTTTTTTTCCGCTATGGGCGGGTCTGTGCTGCCTGCATCCTCCACCAGTGTAAGGGAATTAGCCCGGGGAACGGCTGCGCACAGAGACCCGGAGAACTGGTTGACGTGAAAGCAAGAGTTTTTAATCTTTATTGTTCTAGTTCTCACACAGCCCGGTCAGTGGGGTAGAGACGTGCATGTGTGGAAGTCGGCAGGGGGCGGGGCTGATGTAGCAACGCTCTCGGGGGCATGTCGGGGATTCCTGGAAGAAGCCGTGGGATTCCCGTGCCGTCTGTCAGCGTTGCGTGGCTTCAGCCGCTGTCGTCCGTGCCTTTAGGTGAAAGTAGAGAGAGAGGGAAAGAGGTTAGTATTAGCCTGGGGTCAGCATATGGAATACCTGGTAAGAACGTCACGGACGTCTGTAGCGTCGGTGAGTAGGTACACAAACCCGCTTCGGCAGAAGGGCGTCCTTTTATTCTCCTCTTCCGGTGTCGGAGTGGGGGAATTCTTCCGTCAGAATCTCCAATCACCGGACGCCGTGGTGCTGGTGCTGGCTGCCATGACAGCCCTTCCGGCGGGTATGGGGTCCGGTATGAAGCTGTCCGCCGGTCATATATTTTTTATTTTTTTAAAGCTAAGCCAAAATTTATTCTTTAAATACTTTCTTTAATATTATTATTAATATTTAGTATTAATATTAGCTGCAATAAATGAAAGCTTTTATTGAACCTTTAGCTCACAAATTGTCATCCATAACACCCTACCTTGTATGGACAGATGGATTTCAATACGTCTCATATTGAAGCATTTTTGCCAGAGCATTGAAGTGATGCCGATTACACAATGTGTTTGGTCTTGTTTTAGATTCAATGGAAAACATGTCGAGAACTGGGAAACCTAACTCTGTTCAGATTATGGCGCCTGTCTCTCTCGCTTTCCCATGGCTCTCCTTGGGGTAATTTGTTTAGTGTGCCTCTTCCGCAGTTTCCTTCAGATGAATACGGCACCCTCTGGGCATGCCTAGTCAGCTCCGAAAGACTGGGGGAGTTTCATGTCTTGGCAGGGGACGTGCGCAAGAGCGGCTTGGATTATAGTCTAGGAGATTCATGATTGAGAGCAGAAGTGTATGTACATTATGTTTGAGTAAGCATGTGGGTAAAAGATTTGCATGTGTAATTCCAGTAGCACATTAAAAACTGTTTTGAGACATGGCTGTGGGATAACTGTGTTCTTTTGCACACATTGGTTATGGTTGGTAAAGAGAAAAAACGTTGTTTATCTTCTCGTCTGACATGAAACATTTTGTGGCATTTTATGGTGCAGCAAAGACTCAGTCAGTGTAGCTTAAAAACTAATTCGTGTTGACAGCTGTTTGTGATCCTTTTGAGGATCCTCCTGTTTCTGATTAGTATTTGATCTTCTGAGAAGACGAGTAGACCATCAGTCCTCTGTCTGGCAATGTGGTGGTAGTTTTGGGGTAGTTGACAGAGGCTGTTGAACTGGCTTAAAGATCTAGATGTTTATACTTGAAAGCCATGTGGTGGTTCACAAGAGAGAGAGTAACAGTGAAATTGATATTTCATCTCAGCATGAGAGAGTCGAAAAATAATGCGTAGTGTGTTTTGTATTGTGTTCTTACCAGTGTTGGGTAAGTTACTCAAAAAAAGTCATCCACTACAGATGAACAATTACTACTTTAAAATTGTAATCTGATTACTGCATATAGAAAGTACTCAATAAATTTGTAATGCAAGTAACATAATTTTATTGACATCAGTAACTGTAATCAAATTACATACATTCAAAATGTAATGCGTGGCTGTGGGGATTTACCCATTCAAGAGTGAGGTCAGGCATTGTTATCAGGTGAGGAGGCCTAGGGTGACGTCAGTGTCAGTCTTCAGTGTAGTTGAGCTCAGGGCTCTGCGCAGACCATTCGAGTTTTTCCACTCCAACCTTGTCAAACCATGCCTTCATGGTCCTTGCTTTGTGCACTGTTACATTGTCCTGATGGAAAATGTTTGTTTGGACTAGGCCCTTAAATCCAGAGAAGAAAAATTGTAATTCTACAGCATATAAAGACATCCTATGCAGTTGTGTGTATCCATCTTTGCAGCACTGTCTGGAGAACGAACACATATTTCTTGTTATGGTCAGGTGTCCACATACGTTTGTCCATATAGTGTACAATGTGCTCAAATCATGTGTGATCTTTCACTGGTGTTCTGTGGGTTGTGGCTTTTAAATGTTACAGACAAGCTCATTTAGTATTTTTACTCACTAAAATAATGGCTATCAGCATGAGTGATGATTAATATAACTACACTTTTAGTTATATTAACTACTATAATACTATACTATAATAACTATTACTATTAACCTTTTCATTCATTGGCTATTTCTCAGATAACTCTAGTAGAAGAGAACATTCTTGTACAAGAGTTGAGTATGCACAGGTCTAAAAGATTTGATAGATGCACTCAAAGTATATATGAGTAAGTGTCAATCAAATAATTAGCACCAGATTGGGATGGATATGTTAATGTTATGACAGACTGATGATGAGGGTTACCTCTGGGTTCTCGGTTTCTTCCCATGTTACAGAAACATGCTAGTACATGGATTGGTGACTCTAAATTGCCCCTAGATGTATATGAGCATGTGAATGTGTGTGTCCTGTGATGGATCTTCCTTGTGCCCAGATTCACCACAACCCTGACCAGAATAAAGTGGCTACTACAGATAAACAAATTAACAGAGATAACATTATATTTACAGGTTACTTGAATATGTTATGAGCACTTCAGAGCTGTCTGATTTGGCCTGAAATTGGAGACTACTATGGAAATCAGAGCACTTTACTGAATGCTCACTTCTAATAATTTATTCATCAACAGTAAACATAAATAAATGAAATAACAATACAGTTCTTTCCTCAGTTGTTCTATCAGTCTTTTTGTTTCTGAAATCCCCTGTCCTGTCAACACAAGACAAGACTCACCGATAATGTTTCAGAACATATTAGGAGAAAAAGCATGAAAAAGTGATGAATGAATTCGGATTATCCAGGATTTTCTTTTCTTTTCTTTTTTGTTTATAAGGGGAAAAAACTATTTTCTTTTGAGAATCACAGCTGTCTGGCGCCAGTATACCCCCAGTATAGTAAACAGTGCAAAATAATTTGGTTGCATGGAACCTTTGGATAGGAGCGAGAGCAACTCATAGCAGCTCAGAACACTTGAGCACGAAGCCTTGAGTCGCACTCATGCTACGATGGCAACTGCTTGCTGGAAACAGGTCCCATTCCAACCTCCCCCAATCCCACAACACACACACACGCACCACCCGCTGCGCCCTTCCAGCCAGGTCCCACTTAAATCGCCCCAGGACTGTTCCAGAGCATGTCAGTACTGTCAGGCTGTGGACCAGAACTGTTTGCAAAGGACACAAAAACAAAAACACCAGTATTTGGTTACAGCCAAAGAGGTCATATATCATGATTTTCAGTCAGTTTTAGACATCCCTTTGGCTTCTGCAGCATTTGCTGGCCCATGGCATGGCCTACCATTTAAAATCCCACAGTTCCTTCTTTATCCGAGAAATTCTCTTACCCACAACATAAACTTGGAAAGTAACATGAGCTTGTATAAGATGACTAGTGTCATTAGATTAGAATTTTTGGGGGGGATTTGGACATTGGCGTGTTACTGCTTTTTAGGTGAGATGGTCTTGGATGGCCATGTGGTGTGTGTATGTGCATGTGTATATGTGTGAGCATGTATACACTACATAAGCTCCTGTTTGTTTTACTGGCTCACTTGTTTGACAGCTCGAATAAGACCATTACAGAAAGAGTGCATGATAAGGAAAGTGGCTGAAAAGGCTGTTTTGGGGACTCTGTATACACACGCCATTAAAAAGGACATGAATTAACAGTGTTAAAAACACTGGGAAGAACTAACTCGATTAGCTTCAACATGTTGTACAGCACTGTTGTATTTGGCCTCCACAGAGTCAGCAATGTGCTAAATGGATCTTAACATAAATAGAGATTTATGAGTCAAGGCATTAAAACATTTAAACAAACATCTGTTAAGTGTTCATGGTGTTAATAATGGTTGGAGGAGTGTGTGTGTGTGTGTGTGTGTGTGTGTGTGTGTGTGTGTGTGTGTGTGTGTGTGAAGTTTCAGGCCTCAGAGAAAGGTCAGGGATGAGGGAATATCTTGAGAATATTTCCATCACTAAGCTTCTGCATGTGCTAATTTAAACAAGCACTTCCACTTTCCATCCACTACCTTGTGTCAACACTGGATTTCATCTGGCAGTTGTAATTTTGTCAGTCTGGACCGACTATGAGGAGTGTATGGCTATATGTTGTATAATCATAACCTGTAGAGCTGACAACATTTTCCTCTTTACAGCACAGAGGTTTCATCTCATAAAATTCTTTATTTTATTTTCTTGGTCTTGTTTCTGCCAATTGTTATGTCGTGTGTGTATCATTCTAATTGTGTCCAGTTGTATCTGTTTACTTCCTAATTAGTTTGTCTATTCATTCCCTCATTTTTCTCTGCCTTGTTGCGAAGATTCATTCCATATACAGTCTCTTCCGATAACTATTGGAATAACAAGACCAATTAATTCTTTGTTGTGCTGTAGATGGAAGACATTTGGGTTTGAGATCATAAGCTGAATATGTGAAGAGAGTTTCGAGTTTCATCTTTATTTCCTGGTTTTTATATGTAGATGTATTAAACAACACAGAACATAGCAGATTTTGTATCAGACCATGCATTTTGTAGCTGAGAAAAAATATTGGAACATGTGACTGAAAGGTTTCTTGTTACCCAGGTATGTACTGTTAGACTGAATGTTAAAAAGAATAAGCCAACATGTAGATCAAAGAGCTGTCTATGGGGGGGGGGAGCAAACCATTTTGAAGTGGAGAAAAGAGGGGAAATCAACCAGAGGCATTTGAACACACATTGGGCATAGCCAATACAGCAATTTGGAATGTCCTAAAAAAGAAAGAAACCAAGTAATGGGTCAGCCAAGGAAAACAGCAAAAGCTGATGACAGAATCATTGAAAGGGGCTGTGAAGAAAAACCCTAAAACAACAGTCAGTGACATCGCCAACAACTTCCACAGGGCAGGGGTGAAGGTATCACAATCCACCATTCGAAGAAGACTTTGAAAGCAGAAATATAGAGGCCATACACAAGATGCAAACCACTCATCTGCAGTAAGAATTGGAAAGCCAGATTGGAATTTGCAAAGAAATACAGAGATGAGTCACAAAAGTTCTGGAACCAAGATTAACTTCTAACAAAGTGATGGAAATTCCAAAGTGTAGAGAAAGCAAGGATCTGATCATGATCCAAAACCTAGAAGCTCATATTTGTTACATGGTGGAGGTAGTGTCATGGCTTGGGCTTGCATGGCTGCTTCCGGAACAGGATCACAATCTATATTGATAATGTAGTAACATCATGGTAGCAGCAGGATGAATTGAGAAGTTTACAGGCCAATTTACAGAGAAATGCAGCCAATAATCAGGACGAACTTTATCATGCAGCAAGTCAATGATCCAAAGCGAGAAACTCCTCGAACCAAACAACAAAGAGGCTGCAGTAAAAGCTTGGAAAAGCATCACAAAAGAAGAAACCAACAATTTGGTGGTCAATGAGTAGCAAGCTTGATGCAGATTTTGCAAGCAAAGGGTATGCAACCAGATGTTAAGTGTTATTTACTTTAATTTACTTCAAGGCTTGTTTGTTCCTGTACTTTTGCTCACCTAAAAAATGTTTGATCTGCTATGAAAGGTGCCACGTTTTAAGTTGTTTAACACATTCAGCTGTAAATATTAGAAAATCAAAGCTGAAATTCTGGTCTATCATCTTGTACTCATCTTTTAATAAAATAGAATTGCTCTTGCTGTTCCCATCCTTTCTGAGGGAACTGTAAAACATTCATTTTGTGTTTGCATAAGTATTCACCCCCATCACCATGAACACCCTACATTTGGTCTGATACAACCAGTTGCCATCTAATGTGACAGCTGAATGGAGTTGACCTGTGTACACTTAAAGTGTTATATGATCTCAGTGTAAATACACCTATTCCTGAAACGCACCAAAGTTTTTTCATCATGATGACCAAGGAGCTATAAGAGGTCTGGGACGAATAAAAATATCCTACATTTAGAACGTCATTAAATACATCATTAAAAATGGAAACAAACATGGCACAACCATGGCACTACCACTTGATTCTGTATTACTGAAGATTTGGTGAAGTTTTCACAAATTCCTGTTTCTTGTTCACTGTAAGATGGGACTTCATATTTTATTGTCTTCACTTTATATCTGAAATTGATTCATTATATTCAGTTATTGCTATTCATACCTCTTCTGTTTTCCGTTATTCTCTCCACTCATAAAAGAAACATGTGACAGTGTCAGTGTTTCTGTAAGGTCTGTTGCCTGATTGTGTTTATAATGTTTATAATATCATTCCAGAGAAAGTTCCTTCTTGTGACCAAGAGAGACAGACTGCACTCGACGAGGCTCGGCAGAACCCAAGAGATGGAGTCTTTGTCCCAGACTGTGGGCTGCTAGGCCTGTACAAGCCTGTGCAGTGCCACCAGTCCACCGGATACTGCTGGTGTGTGGTGGTAGACACAGGACGACCCATACCTGGAACCTCGGCCAGGTAAACACAGGACATGAAGCTTAATCAACTACATTTAAACAACAGAGCATTTTTATTAAACACGCACATGTTTTTTTATACACTGTTTTGTCTTTATTAAAACTACCAAGAAGTTAATTTTATTTAGAATGAAACAGGATAATTGTTACGACGCGGCGAGAGCAGCGTGTGGTCCCGCCCAGGGACGAGGCAGACCGGGACTACACTTCCCAGGCTCGCCCGCGTTCGCGGTCGCCGGAGTTTTAAGAACTTCCGAAGCTTCGCCCCACGCGAAGTATACGTTCCATAGCCTTAGCTCCGTGCGTTGCTAAGCTCCACTACTGCATTCCTTGCTACAAGCTTGTTAGCTTACTAAACCATGTTTACTATTGCGCCGGTGCGCTAGCTTCCTAGCTTACCTTTCGTGCGCCATTGCGTTTCTCGCGTTGCCGTCCCCCCTCACCTGTCTGCGTTTGTCTCCGCCAACGCTTCGTCACAATAATGAGTTAATTAGGTGGGTTTTTTTCTGTATGTGAGAAGTCTGAGTCTGGTGTGTATCAGTTTCGTGTTTGTTCTGACCTTGAATTTAAACCCATTTGTTCTTGCACAGGTGCAGTATAAAGTCCAACACCGCTGGCTTGTACGTTTAAATGCATGTTTTATGGAATGACGCTTGAGGCCAATATTAAATCCATTATTAATGAATTAATAGTATCATCATTTTAAAGTTCAGGAAAAGTTTAACCTGAGACATTTCTTATCTCAGGGAGCAAATGTAGAATGCATAAAATTATAAATGAACATAAAGTGAGCTGTAAGTGTAGCAGGATGGGTGCTTGGTCAGCTTATCCTTCTATCCATTTACATGTTTTATTTATAGAGGAGCATATCAGATTCAGCAAAATATTTTATTATTTATTCAACAAATCAAAATAGTGAATTAAAATCATGATAAAATAGCATATATAACACATGCAGTTTCATGACCTCTATTTAATATCTCATAGCTACATTGCGTTTTGCACACAATGGAAATATTAAGTCTATTTTTCCTTTAAAGAGAAATGCTTATGTTAAAGGCATTGGTCTAGATGTTTTTGAAAAGGATCTCAGATATCACAGATACCCCTACTCGTCATTTTAATCATTGAAATGCACCACATGGAAAATTATCTTAAGCAGCTATGTAATCTGAGTCTGAGTAGGCATAACGTTCTTCAGATAAATATTGATGTAATTTAAGAATGTGCCCCTGACAAAAAGCACAAATTGCTCTTCTATTGTTCTAGTGATCATTTTTTCCTCTAAATCTAATAGTTTGAATGACTTCTTTGATTTAAATCTTTTGAGTTTGCAGTCTCAGTTTGAGTTCAGGCACTTTCTTTTGTTCGCAGTTTTTAACTGCTGATGGATCTTCTGCACGTTAGCTCTCTCATTACCCAAAATGTGAGACAAAGTGCACTCTCATGCTGAAAACATTCATTTTTGGATCACTGAGCATTTTTGGAAGTACAAAAAGCAACCCTATTCGGAGTAGTCAGCGAAATGAAATACACATGCTCCAGCAAGACCCTTTTTTGTTCAAAGCTTAAATAAAAGTGACCAACAGCAAGATCCACAAGAACTACATTCATTCATTCATTCATTTTTATTTTAAACATGAGATCAGTGTACTAATTCTCAATTCTAAATCTTCACTTCGGTCACTATTAATGACAATATAAAACTAAAACAATGCATGTTGTGCAAAACAACTCGAAGCTTCTTTTTTTTTCTCAACTTCCCAAGCAAAGAGGTTAGTCACTGGGTTATTGTTTTTTTGCTTTAAAATGTTCTTGAGTCATTACTCTAGTTGGTGAGACAATAGACGTTTTCCCCTAAATTTACAGGTTTGTATTCTCGTCTTGGCTCGTGTGGCTTTTTCCACTCCCCCGAATTTCCTTTGTGTCTCAATTAGCTCAAAAATCTCTCCCTCTCTCGCTGTCTGCTTTCTCTTAGATATAAAAAGCCAGAGTGCGCAGTCCGTTCCCCCGTGCCTGATATGGAGGATCCTTACCGAGACAGAGATCTGAATGGTGAGGAAAGAACGGCACTTATTCTCTCAGAATGCTCCCTAGAAACGCACTGTGTAAAAGAGACAATATTCTCGCTTCATAGCTGTGAACTTGTAAGTACACTGTCTGTTTATGCACACTGACATCATTTGGGAAAACACTTATGGGATTAGAAGTCCCATGTATTGCCACCTCAAGGTGGTCTTTCTTTTAAGTGGTAAGTTTTCACAAGGTTCCCGGGCCCTTTCACATGTTCCTGTTCCTTTACTTTGGTTCATCTACTTTCTCCCCTTCATTTAAAGTTTCATTATAACTGCTCTTTAATTTCCCATCTGGTAGATTTACAGAGTAAAGCATGGCTCCTGACTGTGCAGCAGATGTGTGCCGTGGTTTATGGCTGGTTGGAGCAGTGGAGAGGGGCTGCATTATGAAGCAGGGGGGTTAACTAGGGTGTTGCTGCCCCTGCAAGGTTGAGCAAAATAATTTTTATGTACTCTAGCTACGTGACCTGTCACTCCATGAAAAACTTCACATTCTTATTTGTAAAAATTTGACTTTTCTATCTATAGCAGTGATTTAAAAAAAATAAATTAATTAAAAAAATAAAAAATAGCAACAACTGATGAACCTTTTCACCTTCCTGAAACACTTGCTGTTAAAAAACACTAACAAGGAAGCAAATCAGATATTTTGCATCCATTGAGAACGAGAGTTTGAAATGGTTCGATCCAATTCCATATTCGATGTGCTCTAATTTAATACCCACCTGGAGAGGTGGTGAGGCAGTGAAGCGGTGCGTCACGACTCTTATCCTTGCCGCAATCACACTAATTGGATTCACCTGCATGCAACCGGACCCCAAACTCCCACACACTGCCCCAAAGGTCAAACAAGAGGAACAGAAGGAACGGTGCGTGAGGAGGTCAGAGGGAGTGTGAGAGAACGCAAAAAAGGCTGAGACCAGGTTGAAAATATAAAACTAGATTTGTTTATTGTGTTTTGTTTGAAGTCGCTCTTTAAGAGACATAATTAGGGTGGAAACACTAGCTGTTAAGGCTCTACATCTGGAGCAATTAAAAGGTACAAGTCAAAGGGGAAATGCATCGTAAAAGTTAACTGGGTGCTGGATGAACATTATGTCAATTTGAATTTGACATAATGTTCAATGTTCCAACAATTGTACATGCAAACACACCTTACAGGCATTTCTAAAGCAAATTGCAAGCACTTTTTGTATAATTCCAAGCATTTGGTTTTGGGAATAAAAACAGGTATCTTCTAACTATAAGCCAAATGAACAAGTAAAACGTTCTCCTTTAGGTCATTGTGTGGGCCTGTAGATCATGTATATATCCTTTGTTCAACTCTGACAGGCTGTCCAGATGGAAAGAAAATAGAATTCATAACCAGCTTGTTGGATGCCCTGACCACAGACATGGTAAACACCATTAACTCACCAACTCCCTCTGGTGGTGGGAGGTAAGAAACTTTTTATTTCGAAAATCTACAAACAAATAAATGCTCTAAAAAAGAAAAATAAGAAAAAAGATTAGTTCTTATTGTGGAATTTAAACAAATATATATATATATATGTATATAACCTCACAAAACAGTGTTTCTGTTCATAGAGGCAGGAAAATCTCAGAATCCCAAGAACTCCTAAAGGATAAATCCACCCTGAAAGACTTGCATATTAATCTTTATAATTAACATGCTTCTTCAGTGGTGTCCAAGATTTATTTTATAGTTAAAATGTATAACTTTTCACTTTTTTTAGTGGCTTCCTACATTACCCACAATTCTGTTTGACAACCTGCTGGTGCCAGTTGGAATTAGCCCTTGCCTCATCTCTACCTAAAGAGAGCAACGCAGCAGCACTTTATCCCTTTAAGCCAGGTGCACACTGTGCGATTTTTAATAGGTCTTCACAACCGTTGCTTGTCAGACTGTACGTACTTGACCCCCACTGTAAAGTATGTCACACTGTAGGATCTTCGTCGTCATTCTGTCAGACTTTACGACAGTCAGTACACGAGAAATGGACACACACAAGAAGACTCAT
>JAOUWY010000002.1:24195291-24215523 GCA_025728095.1 Prietella phreatophila
CATAAAGATAGATCCAAATAGATAGATCAGGCTACTGTCAAGTATGCAGTGCCAGAAAATATTCATTTGACCATGGGGAGATGCTCTATAAACACATTTATTGATGGTTTGAAGGCTTTGGATCAGTGGGTGTGAGAAAGAGACAAAATGAGTGAGACAGAAAGCAGGAGTGTTGTATAGGAATGCATGATTTATCATTTTAATTAAAGTCCTCAGTCAAGTGAGACCACCACTGTGACAATTACGCTAAAACACCAAACAGTCCATTGCCTCGTTTTGTCATTCTAGTCAGAAATGTGTGTATGACTTTAAAAGCTATTGTAATAAAAAGAAAGAACAAAAAGAAGGAAAAAACAATAGAAAATTTCATTTACTTTGAAGCAGCATACAGTATAATCAGCACATTTTTAGACATCATTACTGGAGTTTGCCATAGTCATGACATTTTCTGCTTTTGAATATAGGTCTGGATTTTACTGCAGGCATTTTAATATAGGTCAAAGACGATATGTGTCTTTTTTTGGTGTCTGAAGGCTATTCATTTTTACAGGAAATAATTAATGTGCATAAATAATGTATGGTATAAGTCCACTCTTACTTGTTTCATAAAAGATTTACAGAAGGAAGTGACCCATTATGGGAGAAATAATGTTCTAGAGTTCAGCGTAATGGGCTGCATTACAATAATAACATCAAAAGTATATAAAAAAACAAAAAGTTCCATTTATTTATTTCTGGTACAAGCTTGGTTAATTTTAAACATGTTTTTGCATCTGAACCCTTATAATACTGTGAACAAAGTGTAATGGTGGTTCGTTGTCAACAGGGCCACTGATTTCATGGCAAATGTACGAGGATCAAGCAAGTACATGAATGGAATTAAATATAATCAATTTCTGCAACATGACCTATACCAAACAAAGGGAAACTGTAAATACAGGCATTGTATCTATGATTTCTGTTGTCATCAGAAGTGGATAATGGCTGCACCAGGTAATTATTGTAATTTTTTTTTAACTGTTTTGCAGATACCGCAAATCAGAAATGCGTGCGCACCACTGTGAACATGTTTCCCGCACAACGACTGGGGAAAAGAAGCACAATTCGTATTTTTCAATGCCTAGTTTCCGGTCTTTCTGTGTGGTTTTGGACATGTACTCAAACTTGAATCCCCAGTTGCCAGGAAATCTATAATCCACGTCCACTCCATGTCTTTATAAACCTAGCTTGCATCTCGACACGTCACACACTCCAAATAATGTACATTTTAAATTCACAGCTGAATCACACTTTAGAAACCTAAATCGATTCCTAAAATGCTTATAGAGTTCTCAGGCAATAATTGATTACCTAATAACACCAAAATCACAACATATAGGCCTAAAAGCTCATTTAGCCTCTTCAAGACTCGATGAATATTCGAATAGTGTAATTAGCATTAATTCACACACTTGTGCATTATAGCCTATGTAGTAAGTGCTGCACCAAATTCTGTAGTCAGTTTGCCATTACTGGAATTGTGCAGACTGTGTATAGTGCATAGTGTCTAGCGTACTCTATAGCATGCACAGCTTGTCGACTGCATCCTGATGCAAATTAGAAAACGAATGCAAATATTTACATGTAGATCAATAATAATGATTAATTGCCTCTGCATGCAAATTGTCAATGTCTGCAGCCTATTCAAGCTGTCCTTTTTAAAAATGTATTTATTTATTTGTTTTTTTGGAGGGGGTGGTGGTGGTCTGCTGCAAGTTAATTTGCATTCAGAACGGCTTTCTTAATGTGGCTATTTATTTTAATTTAATTTCATAGCCGCGCATACTGCACGGGAGGCTTTTTGTGTCAAAGTCGCATTAACCTCTGCCTGCTTAATATGCAGCTCGCAGTGTCTCTCTCGACGCCATGAATATTCATCTTCATCGCTGCACTCTTCCCATAATGCCGCGCGTGACGACTTTGAAGTAGAACTATGAATATGTCCATGATTAGACCCAAAGTGCACTAGATAGTGCGCGTGCTCAAGGAGCTTACAGCTGATGAAGTGCTCTCGCGCAGGCGGTATGACGTCATTCGAGACGCAGCCATAGAGTCCTTAGACAACCCGGAAGACATGTTTGTTTATCTCGGGAGGAGTGCAAACAAGTGTCTTTGTAGGATTTTTATTCTGAGGATCTCTTTGGCAAACTTAAGCATGGGAAGCAAGTCGGTTTTACCTACAAAAGGCCAAGCTCTTAAAGGCAGAGAGGGGAAAATGGTCGTGGCAGGTAAATTATTCTGGTGCCACAATAAAAACAGCTCATTGCATGATATAGCTTTAAACAATAATAATAATAATAATAATAATAATAATAATAATAATAATAAACCCAGCTCATGACATTGTATATCAAGTTAAAAACACACTTTCTGATTTTTAAACCAACAATTTTTAAAAGATTTAAAACTACATATGCTGCAGTGTGTTCATGTCATTCTCTTCTATTACATGTTAATATGTTGAAAAGGTTCATTTATTTAAAATGTCATTGCTTAAATTAATTATATGCACATCCAGATTTATTATTTTATATTTTCTCCTTTTTTAACTCTTACAATTGCATTATGTATAATTATACTTAAATCGTGGTTTAATATCTGACACGTTTTCATTTCAGTTTTGCGTTGGAGTTATGAGGTTAATGTGTATATTCATCTTTATTTTTATTTTTTCCAGGAGATGCTTCCAGTAAGAGTAATGTCAAAGTTATCTAAATAATGTCCAAGAACCTTGAAGGGTTTGTGAAGTCTTTAAAAATATATATATATTTGTATAGATGAAGTTTAACCATTGTGTAAGTTCATTAATTCATTGTCCAGTAAGAACTTTCAGGATTGTGTTGGATCGGGATCCTATCAAGTTATCGTTGGGCACAAGGCGAGAACATTCCATTTCAGTTGTAAAATGAAAAGCCTAATTGATTAGTCAGTTGAATTAAATGGGTTAAATCCAAACCTTAAATATTAATTACATATAAAAGTAAGAACAGTGTCAACTTGAATATAACTGCAGCTTTAGTTACACAAGAACACAGCTGTTAACATGGAACAAAATGTTTCTCAAATTAGGGTTTCTGTGGTTAACATTATTGAGCAAGTTAGTTCAGTGAGTTTCCGCTCTAGTAGGAGACGTTAGGATTCAGCTTTTCTGCATTTCACTTATCTTGTGAAGTTGTTCTTTGTCCTCCCCTTTGCACTTGGGTGTGTCCCTGCCACCCAGTTTGAACATGAAGATGGTGCCAGGGTTCACCCAAGAGCAAAGGTCCTTAACTTTGCTGATTTGCGAGTTAGTATACTGTATGTATACCTTCTATTTTCACACGAAGAGGCAATTTGACAGACATGTCTGACAATCAACTGTAATCCCAAGCTAACGCTGCAATATTCTGAGGAGCTTGCAGTTTTTCAAAATTACAGCAGATGTTCTGCAGATTTGGGCCAAGACACGTCATGTGACATCATCACGATGTGTGTTCAGCCAAAGCCCTCTTTGATTCACATGCGTCGAACATGAGTACAGCTAAAAATGTTTACCAACAAACATCACTGCGAAAGACTATTTCGTGCAATTGCAAATACATCAATTTACGTACTTTTTTGAAAACAAAAAGTAAAAAAACTCCACAAATTTCATTGCAAATTTTGAAAAAAGCAGCAGCAAAATCGAGCATTTTTGACCGCAACAATCACACACGCATACAAAAGAATCAATTCCAGCAGCTCATTGGCAAAGATGTATAATTACCTTGTTTACTCACAAGTCTGCTTCACATAAGTCTTTTATAACTTTTAAGCACTGGATTGTGTATACTTTTCAATAACTAGCTCCATAAATCTTATTGTGGTAAGAAGTAAGGAGAGCCAATCAGATTGCACCCTTCAGCATTCAGCTTGTGGACAGAAAAGTGTACAATCATGAATCACCATGAAGTCGCTTTTAGTGTCGTCACTGTGACGTTTCTAGATATTTATTAAGCTGTGTAAATGCAAGTCGATGACAGGGTATTAAAACAGGCCCGAAACTCAGAGCTTGAGTTTTTGCTACAAAAAATTGCTACAAAAAAGTTCCAGTCGGTTGTGGCACAGGTACCCAGAATGCACCTGATCACATGCTGGTTTCCCCAGAGATCATCAAGACTCATTTTCAAAGATGGACTGGCACACTTCACATACACTACAGTCTGAAAACACTAAGTGGCCTGTGTATATTTTACTTTAGAAAAAACAAAAGAATCATTTTTTTATAGGGTTGATATTTATTCCTAATGGTTTAACTACTTTATGTCATGACGCTATAAAGCCTATTTGGATAGCTATATATGTGGCACCTTTTTAAAAGCTAACACCTGCTAATGACTAAGTTAGGAAGCGTCTCCATGTGTTGTTCATGATCATCAGTACTGTTTTATTTAAAAGGAATGTTTTGGGGTTTTTTTTTTTTTTGCATCCTTCAACATTGTTTTAGAGCTGAGCAATGCATTGTGGGATTTTTAGTACCATGGCACTATTAGAGGACCATCTGTGCATTTTGCGCATGAAAGCTCCACCCACGTCGTAAATTCCTGCTCCGTCTGTCGAAGCAGCTCATTGTCACAGCATGGCGGAAGTTTCCGGGCCTCCACCTCCCATGGGTGTGTGTGTGGCGGGGGTGGGGTGGGGTAGGGGGGTGTATGTGGCAGTAGCTCTGGGGTCTGATGCAGGCAGTACCTGCTGTTCTTTTTATGGCTGGTTATTACAGTGAGATTCTGGAGAACCCATATGCTTAGTGGGTTTAAAGCTCCAGAACAGTAGTGCAGATTTGTTCACAGTGGTCAAGGTCTTTAAACAAAGTGCCACATAATATCGTCGCACCAGAGGTTGTGCATGCTGACCTGATCCCAAGATTTTATATTTTGCACCTGCTATTTTGGCTTGTCATAGCTAGACCCTCAACATGGTGTTTTCCAACGTACAATAATGAGATGGATGAATATCAGTTTTTATTTGTCTTAATTTTCTTTCCTTAGTATTATGTGCACAAAAACTGCAGTGAAATGAAATCTCAATGTAGCATAATGGAAGGACAAAAGCCTCCTGCTTGTTCTGGGCCTCCAGGATAACCCTGGCTATATGTTTTTTTCATTCACAGATGTCCGGCTGGTGAGATCACCTGTGTGTGTTTTTGTGAGTTTTAACTTTACTCATCCAACAATATTATTTTTATGTAGTGGTTAACATATTTGCCTCGCACCTCCAGCTTTGGGGGTTGGCGGGTGGCTTGGGGGTTTTTGTCTTTTCTTCATGTGCTTCAGGGGCTTTCTCCGGGTACTCCAGTTTCCTCCCTCAGTTCAGAGGCGTGTATGCGATTGTGCCCTGCAATGGGTTCCAGGGTGTCCCCTGGAAAAAGGTCAAAGGTCAGTGTGCTGACCATGTCATTCTTACAGACACTTCTATGTGGTGGTGCTGAGATGCACACCCATATTCAGAGCTTTGTTTTTTTGAGAATGCTTGGTTGATCCCTAGCAGGATATAGTCTGAAGAAAAAACAAATGTTTGAGCCATGTTAAAGCTGTGTGATCAAAAATTCTTTCTCTGGCAACCTATCAGAGGAATGCTGGTGGCTGAAAAGAATGTCTCCCCATTACCATATATGCATAAATTTAATAGAGATTGAACAGGGTGGGGCTTGAATAAGCCTTCAATAAGCCAAAACTCAAAATCCCTTCCAGGATTTCCAGGATCCATCCAGCTTCAAAAACCTGTCAAATGAAAGACCCTAGCAGTGCAGATTAATTCTATACATCGACTATACAACACTGTATATATGTCACGTCTCTACATTCCAGTGACTATATTGCTGTCTACTCCTAAGAAAATGGATGTACGGCTGAACAGTCTGACCTGCGAAAGCTCTCTGTACTGCAGGAGCAGTTTGATGCAGAGCATGCTCCGCTGGACATCAATTGTCTCATGGAGCGGCTAGGTGGAATTGCTCATGATGGCTAAGAGTTGGTCTGCAATCTTCTCTCCATTACTGTTTTCAGAGTCTCAAGGCTGAGCTTTAAAAGTGCACCAGCCTTTCTGACGATCTTATTGAGTCTGTCTGTGTCGTTTGCCTTGATGCTGCTCTAGCAAGCAATGGTGTAGACCATAACCACTGACTAACTGTAGAAATGCTGTGATGCCAATTATCAGAAAATGAAGCGCTTTTGTATAGGATGTCCCTGCTGATCCTTGCAGGTATAAACAATTAATGCATGTACCTTCTTCTTGAATACACCTGTGGCATGCTACTAAAGGTTTGCACAACCTCTTGTGTTAAAGAGTTATAATGGGGTGATTTTTCCTGAAAAATAAAGAACAGCAATGAAATAATCTATCATGCAGGTACTCGATATTTTACAGTCAAATGTAACTGGAAGACAAAAACAATTTACATTTTTAATTCCTTAACTTTCCATAAGTAGTAGAACTCTTTTATTTACATCGTCATTAGATTCCAGTTGATGTTCTTTATAGCTATAATAACTTGGTGAGTTATAATGGTGAAGTGTGGTGACTCAGAATAAAGGTGAGTTGTGGTTTCTACTGCTGTAACAAAATTAGAAAATTGCACCTTGACATCTTGAACTCTTTGTCATGTTCCTGAACAATTTTTGCAGTGTCTCAGGGTGCATTATCCTGCTGAATGAGTTCACTGCCATTAGGGAAAACCATTGCCATGAAAGGGTATACTTGGTCTACAGCATGTTTATTTAGGTTGTACATGTCAAAGTAACATCCACATGAATGTCTGGACACAAGGTTTCCCTGTAGAGCATTGTCCAGCATTGCCCATTGTAGGTGCTTTTGGAGGTGGACAGGGGTCAACTTGGGCACTCTGACTGGTCTACAGCTGCGCAGCCCTATATGCCATCGTCCCTCAAGTTCTACAAGAGAAACTCCTCATTGTGCAAGTACCTGGCTTCATCAGTATGTGGATCACAAACTTCCTTTCCGACAGAAAGTAATCTGTAAGAATTGGTTAGAACATTTCTGAAACCCCGGTCATTCTGAACGCGCACTGGAGCACTATAAAATTGTCCTCTCACCCATTTTATATTCGCTCTACTCAAATGACTGTGTTTTCAGTGTTGCATCTGTGAAGTTGCTCAAATTTGCAGATGACATTACTGTGATTGGTCTCATCACCAAGTCAAAGTATGACCAGGAGGTTCAACAACTAGAACAACCTTGTAGCTAGAACAACCTTGAGCTCAACACTCCTAAAACAAGAAAGATGCCCAAGACACAGGATCTCAGAAGGGAGACGCATACATCATCCATCAACAAGAAAGCTCGGCAAAGGATTTATTTCTTGCGGCACTTGGCAAAGTTCCATCTACCCCAGGCTATACTGGTGCAGTTCTATGCTACAACTATAGAAAGCATCCTTACCTCTGCCATCATTGTCTGCTTTGCTGCGGCAAAAAAGAAAAGAGGAAGCTGCAACACACTACTGCAGTCGGTCACTTGAAGACCTGTACATCGCCAGGACAAAGAGGTGAGCATGAAAAATCATCAGTGATGCGTCCCACACTGCTAATTACCTATTTCAAAAACTACCATCAGGAAAACGATTACGCTCCCTGATAACAAAAACTACTCGCCATCGAAACGCCTTCTTTCCACTTGCAATTTCTGGTATTAACCAGGTTGTCAAGGCAGCACTCAATAATCACTACAATGCTGACCTGCCAGTAACAAGCAATCTTGCACTAAATGTCAGTGTCTTTGCTGTTTTAAATGAAGAGATGGAGGCACAGATTTGAGTGTCAGTCTTTGAAGATCCATCAGTCGCCATAAAAGACCACGTTTTGGCCAAAATTTGGTTTGTCTGCATGTTGCATACCATGACACCTTAACTCTACGAAACCAAACACATATTTCCCCAAGACAATATGGAAATGTATGTATGTATGTATTTATTTCTGCAAAGACCATGTATAAGGAGGCAGTTTCAGAAATCCAGAAGTAAAAGCAGTCAGTCTGCCTAAAGATGTCTCAAATGTTGCTAGCTAAGTGTGATATCCTCACATAGTGAATGTCAAAGTTTCATTAAGTTGTTAGATAACTGTGTGCCATAATGAAACAGATACAAACTTAATCAGTTAATCAGATAGACTGTCCAAATGGTTAATAGAACTATATATAGAACAACATGTACCAGGTGAAGGATTTCTCAGGCTGCCACATATAAATTCTAGCAAAAGACTACAGATGTTTTGCTATTCTCAGCACGCACTTACATTTATAATTTAACCTAGACTGTATCACTGTCGCTAGTCCTATAAGATTTTAGCTTGCGCCTGTATATAAGAAAGGCTCTGCGTCTGATGGGGGAGTTATTAAAAATCGTCTCTCTGTGTCATTCTATAGTCAAGCAACACAGTATAAGACCACATCCTTTCTGTGTTCTTCGTTCGTGAACCTGTGTGTGTTATGCGGATGGCTGAGTGTACGACTCAGGCCCATCAGAATTCTGCTGCAGTTCCTCCAGACCTGCATGCCTCCATCTTGCCAGCAGTAGCTGAGGATGTTTGTGTTGGCGGGGTGGGGTGATTGGAGAGGGAGGGGGCTCTCTCCATGGCAACCGGAAAGGGTTGCCTGGATACGGGTGTGAACAGAACGTGGTGTATGGACTGAGAAGGCTTGCTTCATGAAGTAGATGTGAGTAACTGCAGCGTCCTGGGCTGCTGTATGTGAGCATGTAGATCACTGCTTGTCCGTCCTGTGTGGGGGCACAAAATTGAGGAAAAATGGCATCAGTTAGTCAGAAGAAGATTAGTTCAGGCTTACAGAAGTGTGCTGTTGTAGTGGCAGGCTGGCTGCTGTTTGTTCCTTGTTTTCATCATAACACTTGACGGTGGACTAAAAAAAATTAAAGCCAATCATCATAGACGTGTCGAGAGCCCATGTTTTATAAGCCTATCAAATCCTGGTGGATAAAATCAAGTGTTTGAATTTGCATTTGAGCCAACATTTAGCATGTGAAGATACGATGAATCTCAGGACACTCTGGGCTGATGTAGCCATATAGACACATTCTGTAATTATCTAGACCAGCACTTGATTGAAGGTGGCCAGTTTTGCACAGTACATCCTTTTATCAAGTGCACTATGTAGGCATGAAAATTATTTAGCCCAAACCTGTGGTGCAAATCGGAAGAAGATTTTCACTTAATGAAAGTTATTGGAAACAGTTATATGTGCTATTTCTGAAATGAATGCTGAATCTGTAACGTTGCTGAATTTAATTGGGATTGGCTTGTGCGTGGTGTTGGCTGTTGGTTGCAGATTTTAAGGATGCCAACCAATCAGAGCGCTGCCATATGCTCAGCTTATAGCTGTAGTCAGCAGTGTGTTATGTACATTGACAGTATAACATTCAAGCGGTTAAAAGCGGTGGGCGAGAGGCAAAAAGCAGTCCAAGTATATGTGGACTCGCTAGTTGTTGGTTGAGTCTGGTTAATATTCTGAGTGAAGATTGAGGGGTTTGTTGTACTCTTCTCCTACTCCATGATTGCTACAGTTTCTCTTTTGAGATTTGTCGGTTGTGTTTACCCAAATTCACAAGTTCCTCACCAATGTCACTATCCTCAGCTATTTTAATCCACCTCTTCCCAAAACCCAGCAGTGCCAGAATGTTCCGGAAGATTCCAACGGACACACGGCGCTGTGCAGGATCTGGACAATGTGAACGTAGCCAAATTTCCACCTGCGGTAGCAACCTAGCCAATCAGAGCGCAGCCATATGCCCACCTTATAGTGCTGTTAGTCCGCAGTTTGTTGGCATTTCTCACTGACTGTAGATTGACAACATGGCATGTGTTCAACACCAACGTGGTGGACGACAGGTGAAAAGATAGCCATGTGTAACGGTAGTCCAACAGAATGTATTGTCCTCTGTATTTTAATGACCATTCTGTCTTCGTAAGTCCTTGGTAGGTGGTAAAAAAAAAAGGTGGAATGCTTTTTGAGTCCCTTATATTAGTACATATTGTCTGAGAAAATAGCTCTAATCCCGATTTGTTCCAGCGTAGCGTTCCTCTGTGAAATATAAAAAATATATATACAAACTTGGGTCGATTTCATCTGTTGTTTTCTGAAGTTTGTCCGGAAAAAGAGAACTCCCATTTTCAAATTGCGCCGTCCCCTCTTGCAGTATTCTTTTGTCAGGCTCTCCCATCCTGTTTCTGTTTTCTTTCTCTCTTTCTCTCTGGGCATTGGCAGTGTTTGGTGGGGAGGTGTTGTGCTCTGGGTAAAGGCGTTGGCACCGACTCTAAGCTCATGGTGAAAAGAGACCGAATGGCTTCGCCTGGATTGCCGCCAAAACTCCATGAGAGGAAAACAAAACCCAGTATGGAAGACAACGTGTGTGTAGAGAGAGCGCACGCGAGAGAGAAAGAGAGGGGCATTATGGGAATGTGAAGGGAGGAGGAGGTTTAGTGAGAAGTGTTTGTATGAGAGAGAGCGAGAATGCTTGCGAGATAAAGCATAAGACAAAAGGCATTATGGGAAAGCAAAGGAATTGTAACGAGGTTCAATCTGCTGAAATTCAAATTCTGGTATTAGATGCTATTTTTATTTATTTACATGAATTTAAACGTGATGCATAAACATTTTGAGGACAAGATTCAGATTATAGGTCCTTGACAAATTAAAAGTATTATATATTTTATTTTCAGCTTTTATATTCACTTGAGTGGAAGTATGAAATAGCGTTATTGGTACCACAAAAAAAAAAGTATTATTATTTTCCAATTACAAGTCCCGAAGTGTTTTGTTCCTCTTATACCACTGCAATTTGGCAATTTTCAATTACAGTTTTTGTATTTGTGAATGAGGCATCATATATTTGAACCATTTTGATTGAGATTTTATGTTGTGGGACATGTGCGAAACAAGTTCCTGTCTTCAGTCATTACGTTTACATGGAAAACAATAATCTGATATTAACTCTGATTAAGAAACTACTATGTAAACAGAGATTATTGTTACCTTAATCTGACTAAAGTCAGACTCGAATTAAACACAAATGGAATTAAGACGTGTGGAGTATTCCTGTTTTAGTCACATTATTTACGTGCATTACAGACATGTACACACCTTAATCACACTATTAACTTTGTGTGTTTTCACTGCATCTTGCGACAGGACATGTACACACACGGCAGTGCTCAACCATTTGACGGTAAACAAGAGAGCACGGCTGCGTCCGAAACCGCGTACTTATCTACTACAGTATATAGTAGGAGAAATACATGTATCTCTGCTACTATATAGACGGTAAGTACGCGGTTTGGGACGAGGCCCATGGCTTCATGCAGTCGTCTATTTGCACGTATAGCATGACAAATTATTAACCGCACTTGAAGCTTAAAATTAAAATTACGTAAAATTAAAAATGAAACACCCTAAACTGTATACGGTACCATAACGAAGACCAACTGTATGTTGATACATGAAATTCTGGAGGGAACGACGGTTGGTGTGGCGTGGGGACGTAATGACGTGTGACATTAATCGTGCTATGTTCTATAACGTAAAACGGGAACATGAAAGGAATATTCTAAAAGCAACTCATGTAAACACCTTAATCACAATATTGTCTTATTCAGAATAAGGTCAATAATTAGATAACTGCTGTCCATTTAAACATAGTCGGTGTTATAACTATAAACAGCCGTTCTCTCACCAGCCTCTCTTTCTTACTCTATCTCTTTAAATTAATAAGACAAAAACAGCTTGTCGTGTTACAGAGAAACCAAAAAACTTTGCCATGGAGACTTTGCTGAGGTGGAAAACTTTAAAGTTATACTCCTTACAGTTCCTCATTACATTACTTAAGTAAATTAATGAAAATCAACAAAAATCCACTTTGATTTACTGCAGCTCTTAAACTGCATCAAGCACTTAATTTTTGTAAATATGAGTTGGATATTAAAATATTAGCTTTTGTTACACCCGTATCACAGAAGTCTGTAACATACAAATGAGCATAGTTTAGTTATTTAATTTAGTGATTGTGCATTCACAAGCTAAGGTATGTTTTTGTTAGTAAAATATGATGAGGTAAAATTTTATTTATTCCACACTGGTGAAATCCCCTTATGGCAGCTCAATTACACACAACAGATAAGAACATACACATTCAATAGGAATAGAATAGAAAAAGGTCTTCAGACATATAAGGCGTTTTGATAAATCATGGCAAGTGGCATGTTTTATAGAAATGTTCGTTAATATTTGGCAAATAAATCCAGACTTTTAACTGTAATTTATCACAGATTCATCAGTTTGCTTTCAATTATTATAGTTAGTGACAACATAATAGCAATGATATTGTCCATGTCATGCAGCTCTAGTGAGTGATAGTCTGATATGGAATGTGTGTGTGTATTCTGCTTGTGAATAGAGATATGCTCCGTATTGCTTGAGAAAGGGCATTTTGGTCCCAAGGAGTGGACACTTGTGTGTGTGGGTGGGGGGTATCCATGTGTTCATAGTATTGTGGAATGTGTAAGCCAGTAAGCAGACTGTAGCTTTAGGCTGCAAATCACTTCAGTCTCCTTTGCCTTAATCCGTGCCACATCTGAGGCATTTTTCTTGTAGTTCCAGCATGGCACAGTTGGCAAAGACAACACAACTACCCTGTAAATATTTTGTTTAAACCTCCGAATTTCTTCATGCACTTATGTTCACTCTGTAGGGAAGGCAGGTTCTGGCTTTCATAATTGGATGCCTCTTTTGTGGGTGGGTGGAGGGGGCTCAGTGTTGCAGTGAATGTAATGAATGAAGTTACTCTTAAATAGGAACTGTAGCCTGTGTGTGTATTTTTATTGTAATCTGTTAAGTGTCTCTCAGTGTGGAGGCCCAAGCTTTGATCCTGCTTAGCTTGACCAGACTGAGCAAATCTGCACTAATCCTCCCAGTGCTATCCCTTACACACACACACACACACACACACACACACACACAAAAAAACGGGCTGACCCAACTTCCTCTGTCGATACTTGTTCAGGGAACCTACAAACCTTCTTAAGACCCGGCCCACATTTGTACTGCTTTAAGAGCCGAGCTGTTACACAGTCAGACAAGTGAGTTTGGTAATCAGTTGTGTAAATATGATGACAACTGGTGATGCAGCAGGTAGCTACACAGTCCCTGATTCGATCCTGATTTTGGGTTAATGTCTATGTGGAGTTGTCCTCGTTCTCTCTGTATCCATGGAGTCTCCTCCATGTTCTCTGGTTTCCTCTCACCTCCCAAACAATATGCTAGTCAAGTGGATGAGTGTGTGAATGGGTTTATATGTGATGCCCTGCAACAGACTGGCGTCTCATGCAGGATGTTTTCCCGTCTCGTGCTCTGTATTCCCGAGGTTAAGCTCCAAATCCACTGCAACCTGCGCCAGGATGAAGTGCTTGCTGAAGATGGAAAAGTCTTGTTTTTGTTTGCGCTTAAGTTCAATACTGTCATTGTTAAACAATGAACTTCGATGATCTTATAATTCCTTACACTGTCAAAGTCTAAACCGAGTTTCTCCAGTGTTGTCATGGTAACGACATGACACCATGCACAAGCTCCTGATGTCACTGGTTATTGTTTTGGATCAGCAGTATTTTGGAGTGTTGGAACCAAACTGAACTCGATGCTCCATAACATCTCTCTATCTGTATATCTCTAGCGAAGCATGCAGTCACAGGGAAGCCCACAGTTGAGCCATTTCCTAATGGGACGGAGATGATCATGTTCGGTGTGTTGCAACATCACACTACTACACATTGCACATAATCCACATTGAAACTCGCCTATAATACAAAAAGACATTTTCACTTCCTTGGCACTAGATTATTACATATAGATCCATTTCATGGTTAACATTTATGCTCTTTTATTTATTGATTGATGTATATTAACTAGAATTATGTCCAAAGTTTTAATTCTACAGAATAAATATATGAATTAAGTAATCGTGTGAATATGTACTCAACTATAAATAAATTAGTTGATTGTCTATTGTTATTCAGTAATTCATTAAAACTCTATGTATTATAAAATACAGTGGAGGGGAAATAAGTTTTGGATGCATCAACATTTTGTTCAGTAAATATATTTCCTATATACTCACAGGTATGGGCTGTTTTTGGGGTGCAGAGAGGCGCTTCTGGACTCTGTCTGGTGTGTTCTCTACTCAGGTGGGATATGCAGGTGGATTCACCCCCAACCCCACCTACAAGGAGGTCTGTTCAGGTAAGATGACCACAACCCCTACATACAGTGCCTAGCGAAAGTATTCAGCCCCCCACTCCTTAGTGTTTTTCCTGTTTTATTGCAATACAACCTGGAATCAAAATTTATTTTTATTTGGATTTTATGTAACAAAATAGTCCAAGTTGTTGAAGTGGATTGGGAAAAAAATACCTTGTTTAAAAATAAATAAAAAAGTTGAGTTCATATATATTCACTCCCTTTGCTATGAAACCCCTAAATAAGCTGGTCTAACCAATTATTATCAGAAGTCACATAATTAGTTGATTAAGGTCCACCTGTGTGCAGCCAAAGTGTCACATAACGTGTCACATTGATGTTAGTATAAATACACCTGTTCTGAAAGGCCCCTGAGTCAACAAAACTAAACATGCAACATGAAGAACAATGAGCTCTCCAAACAGGTCAGATACAAAGTTGTAAAGAATTATAGATCAAGGCTGGATTATAAAAAAATCAAATATAATATCCAGAACTTTGAACATCCCATAGAGCAGCATTAAATCCATTATAGCAAAATGGGAAGAATATGACAGCACTACAAACCTGACAAGAGAAAACTGCCCACCAAAACTCACAGAATGGACAAAGAGGGCATTAAACAGAGATTCAACAAAGACACCAAAGGTAACACTGTAGGAGATGCAAAAATCTGCAACGGAGATGGGAGTATTTGTCCATGTATTTGTCCAAGAAAAAGATAACAAAAACACATTTGTAAAAAGCAGGTGCAGACTCCGCAAACACATGGAAGAAGGTTCTCTGGTCAGATGAGATTAAAATGTAACTTTTTGGCCCTCATGGTGAACGCTATGTGTGGTGCAAACCCAACATTTCGGGAACACCATTCCCAAAGTGAAGCATGGTGGTGGCAGCATCATGCTGTGGGGATGATTTTTATCGGCAAGGACTGGAACATTGGTCAGGATTGAGGGAAGGATGGATGGTACGAAATACAGAGGAAAATCTGTTCCAGTCTTCCAGAGATTTGACAAAAACTTAAATGCACGCTCAAATTTCAGTTTTTTTTTTTTTAATTAATTTTTTTTTCACTTGTTTGCACCTCAAAGAGGCAGGCATGTTGTGTAAATCAAATGGTACAACCCCCCCCCCCCTTCAAAACAGGAAAAACACCAAGGGGGAGTGAATACGTTTGCAACGCACTGTACATGCAGGCTGAGAAATCGGGGTGCGAGACATATGAGATGCTCATTCATGGCATTTTCTCTGTCTTTGTCCTTGTCTCTCTCCTATAATCCTAGCAGCTTTCTGCAGTGAACCCCCCACTCTTTCCATTCCACCCCATGACCTAGTTGCAGGCAGATACAGTGTGTTTGTGTTTGTGTGTGTGTGAGTATGAGCAAGAGACTGCATGTTTTCTGTCATCACATACTCTACAGATGTTGTAGAGAGGTATTAGGATGGAAAATGTTTCCTTTGAATACGGAAAACATGAGAAAAGTCATATATGACCCGGTCTGCAGGTCTAACGGGTCACACGGAGGTGGTGCGAGTGGTCTACCCTCCTAAAGATGTGAACCTGGAGAAACTGCTGAAGGTGTTCTGGGAGAGCCATGACCCCACTCAAGGTAACACACACACACACACACACACACACACACACACATGTTCTCACCTAAACATGTCCCCTGGATAGTACATGTACTTCAACCTCCTGAGACCCTTCCCAAAGCGCACATACCTCTCATGAGACACATGTGCGCTTTGGGAAGGGTCTCAGGAGGTTGAAGCAGACAACAGATTGTGTTTATGTGTCTGAGTTTGGAGATATGAAATACACTATGGGTATGCATTATCATGAGTATTCATGCCCACTGGGTGCATTTAGCATCTTCCATCTGCAGTGAGTGTGTGTGTGTGTTAATGCATCTTGCAGCTGAGACCCAATAAGAGATGAAGAACGATAAGCAAAGAAGCCCTCAAAAACTGCCACTTTCAAACGAAAATGCTCTGCATCACAAAAGTCATAAAATCGATCTGTTTTTTTCATTCTTCATCTACAGCATCAAAACCATACACACACTCACACTCACAATATCGCGTACCCACATACTCTCTTCCACCTTATTTCTTTTACACCCACGACTTTCACTCCATCAATCCTGCTCATTGCTTGTTTGCTTTGTTGTTGTTGTCGTTGTCATCGTCATGTGACTGGAGGAATAGAGCATTCTGTTAGTCATCACCCAGAAACACAGAGACAGGATATCGAGAAAGGAGAGAGGATAAATGAAAATGGAAAAAGTTTCAGCAGAGGTGCCAATATAAATGGTTTAGCATGTTGCATTTATTATTTTTGACCACTTGATACAGGGATACACTGAAAACATTTCTGCTTTTTAAAATAAAGCATCAGTCAGATTAATGCAGCCATTTTATAAAGCGGAAATTTCATTATATATTTAAATTAAAATATAGCAAATATTCGTCTACTGACGTGGTATGTCTTTTGTGGTAAAAACATGTTTTTGCTATGTTTATGTTAACATGTCTGGGTTCAGTGAAACATTAGTAAAATATCAGTGAGTTTCCCCTGCAGGACCTTCTGTGAAATCAGGGCCAATTTTAGTTCCTTGGCTATAGATCCAAGATAAATTGTATTACTCATAGTCAATGTTCGGTCTAACACAAGGTTCACAGACTCCTACCCAACTTTTAAAGACCAACGTTTATCAAACAAGGGATTTCCAAAGCTTATTGTATACCAAAGATTGTTTGGCATGTCAAAAAACATCACAGGAGTGCATTTTGTTTTGCTTCCGTCTGAACGCCATGCTGCTCGCGGCAACGGTAAGAAAAAGCTCGATGTGTGAAATTGCAAGTGCATCTGGTTTAAAAAACTACATTCTTGTTAATATCATATTCCCTCAGCAAAGCAGAGGCAATGTGAAATAACAAATTCAATCTCGACCTCCTCGGCCAAGCAATGAAACGTCTTATGTGGTGTTTTTCACAGTCACGGTGCAATCGAAACACAAACCAGGATCGGTGTAGTTCTCAGTCAGGAGATTTCAGGATGTTCCAGACCCTCAGGACAAAACCTTATAACTTTCTGTCTCGATCTCACACTTTATCTCGCACTCTCTCTGTATTAATCTAGCTGTGATGCTGCGTAACCTCTCCACTTCTCTGCTGTCGAACCCATCACACGTCGGGTCCCAGTTTGGCTTAGGCGATAAAAGTACCCAAATTATTTTCTCAAGTAAAAGTTCAGTGTCTTATTTCATTAAAGCGTCCGGTAAAAGTTCAAGTACAACTTCAAATATTTCACTGGAGTTAAAGTAGAAGAGTGTAAACTCTTAAAGTTGCTTCAAGTATGAAGTACATCTACAAAAAAAGGTTCACAAAAGAGAACATCTGCGTCTACCTCATTAGGTCTCATTCTCGAGGTCACATCTGTTAAAATGTAGATATGTTAGGAAGTAAATTGACTCCTTGAATATCTGAGGCTAAAAAAGGCACACCTGACTTTACAAATTAAAGTAATTGATGCTTAATGAGTAGAAAGTGGTTTGTGCAGTAAGAAAAAATATTCAGTGAAAAGAAAAATTCAAGTGAAGTGAATCTGTACTGGTTTTTACCAGACTGACAGTTTGTTACTTCCCACCTCTGCTATTTGGAAAAAAGTATACTCTAAATAAAATAAACAAAATAAAGTATTTTATTTTTAAATAAATAAAGTAACTCAAGGGCACGGTGGTTTAGAGGTTAGCACGTTTGCCTTTATCTCTGGGGTTGAGGGTTTGAATCCCACCAGCACTGCATGTTCTCCCAGTGCTTCAGGGGTTTTCTCCAGGTACTCCGGTCCAAAGACCTGCATTGTAGGCTGATTGGGATTTCCAAATCGTCTGTAGTATGTGAATGTGTGCAGTTGTGCCCAGTGATGGGCTGGCCCTCCATCCAGTGTGTCCCCTGCCTCGTACCCTGAGTTCCCTCGGATAGGCTCCGGGCTCCATTGTGACCCTGTGTAGGATTAGAGGTACAGAAAATGGATGGATGGAAGGACTGCAAATGAACAGAAGACTTCAAACGTGCCGTTATCAAGCTGCGGAGTCGAAACTCTTTCCACTAAGCCACTACCACTTGCGCGAGTCATAAATGTCAGTGTCTGAAACACTGTTACAAGCTTCTCAGTCTCCAGAGATCTGTCCATTGTGTATTCCCACTGCAATTATTATGTACAATAATATTCCACTATAATCTCCAGTTTCTTAACCACTTGCCAGGGCTCAAGTATTTTAATCGCATTGTATCAAATATCACACACTAGCACCTACAGTGGTGCTTGAAATTGTGCGAACCCTGTAGAATTTTCTATATTTCTGCATATGACCTAAAATGTTCACAGAAGTCCTAAAAGTAGATAAAGAGATCCTAATTAAACAAATGGGACAAAAATACTATACTTGGTCATTTATTTATTGAGGGAAATCTGTGAGGGGCAAAAGTATGTGAACCTTTTGCTTTTTTAAATTTTTTTATCTGGTGTGAGTCCCTTGTATAGCAAATAACTGCTACTAAATGTTTCTGGTAACAATTGATCAGTCCTGCACATTTCAGCCTGTTCCTCAGTACAGAACAGCTTCAACTCTGGGATGTTGGTGGGTTTCCTCACATGAGCTGCTTGCTTCAGGTCCTTCCAGAACATTTCTGTTGGATTAAGCTCAGGACTTTGAATTGGCCATTCCAAAATATTAACTTTATTCTTTAACCATTATTTGGCAGAATGACTTGTATGCTTAGGGTTGTGGTCTTGCTGCATGCCCCACTTTCTCTTCAGATTCAGTTCACGAACAGATGTCCTGACATTAGTTAAAGACATGGGATGTGAAAAACAGGGTTACTAGTTACATGTCATGCTGGCTTCTTTTCTATGACCTTTGACCTGTGAATTTGCAATCCTCTGTCTTGTGAGCCAACCAAAAACAAGAAGGTGGTCTCTTTGGTTGGAAAGAAAAGGACGAAGTAGCCATCACATCAGACTTTGTCCTTGCTGTTTTCTTACTTTTGATTCCAACAAGCCGTCTTAGTTCCACGTCAATTCTCTAGTCAGTTTTTTATTTTGGTTGTGAAGGAAATGGGTACCAACAGAGAGGAGGGAACAAATCTGCAACAGTAGCAAGGACCATCAGCCTTTGAACCTTTTGAATCTTACACATGGGACCTAGTGTTAGCAGTTCAGCACAGAGTGGTTACAGATATTTCCCTGGCTAGAACTCAGCCAAGACTTAATGTAAGTTCTGCAAGGGCATTAAAACATGCTAGGCAGTTCTAAACATGACGCAGTACTATAGCACAGCATAATATCTACTCAAGTCGCAGGCACTTGGTGTTCTTTGATTAGATAAAACCACCCACGCTTATTAATTATTCATTATCCCGGCATATCCTAGAGGGGGAAATATAGCCTGCAGAAAGTTGCTTGAAGTTCTGCTCCTGGAGGTGTGCTTCTGCGCTGTTTGAAAATCAGAGCCTGCAGAAAATTCTGCCTAATCAGGCTTCTGAGATGTGACTCATTAGAAGAGATGTACTTCCTGGCTCTGAAGGTCATCCATGTCATTAAATATCTGCTAATATTGATGTAGGATGTATTGAAGATGTTTCACTAGTAATCTGAGCGCCTTCATTAGAAACCGACCAAGTGCCTCATAGGTGCTGTTTTGTGATTGGCCGATTTTAGTGCAGGGATGTGGAAACATCTCTGTAGGCTGCTTCGCCATGCATGCGTAACTCAAGCTTCATCGGTCTGCATACACTCGCGTCATTGCGCTACAGCGTGTGTGTGTGTGTGTGTGTGTGTGTCTGTATGTGTGTGTGTGCGTGTGTGTGTGTGTGTGCGTGTGTGTATGTGTGCATGTGTGCGTGTGTGTTTGTGTGTGT